>JAOUQX010000019.1:11745524-11767109 GCA_028566295.1 Liobagrus marginatus | reverse complement strand
TATCTTTGTTTGAAGCCTGAAATGTGGCAAAAGGTCGCAAAGTTCAAGGGGGCCGAATACTTTCGCAAGGCACTGTATGTCAGGTGGTGCAACTGCAAGGATTTTCATTATTTGTGATGAATCATGTTGTTTAAAGCTCCAAGATTATTTATTACATTTCTGTAATATTTATTAGCTTTAAGTGAAAAATAGGATGTTAAACCTTTTTCATGATTCTAATGTTTAATAATTGTACATGACCACTAATGAATAAATCAAGCCACCACTATCGAGACACCACTAAATATTGCCATGCAGATATTTTCAGGCTAGGACTTTTATGAAAGATGTGAGCGTTGGAGCAGATTAAACATGGTATGCTTGAGTTACTTAAAACATGGCAAAAGCAGGCGGAGCTTTGACTACAACTGAATTCGTATTACCATTAGCTGTCCTCAGGCCAGGACTCTTACCAAACACTTGAGGCAGATCAGACATTTAGTTAGTGTAAAACTGGTCATTTCTGTGATGTAATAGAACTACTCAGGAGCTCGTTAACAGTGACATCATAAACAAATTTAGGGCCGATTGGACACTGCAGGTTTTAGTGTAAAGCGTGACCTTTCTCTGTGATGTAATAGAACTCATCAGGAAATAACAAATATGGCATGCTAACAGTGACATGAACACAAAACAAACAACACAGCCGTGGTTGGGTAAACCATTGACTGACTATCCCACAAGCTGTCTTACGAAGAAACGACAGTATCGAACAAATTGTAACAGTCAGAAGTGTCAGACACGTGTGCATGTTCGGACCGTCAAAGTCAACTGAAAAAATGTAGCAAAACAGTCTTCTGAAAAGTGGTAGCATTTCTCAGCTCTTGTCCTCAATTGTGTGCAGTTCAGACATCAATTTGATCAAGTCTGAACCTAAAATTGTACACAATCAAGTGATCCATGAAGCTCTCTCGTCTATAAACACTTTGAGGGAGTTATAAAATGTACTGCTGGTTCATTAGTAAATGAATCTTTAAAGCTTTAGCTTCATAAAATCTACTGAATGGGTTGTACAGTTTAGGATACTTGGGGTTCAAACATTACAGTTGCACTACATGCATAACTAACAGAATGGTATACAATTACAATTTTCACTATACAAATTGCATATTTCAAGTGATTCACATCATTTTTTGCACTATGCTGCAGTTTCTTTAATTGTTTTCCTTCTAATAAATGTGCATGTTAAATTTAATCTTACAGCCCTTTGCTTCGTTGATCGTCTTGGTGACGGTAGAGCATATTGCACTCTAGTTTAACTTTGGCAGAGATAAGTCTGTTCAAAGGTAAGCAATCACATCCCCAGAAGGAGATCGTGTTGTTGCTGACTTCAGGCTGAGTTACATTAAATGTCAGGCCGCAGCCAATAATTCTGTCGGTAGACTGACTTGGCAAGATTTTTTGGGTTTGTAGCAGAGTGGGCAGGGTGATGTACACTAGATTGCCAACTTGTACATTTCAAAGACTGCTATGCTTTCCAAGTAGAGATGATGTGTGAACTACTTGGTACATAGTTGTTTAAAAAAAGCAGATACTGTTCATATCTATTTATTCATTCATTGTCTGCCGCTTATCCTGTTCAGGGTCATGGGGCTGCTGGAGCCTATCCCAGTTAACGTAGGACGTGAGGTTGTGTACACCCTGGATAATCGCCAGTTAATCGCAGGGAGTGAGGCAGTGTGCACCCTGGACAACCGCCAATTAATTGCAGGGATAATACTTTGAGACCAAACCCATAATAAAACCATTAATAATAAAACCATTTTTATATTGATAAGATGTATTTATTTGTTAATAATGTGAATGTGGGTTACCTTATAACTCAAATAGATAGATTAGAACACTAAATTGCTCTAGGTGAGCAACCCATATCCAAGGGTTGTTTGTTTTTTTTTGTTTTGGTTTTAAGAATGTATAGGCTATAGACGATAAATGACAATCCTGAACTGGATGGAGGACACATTGAAGATAAATACATGAAAGGTATTGCATTGTTCTCACTGTGAAAGTGGCAGTCTATTGAAAACACCTACATCAGGAAAGAGATGGGACGATTGATATTTTGATGCAGGGAGGGTGCTGTTTTTATATTGTTTTTCTTATATTTCAATGATTTCTGTTTTTATCCACATACAGAGACATTATGTCCATCTATAAGGAACCTCCCCCCGGCATGTTTGTGGTTCCTGATCCTCATGATATGACAAAGGTGAGCTTTGAATAACTAGTAGCTCAATGCTGTATTGCCTGAATGGAATTTGAAAGGCAGTAATGTTATTTATTGATTCAAGCTTTGAAATTAAATAAATCTTTACAATGGGCATCATGAATTCCCATAATAATTCAGTTTAATAATTGAATTGTATTAAAATCCTGGTAGTTATGGTGACAATGTTGACAACTACTCATGTACGTTTTCAAAGTACTTTAATGAATTTTGAAAAAGAAATGCTAGTTTTGTTATTGCCCCCATATTGTTGTTTTCTACAGATCCATGCACTAATCACCGGCCCCTTTGACACACCATATGAGGGTGGCTTCTTCCTCTTTCTGTTTCGTTGCCCGCCCGACTACCCCATCCACCCCCCACGAGTCAAACTTATCACCACTGGACACAACACAGTTCGTTTCAACCCAAACTTCTACCGCAATGGCAAAGTTTGCCTGAGCATTCTTGGGTACGTGTTTACAATTGTTTTGCTAACATCACTGGAACATTGTGCTATGTGGTGAACTGTAAAGTTAGATTTGGGGAAGCAGTGTATTTTTATTTATTTATTTTTATTTTTATTTTTTTTTTAAATAATATTAGAAATCTTTATTCAGGAGCTGCACATGCTGTCTTAATGTTTACTCTCAAGAAACATTCTAAAGAAGTTGCACCTGCTATAAAGCATCCAATTGCAATAGGCTGTCTAAAATGTAAATACGACTTCTCTGTGCATTGCATATGATATGCAGGACATGGACTGGGCCAGCATGGAGCCCTGCTCAGAGCATTTCCTCAGTACTCATATCAATCCAGTCCCTGATGACTGAGAACCCATACCACAACGAACCAGGCTTTGAGCAGGTATTTGTTTGTTTTCCCCAAACTGTTGAAATCTATGAAAGATATTTCTACCAATTACTGACCATAACATATTTGAATGTTTTTGAATCCTGTATACTGCTGTTTTGCCAAATTAGTTTTCTACCTGTTCATGACACAACTGGCTAAACTCCAAGATGACACCAAGATGTGTCGGGCAAAGGAACGTCAAGACTAGGAAAAATACTCCTTTTATCTAATGATCAAGTTTCTTCCTATAAGATTCAGTTTCAATATGCAGCACACATGTCTGATTGAATCAAACAGGACCTAGTATAGAAGAGCAGCTGTCTAGTCTACATGGGCAAATAGGCAAGCTTGGCAGGGTTCTGCCAAGAACAGTCTTATCCAAAATAAATTTTCTGTTGACCAAATTTTAATTGGAACGCTTTTTTGTATTTTTCTCTCCCAAAAACAACCAGGTGATCACAGCCAAATTTGGTCTCCATCATCCAAGATAGGGTTTTTTGTACACCTTTTGGTTTAAAATTGTTATATTTTGATGATGAATGGTTTCTATATTTGTTAGGAGAGGCACCCAGGAGATAGCAAGAACTACAATGAGTGCATCCGCCATGAGACAATGCGTGTGGCTGTATGTGATATGTTGGAAGGGAAAGTGCCATGTCCGGAGGCCTTGTGGTTAGTAGTAATGCATCTAAATAGTTTATGGTTAATAGTGATAACGATGAAAGTTTTCAATCTTAGCTTCTTCACTTCTAATTTATGTATATTTGTACACACAGTGGATATAAAAAGTCTACATGTTCCCAAGAAAAAAGGAAAACTAAGAAATCACATAACAATAACTGACAAATCATAATCAAATGTATGCATAAGTGTAAGCCCTTGTATAATTGGAGATGTAGCTGTGTTTAAAAAAAAATCACATTCATTCACTCTAATGTTCAGAAGAACTAAGATCAGCTGCTTATGTACAACTTGCATGTCCAGAGCACACAGAGCAACTTTCATTATCTTATCTTATCTAACTTTCATTATATATCTGTCTGTCTTGTCTCTGTGTAGAAGCGTGTCTTCTAAAACTTGACAATTTCTTTCTCTGTTTCTCAGGAGTGTGATGGAAAAGTCTTTTTTGGAGTACTATGACTTTTACGAAGGTGTTTGCAAAGAACGTCTTCACCTACAGGGGCAGAAAATGCAGGTATTGTGATATGAGTAAATACAGACATTTTTGAATACACATTTTTGGTAACCAAGAAATGGATGTCAAAAATGAAATAAACTTGTTTGGAATAAAGCTAGGTTAAAAACCTGGCAACACGCATGTTATGGCAGATATTTGTAGCAGTATCTCAGTCACTGAATACTAAATACATTTGTTTGATAAACAGCATTGCTTTCAGCAATTCATCTGAGATTTATTGCTGCTTCTGTAAAACAAGCTGCTTCTGTATTTCTCTGTCTTAATATAAAAAAAAAACTCATCATAACACAGAGAAACTCCAAATCCCTCTTTCTTGATATTGACAAGAAACCGACCAAAAAAGCAAAGTTAATAAATAAATAAATAGTTTGAAAAGTCTTTTTGCTGTTATTTGGCTTGATACGTAGACGGCAGTTATTGACATCTAGAAGAACTGAAACAAAAATCTCAAGAAGAATGTTAAAATATATTACAACTGAGACAACACAAGCAAGGCTGCAAATGTAACGGCAAAGGGCAGCGGGAACAGAATTTTTTTATTACCTTTGGAGAGGCAGATTCAAACCTGGCATCTTAATCATTTTGAAAACAATGTCATAGAATATAGTTTTTTGATCATTACAATTTTTGCTATTTGAGTTAATGAACATCTACAAAAATAAAAACCATAAATTTGTTGGTATAATAAAATTTTTATTTTGCATATAGCTTTCATGGCTTTTGATGTTTGCAGGATCCTTTTGGAGAGAAAAGAGGCCATTTTGACTATCAGAGTCTTTCGGCGCGTCTTGGTGCCACACAGAGACGATTGCGGGAAAAATGTCCTCCCGGGGACAATAACGGAGACTCTGATTCTGACACCAGCTCATCTGGAACAGACCCAGACAGCCAGGGCAGCTCCCAGCCATAGAGTGACAGTACGAACATGAGAGTGCATTTGTCATTCCTGCACCTCTGGATGCTTTTTCACAAGCAAAAAAAACACAGGGCTCTGAGAGAAGTTTTGGAGTCCACTGATTAGCACAGGATTAGTCTAGTTCCTGTTTTTGATTGGTTTGTTTTTTCCTCTCCTTTTCTGCTAGTTTCTTTGCTGAAGGAGAGATGAGACTGCAAGTCATTAATGGGAATGGGACTATAAGATGCAATGCAAGAGTGTGTGCGCTTGCGTTTGTCTGTGCACGTGAGATACACGTGTCATCAGTTCAACATACTCTCAGCATATTTACGTATGTCCTTATTCTTCACTCCATCTGGTGGTCACACACACAGACAGATAATCTACAAGATACTTTCACCTCAATCCTGAACAGGCCACCATGCATTGTAGTGCTCTGGTACCACTCTAGCACTGTGTCCTGGTCTTATTTCTGTTTAATGTATTCACAGTAATCCCAACATTTATTCATTAAATCGTTAAAAAAATTTATTATGAATGGAGTCATAATTTTGACACGAACTTTACCTAATCTAAGAGAAAAGACGAATGCAACTGAATGTAAATACTTAAATATTGTGCATAGAAAAATCTTTATTTTACTGGTAATTTGTGCATTAAATGCTATTGGAGAGACTTGGTATGTGGTATATTTTGGTCATAAACTCAGCTATTTAGTTGTGTTGTCATTGAGGAGAGATGTCCAATTTGTATTTTGTTTGTACAGTCAAAGAACCTTATTAATGTTTAGCCTGATTGAATATGTTCATTGAATAGCAACATAATGGTTCTTTTTTTTATGTATAAAATGTTTAAACTAATCCACAATCTGTCGTTACGTATCTTGCACTATGTAACTTGCAAATATTGTATGGTTGGACTACAATATTTTTCTTTTAACAAATTATTTTATGTAGAGAAGTTCCTTTAAAAGTCTAAAGGGACTGTCATACCTCTCAAAGTTGCAGAAAAATCTTTGTGAATTTTGGCATATAGATTTGTATCAGGATAGTGATTCTGGGTTTGCGCTTAAGAGATTTCCTTTCAGGCATCTCTTTAAAATGAATGTTGAAAAAAATCAATGAAAACAAACGGAAGTGTGTATGAAATAGAAAATAAATACACCAGGATTATTAAATCTGTCCAGTAGGGGGTGCTAATAAACAACGGTGACCATAAATCTGAGACATTCGATAGCCAGTTTATTGAGAACACCATATCAATTCTGAATAGCACCTTCCTCTGATCTCTCCATGAGATTCACACACATGATTCTGGAATTGTCATTTGAGGGCCAACCATGTGGACATGATAGGGGCCCTGTGTACTAAAACAACATTCTACACTTTACATAAGTTAAGTTTACATCTGCACCACCAGCAACAAATGGTAACGCAAAGCACTTGGGGTCCATGGTTTGAAGTACAGTCCCAATTCTAGAACAGTTGGGATGTGTAAATCTACATAAAAACAATGCAGTGATTTGCAAATATCAAACCAAGAATGGGACAACATTTTTATCCCAAAATGAGAGCAACTTTTAAGTTGCCATAGTTGTCCTGCAAATTCTAATCTGGCCATTCTCCTTTGTCCTCTAATCAGCAAGAAATTTCTGCCTCCAGAACTGCACCTAACTCTATTTTTGTTTGTTTCTTTCTTTGAGTACATCCTATGCAAACTGTAGAGCGGGGGTTACCAACATGTTGCCCGGGCACCAGGTCGCCCGCAAGGACCACACGAGTAGCCCATGGGCCTGTTTTAAAGATAGGCCAGCATAGCACTACTTACCAGTGAGCTGCATCTATATTTTTCGTTGCTATTCTTTTTTAAATCAGGCTTGCATTAATGTAAATCGGAAAACCTTGAAAAATGAAATGAATGTTAATAATACATTTCTACTGGATCTTAAGACGGACACCGATTTATGAAAATTTCTGACATTTAAAGGGAAGATGGCATGGAGGAGTTGATGTTCTGTAATCTGTAATTTATAAGATGTGCATTATTGGATATAACGCCAAATAACTTTATTTAACTGTAGAAAGGACACTACTCATAATAACACTCTCCAGTGCTTATGATTTTTCTAATGTTTCATAATCACTCAACCAGTGTCACCCAAAAGATGTTCTTTCTTAAATCTGGTTCCTCTCAAGGTTTCTTCCTCATTCCATACAATGGAGTTTTAATTACCACAGTCACCCCCAGCTTGCTCATTAGGGATATGTAAAACAACATACATTTTGAGTATAATATTAATTTCAAACCTTTCTTATATGTATGTTCATGTTCTGTAAGGCTACTTTGAGGCAATGTCCATTTGTTAAAATTGCTATACAAATAAAATTGAATTGCATTGAACTGAATATTGATTCTGAACTCTTGTGGCATCACCAGACAATGCTTTTGTCAATCAGATCAGACATTAAAATATCTTTAAACAGGAAAGGATAATTGTAAGCACTAATATTTCTCGTTTGCTAAATGTGTAAATAGTTTGATGTATGTACATAATTAAAATATATTTATACACTAAAATACATCAATGCTATACTGACTTTAGCCAGTAGGGTTTTCCTTGCTGTATTGTTATAGGGGTTTGTATTTCTTCCTTTGAATGCTCGGACAAGAGCCTATACAAGCATTTAAATAAAATTCAATCATTTTTATAGATAAGATAAAAGAACATTTGATCTGAACACAGGAACTGAACCTGTTTTGCATCTTCACTACAGATTAAGTGTAAGGAATACAATTTTAAAAACTGATCAATAGAACCAGATTAAAGACAGGCGAATACAATCGTTCAAGCTAAAAGCAGAGATTCGATTACAAATAAATTGTGCTGAACAAAAGCATGCAATTAAAACAATATTTTACTCGCTTAAACTTAACGAATTGGAATACAAGCACGTGCGTTCACGCCTAACGAATGTGAGTTCTTTAATAGTAGTGTTTTTAGTAGTGTTTATTTTACTATTTACAAACTAACAAAGTCGATTTCCTGAAATAATCCCCCTTTCTGTGCTTATCCGGTTTTCCATACGAACGTGCAGGTATTTACATCCTCAGTCAAATAAAGCGCCTTAACTACATTTAGTAGTCGGTTTATCAGTTTCCTTAACACGTCATTTTATTTCATTAATCACGTCGTTAGTGTACGATAATTGGGAATTAGTGATTAGATCATTCGTGTCTTCCTGTAACTATTTAACGTGTTAGTTCTGCGTCTTACGAAAATTCATTATAAAACAACCCCTTTAACGTCTTATACTTATGTTTTAATGTCATTTACAAACGACGCCATCGTTTCATTCGTTTAAATAACGTGCTAAAACGTATAATCTACTCTTTTTTTTATATATATATTCGAAGGACATTCATTTTCAGACGAAATGAAAAAAAATACCTCAGTTGTAGCTAGTGTTGATATTTGTATGGTTTAGCGATAAGGGTTCAGCTAGCATAAACGAAATGCAAAACTACAGCATGAAGTGATGTGTGGTTTAAACAGATGAACCTTTTACACAATTCGGAATGAACAGCAGAAGTTGAGGGAAGGGATGGGACATTTTGACAAAAGTATTCGGTTTTGGTTTGTGGTTCACTTTTCACCACAGTAGTACGGTTGGCACAAACAAACTGGGGCTAGGAAGAAAAGCGATTAGCAGCACGCCGACATTCGCGCGTGGTCAAGTATGAAGGCTTTTTTTTGTATGAAGTTGTTTCTGCTCTGACTTGAGCCGTTGAAGCTGCATTATCTTAACACGCCCGCTTGGTGGGAGCAACTACTTCAGATTGTCCATGTTAAAAACGCGTGCTATAAATAGCTACTGCACAAAATACTACCAAATCCCTTTAAGAAAAACATTATTGAACTTCTAATATAGGTACATTTTAACGAGCCTTTAATAACATACAACAATGTTCATTGAACAGCTTTTGAACAATAGTACTAATACTAATAACTACTAATACTGCTGTTAATATAAATAGTAGTAACATCTACTACTCTTTTACACTAAACTATGGTAATTGGAAATGGAATGGAAAAGTTTCATATATTCGATACTGTAACGCTATATACGAGCAAACACCGAAGATTATGTTATTTTGCAGCCAAATTTGCAATTTGCATTAGACTGAATTTATACACTTATAAATCTGTTGTCTTTAGTAGTCTGTAGAAGTGGGGTTGGGTGCATGTTTTGTTATTAGCACATGCAATAAAATGGCACGTTAACACATGTTCAGATGTAAATGAACAATGTAACAAATGCTAATAAAGTTCTCCAAAATACTCATTTTCTAAACAAAATGTTCAGAACATTGGAGAGAAAAGAATGTGCCAACACATTGAATTAAGCGAGTTATACATTTGTTTAAAATGTACAGTAATCTTTTCTGGCAGAGCCAATCAAATGTTTGCTATCAGGTTTTATACAATTAAAAAGTACAAAAGTACCGACATTTAATTGCTATAAAAAGGCATTTGATGTTTTGGCTTTTGACAGATATTTATTTATTGTCACATATAACAACTATAAATAACAAATAATTTCTATAACAAAATGTTATTGAAGCTATACCAAATAAATAGAATCAATCAGTTTATACAACTATAAATGTAGCATTTTATTATCTCAATAGCAGTTAAACATATTCTTCAATCAGTATGTATACATGTGGTTGGGGGTGTCACTAAATCTAAAGTCAGATGTTTTATACAACAAGTGCCAAAACATAATTTCATCAACATAATGGCCAAACAATAGTCCATATCTATTTGCTCTAACAACATGAATCCCAAACTTCCTGACATTTTTGTTCTAAATGCTGCTCTAAATGCAGACAAAGGGGATCGTCGTAAAACCCAATTAAAAAAGACTTTTCTTTGGCTTGTATTACAACAACACAATCACATTTCATTTTTATCATATATATATAGTCTGGTTTATAAATCGATGTAAGTCTGGTTTTCCTGCAAATTTTAAAACATTCATGTTTTTTCCACACAAAAAATATGTGGCAAGTGTGATAAGTGTGTGATATAAAGTTTAAGCAAGCCAGAGCAGGACATTAACTTTTACAAGAGTTTTTCTATGCAGCAAATGATGTGTTATGTGTATACAATATTGTTCGTTGTATGCTTTATAGCTTTATTGTATGTTTATTATTATCTATTAATATTGATTTTATGTATTGGATTTTCTATCTGTCTGTCACGTGTGTTAAAACATCCTTTTGTCTAAAGAAGAGAGGGACAACAGTAAATACTTGGCGTGTCATGAGCAAGCTTAAACATAAAATGTTCTCGTTTTTGATTAAAAACCCCAATCTACGATATTTGCTTGAAAATATCTACGTAAACATTTCTAATCACGAATCCTGATGAAGAAGAATTAACGTTGAAGGTTTTTACCTCTTCGAATCAAAATGGGGGAAGGAGGCTTTTAAACGGGAGGCGAGTCGCGAGCGTGGGGGTGTGTTCGTGACGTCAGCAGATTTTAAAGGAGAGAGCGTTTCTGATTGGCTCTTAGACACCCCGCCTTCCTCCCCATCCTCTCTCCATTTTGCGAGCAGTACTAGAAAGATAAAACAGTTTTGTGGTTGATCGTCGGAAAACTGCGTCGTTTTTATTAATTAACTTAGTGCACCATTGGGCCAGAGGAATTGGTCTGGACTGGTCAGGTAGTGCAGAATTACAGCGTGTACGGCATTACGTATAATCATTTCTTTTCCTTTCAAAATCTTTTCTTTCTAAATTATTCCAGTAATTGAATAGCTTCATTAAAATTACATACCGTTCAGGAGGCAAAAGTATTTTATTTTGTCCAGACTATCCTTTTCTGCTTGCTTGTTTACCACCAAACTAAATATTTAGTTTGAATTGAATCCAAACTTCTGTTCTAATGAACATCTCATTTGGAAGATATAGCAAAATGATGTATTAGTTACATGCTGATTTTCTTTACAAGAGCTCAGCTTATTCGGCATGTTTACATGTTTGAAAAATGTTCATCAAAGTGCATGAGTAAATGTCCATACAGTCATATCAATTGTGATTTATCTTAACATTTAAGGTTTTCTTATTAAGAAAGCTTCATTCTAATAGTTTGCAGCTTTTTAATTCAAATGCAAGCGTATAAACCAATACAAGCATTTTTGAGAATCATTTCTGTGCATTATTGTGTCAATTCACAACACTACAAACTAAATATCTCTAAAATTTGAAATAGAAAATTCAAGCAAATATTAAAAATAATGTCAATGTTAATATTTTATATGAAATATGTTAACATATGTAACATTTGTTTTCATACATACGTGCATGCATACAACATATGTGCATTGGTTTCTGCAGCTGTTGGTTGTGTGTCACTGATACTAAAATGTTCGCCTTTTACTTTAACTTAAACAGCCTTATTAAATTAAATTAGCTGTTTAATGCAAACACTCCAGTCTTTGGTATCTGTAATCTGTGTCATGCTTTCTGAACATTTTATTGAGTATATATTAGATATACATAATATACACAATTAAATGCAACAACAATACATAACTTTAGTTTTACAACTGAAAATTCCCAAAATAAAATGTATGCATGACAATTCTATCCTTCTGATTCACTTTAGCATGTCCTTGCAACTATTTACAAGATGAGAATGTTAACAGTTTGCCTGCAAAAAATCTGACTGTATAAAATACAGTCTAATTATGTTTGGGATTTTTATTGAAATAGTCATTCTTTTAATGTACAAACTTAAACCTGACTATTGTTGTCCCTGTATCTACTGGATTTTCTAGTTATTAAATTTGAAAATGGATATTACTGTTACATTTTTACCATACTCCTAAATATGCTCATTGTTAATAGACATGTTATATTTGTGTTGTGTTATATTGTTATGTTTTTAGATAAATCTCTATTGTGCAATATGTGCATGTCTCCTACCCTATCATAGTGTCCTGCAGTTTACATTTGTTACATTTACTCAAAGCAGAGATCTATTTAAATCTGTAAGATCTACATACTCTCTCTCTCTCTCTCTCTCTCTCTCTCTCTCTCTCATAAAAGGAGACATTCCCTTTCCCATTCAGTTGTTATTCCCAACCCCCTCTCAGTATGTGGCCAGGTCACACCCACAAAACTAATAAGAGCTGGGGGATGTATTGGCATGGTGATTTCGTCAATACATCAAATAACTACAAGTTATTTGCATTACAAAATGTTATTCTTCAAAAGAAGCATTTTAAGTTTGTGTGACTTTATATCAACAAGAATAGGTTGATATATAGAATATACATACCAGAGTTAATCGTCATTCAGTCATAGATGAGATGTTTTCACTTTATATCATGTCTTGTGATGTTACTCTGAAAAAAACCCCCAAATAACAATCAAATCAAATATCACTTACACATCGCTTATACATCACTGTAACAACTAAAGCACTTGCATGTAGATTAAAATGTAACCTTTTGCCACCAGTGTACTGTGCTATGATCTATGAAACAAAACTCTACATCTATAAAGAAGGGCCGTTAAAAAACACATTATCAATGAGCAATGCAATAGACACATAAAGTAATAAAAGTGTTCTGTTGGATCAATTTGTTTTCTACCTGAACAATATCCATGACTACAATCTTGCAAAATCATCTTTCACACATTTGTTCTTGTGCACACTTTAGGAGAAACCTTTAACACAAACCAAAGATTTTCTCAGTAGTACATTACAACACATTGCGTACTTATATTTCCAAGAAGAATCCAAATAAATTCCTAATACGCTAAGAACCCTTAATTATCCATAGAGTCTAGAAATGAAAATCAAGAAAACACTTTTGTATGAATAGTTTCCTAGAAGTACACACAGTTACATAAAAGTGTTCTGTGTTTACAAAACCTAAAACTTTGCAAGTAGGGTGTTCACTGCAAGTTCACTGTACTTTTCACCCTTTAATTATCAGTAGAAAACACCAGAATGATAATACAGAAACACATGTGACAGACTCTATACCTGAAGGTCCTGAAGCAAAGTTTATTATTCTACCTCTTTTATCATGCATCATTTAATTCAGTGTCCTGATTTGCTCAATATGATGTGTCAAACCTGAAAGAATAGTTGTCCTGAGCCATACATTTTCATTTCTAATTTAAAGCCAAAATTTTGCTTTTGATTGATTATTTGCTAGTGATCACAACTCGTTAATTGCCTAATTTGTCCAGAAACATGTGCTGATTTTTGTATTATCATTATTTACACTGTTAGTACATGTACTGTTTAAATACTCAGGGTATTTGTAAATTCAGGGTGAAATGTAGTATGGCTTGTCCTAGACAGTATAAATTAAGTGTAAAACATTGGCTATATTTTGCTCGAGCAGTCATAGTCTGCTATGTAGCGGTGGCATGAAATGGTTTCATGGTTCTAACCTAACAAAAAGTTAAGAGTGGAGCTACTGACTTAGGGCAAGATGGTCATTTTTCTTAAAAGAAAAAACCCAAAACAAAACAAATCAACTCACAGCCACATAAACACTGTGATATGATATGGAAAACAGCTTTGTTTTAAATCCTTTTGATTAGCTAAATATTTGTTTTTGCTTTTGTGTTTACACATATATATCCACATGTCTGTAAAGGACCATAGCAAGTTGCTGAAGGGGCTGGTCTTAATGAACCTAGACCTTTCTGATTTGCTGAGAATCCATAATTAGGGATTCGTATTTACGCTAAAGAATATCTGAAACATGGTGCATTGGTTTAAGGTTCTTGCATCGTAGAGGAGTTCTGACCTTGAAGTGGTGTGTGAAGAAAATAAAAGTTAAATGAACAAACATTGTGTGTGTGCGTGTAATTAGAGATATGCACTTTTAATATTTTTAAAATCCAAAGAACATGACAATGCTCTTCTATTATACAGTACGTATACTATTTCAACAACACAACATCAGCAAGTATTAATAAGATATCCCACCTGCATTACCACAAAAATGGGGGGAGGTAGGGGGGAGAACAGCTACACCAGAATACGAAAATAGAAAAAGCTCGTGTTTTCATAGTGTGTACAAGCGGTGAATCCTGCGCGATTCATGAAGACCTATAAGAGGCCATTTTCTTTCAAACGAGACTGGGGTGCTGCCGCCACGTGTACAAGTTCTCTATACTAAACTATAGCTTCCCAGTGTTCTTTAGAGATTTGTCACGTGAGTGAATGATCACTTTTTATGTCATATCACGGAAAGTTGCATAGAAAAACTACAGAACATACAGCTGGGTGGAAGGTCTTGTGCAACAGTTGATTCGCTCACTTCCTGATGGTAGGCGGGATGCAGCAGCAGCAGGCCATGCACTTTCACAGCCCTCCATTTTGACTCGACTGTCAAATCCTATGGGCTATGCTATAGGACTATAAATCTCCAAGACAGCCGCTTTAATTCAAAAATATATGTAGAAAGCAAGTTGAATTTATCTATTAGAGGCCGAACAGCTGGAGGATACTAGCGTATTATACGTAAAAGCAGCGCAAGATACATTGCTTCCGTTTGGTGTTTCAGTGAAAGTGATAATGTAACAGAGTTGTGCAGACAGAGAACCTTTCACTGCGTTCATGGAATTTCACGTCTTTAATTCATACACCAAAAAATACAGTACATTTCCAATTTATAAAACGGCATATAACCAAAAAAGATTACACAGGTCGTTTGTGTTGCGCGTCCAGGACCAAATCTTGATACATTCATACGTATACTAGGTATCCATAAGCACTATGGAATAGTAATGAGGAGAAATATTTTAGTATAAGAATTCATTCATGTTATTTTAACACGTTGTGACCTTAAGACATTGGTATAGCTTGCGTTCTGTTGTGATTAGAAACAGTGTAAACAGTGATTTGGGTTATACAAAAGAAATTTGAATTCTACAACCCTATATGTAGATGCAATATACAAAAAAATTTTGACTCTGTGATAGGACGCAAGCTTACTACTGCACGGTAGTGAAGAAAGCCGATTGCACAGAAGGAATATCTACCCAACACACGCCCATCTGCCGCTTTGCTCTATACACGCGTCGATGAGGGACGGCCCCTTTTCCAGCTACTCTGACAGACCACGTGGTTTCCTCTTTGCAAACAAAAAATTAGTAAAGTCGAGTCGCTTTAGAGGCGGTGCCGTCGCCAGGCAGTAAGATCTGTATGACAGTGCAAGGGTACAGCTCTACGCTGAGGGGCAGATAGAGAGAAAAGAAATTCTCGCGATCCCGCCATACTTCTCTACCACTATTCCACAATAACCACCATCACACGGAGCAATACCGTTTGCTACACGGTGCAGGAAATCCGCCAGGATTGCTACAATCAAGGATTCTCCACTCGCCACTGGACTTCATCGGGCTGCAACGTTACAGTTAGGCGAACTTTATCCGAATTATTTTAAGATTCTTCGAAATTCTTACGTTTTTAGTTGCAACTCGTTGAAATTTACGCGTGCTCTTTATTTTTTTAAAAGTCTAAATATATATATTTTTGACAAATAACTCGCGGTTTGTAAAATAAAAAAAAAGTTTTTTTTTTTTTAGTTTTGCTTTTTTTTTTACGAGAGGAAGCATTGAATTGTTTTCCACAATGAACAAGCTGTATATTGGAAATCTGAATGAAAATGTGACCGCAGAGGACTTGGTTAAAACCTTTGAAGACTACAAGATTCCTTACTCTGGGCAGTTTCTAGTGAAAACGGGATACGCGTTCGTTGATTGTCCGGACGACCAATGGGCTATGAAAGCAATTGAAACATTTTCTGGTAAGTAGTTCGCTCTAATAGACGCACGGTTCCAGTTTAACCTTAATCGTGTTGTTCCATTAATGGCAAACTATTTATAAATCTGTGCTATGCATAGAAACCAAGTCAGAAATTTGTTGAACGACATGAGCTGTGACTCTAAGCAACTCTATACATTTCTGCTCTTTGCTGTGTGAAGGAATGAAGTGTGCATTTCCTTCAACCAAGGACTGCAAAATAACACTCGTAGGCTAGCCAAGACCGTTTAATACGAGCAACATCAACGTACTTCTCTTTGCTCTACCCATTTAGTTTTTTTCTGAGCAGATTGAGAGTCTGGTATAAATACAGACGTGGATCTGAATTTACGTGTACTTGCATGAAGCTGTGAAAACTGCCCCCATATTCAGTAGAATCCACCAAGTCCAGCTAGAGTAAAATCCCACCCCTCCCCCTTTGGCTAATAGGCCGCTATAGTAAGATAAACTACGTTTCATATAGCCTATGGGCCTGTTGTAGAAACATGTAAAAGAAATGTCTATTGTGTCCAAAGATAGCAAGGCCACACTAATTCATACACGTATACTTGTTCATATAGAAAGTACGCCCCTGCTTGTCCACATATGTTGCATGTTATACGTGGGCACTTTATGGCACGGAGATCGCCATGCTTTTGCAGTGTTACAAATCGCAGACCATGAAGGCTTCTATAACTCCAATGTCTAGTTGTAAAGTTTCTTTAGACACATACACAAGGTAGCAAATGCAGGCTAGTCTCAGACTTCCATAACACGAATACCAACGTTAACTCATGGAACGCATGTGCCCAGTAAAATGTGGTATAACAAAAGTATTGCAAGTTTGACTGCTTTATCTGATCGAGATTTCAAACAGTTAATCGTTTTCTTCTAGTTTAGAGAAGAGCCTTATTAACAAAAGTCTTTTAATAGTTATGTATCTTTTTTTTCTTCTATATTTTGAAAATTATTTGACACTGAGCGAAAACTAGCTTGTAACTTGCCCGATTACTAGCGTTAAAAATGTTAGCTATATCTTGAGCACCAATGAATGGATCTGGTGGTCTCATTGTGATTTTTATTTATCTTTTTTAGGTAAAGTGGAACTTCACGGGAAACGAATTGAAGTAGAACATTCGGTCCCTAAGAAACAAAGGTATTTGGTTTTACTTTAAATCCTTGCTCTGTTGCTGCAAACATGAAGGTGTGCATTGTATTATAAGGGTTACATACGAGGGTGGTCTACATACGAGGTTTGGTTTCGCCCATTTGCTTTAATCTTCTTTACTGTCAAATTTGATACGTTGGACTAAAAAATACAATATAGCTCATTACCTTTACCTTTTGTTTCAAAACACCTTTCTGTTTTTTTCCTCACATCGCCAAAAACTTTATTTTTTAGTGACATTACAGCGTTCGATCGTTAAAGCACAAAAGACGGTAGTCTCTGAAAGGCGCATCACGTGGCTTTTTATGATTTTTTTGTTTATTTTATTTTTTACATGCGGAGGCTATTTTTCTGTCGTTTACAGCAGTGATTTCTTTACTTCGTTTCATACATGAAGGCCTTGGTCTAAAGTAAGGCCTAGGCCTCGAAGGATATTTTGTTGAGTCATAACTTCTATGCTGTTGTGCATGACAGATCGATGGACTAGCGAAACGTTTTGTTTTAAAAAGAATTCCTTTCAGCGAAGATGGCCCAGGAATTGCATTGAATGCATTGTGTTAGTGTACGTTAGTAAAGTTCATATTCCTTCGCATGGCGCCTAATATTTAGGAGAGCATTTACTTAACAGTTTGTTTACAGTTGGAATCGTAAATGTTTAGTGCATATTCGTGTTGTGTTCATTGCTCGGATAATGAGGTTAATGTGTGGCTAAGTTAGTATGGCTGTAGGCTTTGTGAAGATATAAAATTCGAATTGGGTTTATTCTGGGTTTAGCCTTAATCGTCAGAACATCCTAGCGGACTGTGATTGTTTAAAAAAAAAAAAAAAAAAAAAAAAGTCCACCCTGCCCACTTTTTCTCATCCCACGATAAACCCGTTAAAATTTGCATAGCCATTCAAAAAATATGGATCCACTTATCAAGTGAATCACCCAGTACCATATTTGTGTGACTAAAATACGGGAATGTAACATGTAAAAGCTGACCGTGCTATTAGTCCAGTGGGTGCTACCGAACAGGTAGACTTGTATCTTAAATGCTTGTGCTTACTCGCCTTAAGTGTTCAACAAAATATTTATTTACATGCTATTTAAGGGCTACTATAAGCACGCGCCCACCGTTTCCGGTGTAGGTTGGTTAGTTTTATTAATTTGTTACTCACTTTGATTTACCATCAAATAATCATTGCTGCAAATAGTTATTTTCTGCATGTATGTATTTTGGTTTGCCAGTTACATATTGTTGTACTAGTTCATTGTGCCATTCATATTTTGAATTTAATTAAAACCCAGATTAAAATGGCACGTGTCACCATTATGGCGAGTGAGTAATCCAACGTCAGCAAATAAGAAAATGGCGGCCAACGCAGCCCCTATGTGGCAAAACCTACATGAATGGCTCAAGCCGGTATAGAGAAGCCTGTGGGAATGTGATCATCGTACTGTAAATCGTACGTTGGTCAGAAAAAATACGGTCAAATATAAATTTTTAGGATATTTATTATGAGTGTTGTTTTTGTTAAAAACTACAGTACTATGTGTAGAAAAGTCATTATTCTGCGCGCGCTGTCTGATAAAACCTGTAAAAAAACTGAAAATAATATTTTCTTTTTCCTTCTTTTTATGGATTAATTCAAAGTACACAAAACGAAAACGGTCAGACGAAATGCATTTTTATCTCTATTGTTGGAAATAACCGCAGAAATACAAAAATACATGAGAGACAGACGTGGAATGCTAATTAGGTCAAAGGTATCGTCGCTCTTTCGCCGCCATTTTGACTCCAAGTCTGCGCCCTATTCGCATGGAAGAAAATTTTAATGCAACATTTAAAGGTGGCAATGCTTGTAAATAGGATCTAGTATGTACCTTGTATGTTCCTTTTCACGTGTGTGCTCCAAATACAATATTAGCGAAAATAATTTTATGTTTGGTCAAAGCACTTAAAATAACTCGGGTTTATTATAATAATTTTTTTCGAATAGTAGCTGTTTGAACGTTGACCTGTGTGTGTGCAAGATGTATATTTTAGTGTATGTGCCTGATTATTATACAGTATATGTGAGATTGTGGCGGCTATAGAAGCACTGGAATTTCCTGATGTGTATCTGCTGTATGCTTACATGTGTTCTCATATTAATATCTGTATATGGAAAGAAAAATGGCATTGAACATGGGTCAAGGAACCCTACATGGCAGCACAGACACATACAGTTGGACCAAGCTGTTAATTGTAATGTTTTTTGGTTTTTAAAGCCAAGATTTGAAGTAGAAAAATATTAAGGAATGAATGTGGATTATGCATGCTACATTGTGCAAACATGTATGGCAGAAGACCATTGCACTCCCATAGTGCCTTTCTATTCTTGAGGTTACGTTTGTATAAGCTGTTTAACATGAACTAGAAGTAATGGGATGTCCCACATCATCTGTTGAAAGTCTGTCGATTAGAAATGCATTAAGATTTAGATTTACATGCAAGAGCAGTATTTTACCAATTTAAAAATGATCCTGATGAATACAATTGACTCCACTAATCATTAAAGAACAATTTCGCTGTTATAAGTATTTTAGGAGTGTGTACACTGTAGGTTGTGAATTGAAAACTAGTAATTGAGACACTAATAAAACATTTGCATTATGCAGTAGCAGACTTGTATGCTGTGTGCGCTGTATATTAAGTCACCCATTTCTATTAAATATAGCATGATTATTATTATGATGGCATCATTCATGTAGTGTGTATTATGTGATGGCTTATTGCCTTGGTTACAAATATCAAGCTAATTGTTTTCAACAAATGATACAAATAGAATTTGCAGTGAGGGCTTATTTTACTTTGTCTATAATAATCTTAACTAAAACAGTACGGCAGAAGACATGACTCCAAGTCATGACTTTATACTTGGATAGGTATATCACTTTATATGGTGAAATAACGATTAAAAAAAGCCACTGATTGTTTATATTTGGATACCTATACAAAAGGTTGTTTTGAAAGTACGGCTGCAGTTCTTTAATAAAAAACAAGTAATAATGCAGTGCAGGGATGTGGAATTTAGTATGATATTCCAGAGAAATTTCTCTGTGTAATTTAGTTTTGTGAAGTCATTTGGCACTTGTGACCATTTAATTTCTCTGTGTGACACAAACAATGAATAATTTGGGCTATCTTGACTTTGCAAGCCATTTCAATCAAAAGAGGACATGAGTGTGAGACTTAATAAGAGGAAATATAAATAATTTAGTTTGCATATTATACTTGCATAATTTTCCTATGCATTGCATAATATTTCATATTTTGTTTTATTAGTAAAATATCTGGTGTCTTAAACCACAGCAGTTGCTTGTTTGCTCCGCCTCTCTTTTTCTCTCTTACTCACTCACCCTCCTTTCTCTCCATCCGTGATCATAGTACTACAGAAGGCAGGGGGAGGAGCTAAAGCAAAAGGGGGAGCGACCAATCAGGAATCACGAACACCTGTGTGCACATTCTGAGAAGCAGTTGACTGTATTGCATGAGAGGCCACCTCTCTTGCTCTCTAGCGTGCGCGCACATACACACACACACACCCACACCCACACGTTCCTGTCCTCCCCTGGTTCACTTGCTCTCACACTATCGAGCTCAAGCTATCATAATCCCACATATTAATAGAAATCCATTTCTATCATTTAATTGTATTCTATATGGTAGTTGCAATAATACCAGGCTCTAGTATATGTAAATGTAGGCATGCTTTCCGTTGGGTCATTTGACCAGCATGACTCTCAGTGGGCTTGCTAGTTCAGGAGTGGAGAAGAACTGCAAGAACAAGAGAGAATGAGAGAAGAGGAGGAGGGGGAGGGGGATTGTTAGGGGCGTTGTACAATGACACTTCCTTCAGGGCTTCCCTTCTTGGCCATTGTGGATTGTCTCAGAATGAGGACTGGAGCATTGGGTGTGGATAAGAAAAGCAATTAAAGACATGTCCATGCTTACATACTTGATTGTAGATGCTGGTCTTGTGGAAGAGCTAAAATGTGTGCTTCTGTCTGTTTCCTGTTAATCCCGTCCTCATTTGTAACCATTTGTCCTCTTTTGTGTGTAGGATGAATCCATACAGTGGGTTCCGGTTTGTTTAAGCAGCTTGATTATGGCACCAGCATGTAGTCTACATGGTAAAAATAAAGTAACGTAATATGTATAGAACGAGTACGTTTTAGACTGTTGGCAAGTGGTTCCTTAAATGTTTAACACGTTTACAAGCATTAATGTAATTGAAAATCCATACTCTTTGTAATCCTTAACTATGCCTCATGTCCTGTAAACTAGGACATAACGTGGTAAATAATGAGGTCAACGCTGTCGTTGTGAAATAAAAATGTCCAGTTTTACTTTT
>JAOUQX010000019.1:11730943-11745424 GCA_028566295.1 Liobagrus marginatus | reverse complement strand
TGTAAACTAGGACATAACGTGGTAAATAATGAGGTCAACGCTGTCGTTGTGAAATAAAAATGTCCAGTTTTACTTTTTTACCTACTGAGCAAAATGTCAGGCTGGTGAGGAATGGCCAGAGACCATTTTCCACAGAGAGCATTTCCAACAGGTGGTCGGCTTGGGGTATTTTTATGACTCAGAAAATAGCAAATGGTAAACATTCATATTCGTTCCTTTTTTGTGTAGGTTTCATTAAATAAACAAATTTGTTAAGTCCATTTGTTAAAATAAAAGCCCGAATTGATCAAAATCTGTATTTTTTTTTATTTGCACAATTTTACTGCTGGCTATAAATTGGTGAAATATATTTTGGAACTTGAAATTCTGACACTCTGAAAATTGCCTTAGGTTAGATTTTTGCTGCTATTCCATTTCCTAATTGATTTTTATTTATTTATTTATTTTTCAAATGGAATTTTGCATGCGATGAAGACTTAGCATAATGTCTTAAAAGAAAATAGGTCCTGTGCATTTTCCTTTTGTTGTAAGGACTTCTAGGAGATTCTAGCTAGGATCACCCCAATACATACACACTCATTGTGTTGCTGCTGAACAGGGTTATCTGAAAGCATAGATATCATAAATACTTGCCAAGGAGGGGGAGGAAAAACACTGAACTTCAAATTCTCGAACTTCTGTTTTTCAAACTGAGTGGCTGACAGTTTTACCATGTACCTGTAGGCGAGGGGGGGGAAGGATTGCGAGTGGCAAGAAGTCCCTGAAGGGTACAGCAACAGGGTTAGAAGAGTTGCAGTTTTATTACCAGACAACACCGCTTTGAAATTTTTACCTGTTCTAGATTTCACTTTTAGTGTTCGTGTATGTGCCACTAGTCAGTTGTTGGGGTTTATTACTTAAATTTCAATTTACACCAATGCATTACTTGGCGAATGCCCTTCCCCCATCTAAGAATGCAAACTAGTTGGTCAGGATTAAAGTTTGCACACAGTCCAATGCGAACATCCCTCAGGTATCTTTGTTACCTGATGACGGATATTGAGACGACACTGCTTTTTATGATCTCTTACTCTTCTATTATGTTTCTAAATCTTTGATTCCACTATTTCTTTTTATTTTATTCTTTTGCAATACATTTTAATGAAAGCAGTTTTATACCATGTGATACCATGCCACAATGTACTAGCCTCAATATATTTTATTTTAGATGTATAATACATAATGGCTCAAGACGACCTTGAATATAACTATGCTTTTCAGCTAAATAAAAACAAATTTGTTGGGCACTCTGACCAATAATAGTAATGATTATGCATATGATCTAAACATTCATCTGTGTGTCTTTTACAAATGTATTGTCACAGGCCAATGGCGTTTTTGTTGGTGGTAAATACTCTGTTCTGGTTGCACTGATTAGAATAAATAAACGCGATGAAAGAAATTCCATAATATGCATTACATCATTTTATCATCAGTACAATTTGAATACATACCGTTTGTGTTCTCTGTAATTTTCACTTGTACCTTCAGGGAAACGTACAGTAATGCACTTGTACCTGCTCTGTTTGATACAGAAGTAGTACACAAATTGGTTTAGCATGTGTTTGTCGAATCATAATATGGTGGATTGATCACTATTCTACAAATGTGCTACAACTGAAGCATAGAAGATCGATGCTAATATAAAACGTGTCTTTAAAGCGCCATAATTTGACCATATTCTTTGTATACTTGCGATCAAAACATACCTGTATGGTAACTTCTAGCTGTACTGTTAGCGAGTTACATTTTTACAGTGTTTAAGAGGTGAATTGTTTTTAATATAAATAACTTAGATTTTTGTTATTCCTCTACTTAACTAACAGACATTGAGACGTGATCTAGATAAATAATATAATTTCTTTGGACTATAAAGAAACAAATGGAAATGCAGTAGCTTAAGACACAAAATGACAACGCAAATGCACATGTTTAAAAAAAAAAGTGAAAATCTTCTTTATACGTCTGAGAAGTTGAGAGTTAAGGGCCTTGCTCAGGGGCCAAACATAAAGTTTCACCTTAACCACAGAGCTATCACTTCCAACACTTCCACCGATCACAAAGATGTGGATGTTTGCAGCAGCTCTGCAATTGGCACCTAGTAGTCACCTCACTTTAGATTACTGCAAAGCATCAGCAATTTTAAATAATAGTATTCAATAAAAAAATCTGTTGCTTTTTTGTTAGAATTACAACTAGTTACAGAATCAGCTCTCCAGTCAGTGTGGAGCAATCTGATGTTACATTAGTGAATGCAAAAACAAAAGTTAATAAAGAAATAAAATAATTTAAAAAGAAATAGGTTTAAAACACGAATCGAGTAAAAAAAGTGAGATTATCATTTAAGGGGTTGTCTTGCTTTAGTTATTTTCAGTAAGAATGTGTATTTTAATGTATTAATATGCGTATTAATATGTAATTGCTCAAACCTATTTATTAATCGCGTGAAATAATAGCAGCCCCAGCAAAAGGACATGTTTTAAAGGCAAAATGATTTACTTGTTTATATTTGTATGACCAGAATATAATTAGGTTCAGAAAATTTATTATTTTGGTTCATCGGTGTATATTTTTATTGGCCAAAGAATGGACAGACGATATGTAGAACTAGCCCTTGGTGCATTAACCATAGTGTAATTTTCAGGTATAGGGTCGTTTACAATTGACCATATGCTGCCTAGTCCAGGTGTAAAGGTTAAATGAACTAGCAGTATGTGAAAAATCTATTAAACTGCAAAGCAGCATAGTGTTTTATTCAATGGCTATTGTGTTTAATGTTTGTATTTCTCCAAGTTGCCTTCAATCAGTTCTTTGTAGAATAATTGTAAAGAAACCTAAAAACTAATGCTCTTCAGACCCTACTTCAATAGCTTAAATGTCAACATTGAGTGTGGAAATTTGTTAAATCTGTATGATTTTGTTTCAAAAATAAATGTTCTTTAAGTTTAGCTACTTCATTTGTGTTGTCTAATGCTTTAAAATATTTGTTGGTGTGAGCCATAAGACACCATATGACATATATAATACCAGTGGAAAGCAGTATATATATTTTTTCCTTCGCCAGTTCTTTTCTTTATGCTTGCATCTTTGCAGCACCCTCCCGCTCATCCTCAATCAGTTAAAATGGAGGCCTTATGTCACATGGTTTCCAAACAGGCATGTGCTGGTCTGATCATGCTATGTTCTCCTTCTGCACACACACTCGATCATGCTAAACCCACAGAGAGAGGGGGAAGGGCCAGCGAACCTTCAGCCATGCTGCAAATCTCCCCCTCCTTAGCCAAAAACCTATATGAATACATGAGTTCCCCTCACATGATCAGTACATGAGCTGAAAACATGATGTCTGCTAAGTTGTAGGATCATTTTTGTATATATACACACGAATTTTATGTCTTTACTGTGAAATAACGGTGCTTGGAGATTAAAACTTAGAAGTAAAATCCTAGCTATGAAAATCAAATGTTAGGCTTTTTTACTATAGACTTTAAAAAATGTAGTTTGTGTTTAAACAGAACGTGTGTTTATATATACATATATCGTACACATTCATACGATCGTTGTATGGTATATGAAATTGTATGTTTTTGATTTATTAAATTTAAAATTCGGGATTTTTCCATGGGCTTACTACATTCTCAGCTTCTCAGATTGACCAAATGATTATTTAATTAATGTACCATGTTCATGTCAGTGTTCAAATCCCCTGATTTTTTTTGATAGGGTGGGTGTTTTGCACTAGACCAAGGTTCATTTTATTTAATGCAAATATTTCAACCCTGTCCCAATATCTGTTTAATGAGTAGACACGTTGCCAGAGCACTAGACAGTGATCTTTAACAATGAGCTGTAATATGAGCATTTAAAAAGAGAGATGTTATTGGAGCGCTCTAGAGACAGATAGGTGTGTGTTCCCTAGCATTCGGCTATATGTTGTACTACTGTATACTATTAAAGAACCCTGTGTTCTAAGTTCTTGGTCTTCCTAATAGTGTGGAATAAATCCTCATCTTTGTGAATGTTATTACACTATTGAAATATATACTGAGAAAGAATAGGGAGATTCCCCCTGCCAAAGATTTATATTTGTATCTCAAACATTCAAGTGTATATGTCTTTTAGGAAATCACTCGTGTGTATTTCGAATTAACATCGGAAGTACAGTTTCATGTACCATAATATATGCCGATAATATCTTTATTCATACGCTTCTTTTAAAAGGAAGCAAATGTCCAAGTCCAATATTCCAATATCCAAGTCAGTTTGCTCTATGTATTTGTATGGCTTATGATGGAAATAATAGATTTAAGCTTTTGCTATTTCTCACATTCATTTCAGTAAAAATGTGCTTCATGATAAACATGTTTTATTTTATTTTAAAAGAATGTAGTAAACTGATTAAAGGTGATGTTTTATATCTTCGAGATTAGTGTTTTCTAAAGGCAAGCATGTTTAAAATATCAATTCTATTTATATTGTAATGGTTACTGTTGTATGGAGTTTCGGATTTTCATACTTGATTCAGAAAAGAAAAAAAACGGATCAAATATAATAGGAAATTGAGTATCCGACTTTTCTGGAATGTTTCCTATTCTGAATAAAGTTTAAATATATTAAGGTTTTTCCAGGTTGTTTTATTTGGTTGAATCACATGGTATCAATAAGTTTTGTTACATTTCTTTAGTTTTTATGTAGGACATTTTTCCTTCTGTAAACGATTTATGAATACGTTTTTGATATAAAATACTTTTTCATGCTGCTTACTACGTTTGAGCATGGTACGCAGGCAGTTTTGTGCCTTTTTTTAAAGAAAATATGTTAATTTGAGGTCTTACTGTTCTTTAGAGGAGATTTAATCAGGTCTCCCTCACTATTTAAATGCCCTTGAGTTTTGTTTCATTGTTCTCCTTCATTGTGTCTCTTCACAGTTAGGCTGTAACACTACCATGTTGGTTGGGAGAACCATTTTCCGAATGTTAAACCATTTAATGTAGAGCAGACCCATCTATTTTTTCCTGTAACCAAACCAGTCATAATCACTGATTTGGTTAAATAATTTGCAACAAATGTGCTTTAACCCTCAATCAACCCTTAGTTATTTCTTAAAAGCATTGCATTTGTGACGTTTGTAAGAAATCACTGGTTTAGGCATAGTGTAGAATCTGTAGGGCTGTCTGGCACCTTTAAACTGCTAAATAATCCATAAATCTACATTTGTAGCTTGTTTTATGAGCTTAAGGTATACAAATAAAGAAATGTCGATGTATTTCTCTGCAGTAATATACGGGATGTATATGCACACGTCTCTATAGCGCTCTACTTTAAACACCCCCCATTCTCTTTGTCGGGAGTGGGCGGGTCCGTGATTGCGCGCGCGCCGCCTCTTTCACGCTGCTGTAGTATTCTCGAGTAGCTCTGTGACTTTATGAATGAAGGCAGGTCTCCCCTTCTGGTCTGAGCCTGCACAGCGCTGCGTAAACGGTGGAGCACTGCTGAGACATAGGATTAAACAATACCTTACCAATGCTGCTTTATTCTCTAACATTAAACGTCACACTTGGCATATCTGATGCGGTGATTACTGATTAGACGATCTAGAAACATATAACTAATATCCTAAAGCACAGTAGTAGTGGTGTTTTGATATCTTATTTCTGTGGTTGAATACCGCATTTCTACTATATATTCGTTAAAAGTGACCTACATGTAGCCATAATGCAATGTAGTACCGTTTATATTTCACACACACGCGAAAAAAACAACAACAAAGGATGAAATGTGCACTTCATATGTTGATATCATATGTATTTGAAGCAGTGCTGACAGGGTTGCTAAACCAAGTCCTCATGGTGTATGAGCCTGGAATAGTAGCTTGGGCGGGCACACGCACTCATGTGAGCGCGCTTCATTGTGGGTAATTGGGCGTTGTCAGGAGAATATGGCTGCTAACGCTCTAAAATGGCTGAGTGGATGTTCGCTTGCTGTCAACCACACATCTTACAAAACTACTAAGAACGGATAAGAATGGATTAATCCAAGTGCGCGATAGGTTGGCCATTTAACCCCAAGACTTATTTTCTATTTATTCGAATTATAGCTGAATGTAACGTTATACGAAGCAGTTTTTATTTTCGTTGCCGTACAAAAGGCCTGCTATCTTTTACAAATCCGATATAGATATCAAATACACACAAAGACGCGGGACCCATGTCTAACATTATCTATACCACATAAATAGTCTCTTACTATATTCCATGTAACTATAAAACCAGACTACTTTCTTTCAATAGTTTTGTTCACTCGCTTACACGTAGCAACTTTAAATAAGGCATAAGCTCCGCCCAAATCCCCCAAAGTCACGTGAGACCTTATATACTTACGTATTTTATTGTATTTTTTTAATTGGACGCCCGTTCAATGATTGTTTTTAATTAGATTTAAAAAAAAATTCTTAAGACTTCAACCTGTAATGTTAACGAAGCCTAAACTTCAACCTGTAATGTTAACGAAGCCTAAACTAACAGGTTGGTGTGTTTTGTCGTAATACATTTACCTGTAGTGTCTTGCTATCAATAACAATTTATTTTAAAAAAACTCGAAATATCGTTTTAGTAAGTGTTTAATTATTCCATTTTTAGTAAGGAAAATTTAAATAAAGATGCCAGAAAACAGACAAATTGTTGGTTGCCATTTATTTACTGTTTGTGTCCGCTGTCAAGATTTTCACACAGATTTAGTGTATTTTGTAACATAAGTCGTTACAAAACGTTAAATAAGGCATAACGTCAGTGTCGCAGGTTATTTATAGCATTTTAAATCATGTTAATTGGCAGATACAATCTTAAAAAAGATTTAGCTATTTTAAAAAAGAATAAAAATCCTGTATGTGTTTAACGTGTTCTCCAGTAACTGGGACTCCTGAACGACTGACATCCGGGGAGAAAAAATACGTTCAAGTCGAAGTGTCCTTTTAATTATCACCTGAATAGTGCAAAATGGGTGCTTCTGATCGGCTGGCTTACCTTGGACATTAAAATATTGCAAAAAACAAAACTGCTGCACCTTACTTATTGCATTATATTGTGTTATTACACTAGTGTGCTGGATATGTGGCGCCGTGTCATGAATAAGGGCGTGGTTTAAAGGGAAGCAATGTGGACCCAATACCAACCGAATTAAATATGTAAATGTGATTTCATCTATGTAAATTTTCAGACGTTTCATACGTGCACATTACTCAATACAGTTGCAAAGAACAAGAAAATCCGGCTTCACACGTTTTAAGATCTTATGGACTAAATGTACAGTTTAAAATGCACCAGTGGGTTACCTCTGCTCATGCCTTGACACGAGAGAAATGTACACCCGAACTTTTAACGCCAAATTTCAAAGCTTACTTTGATCACATCGCAATATTATATGGACTTTATAGCAAAATCTGTAATGCTTCTCACCTGTTAACACCAAACAATGCACGTGTGTTAATGCCACACGTTAGTCTTTTCCATTCATTTATCCCATACTTCCTTAGAAGTTACAGTCCCTTATGCACTGTATAAGCATATTGTAACTCAATACGAGTTGCATTGAGTTAATGTATTAGATTACACTGTGATTATGCACTTCATAGAATTGATGGAATACTGTGGATATATTATATAACTGTGTGCCTGTGTGCGCGCGTGCTTTTGCCCATAGTCAATGCAAGCAACAATAAACGTTTCTTTTTATTCAGGATATAGGATAAAATAATTATTCCTTCGTAGCCGTCTGCAAAGCAAAAACATATTAAAACAAGGTAGAAATTCAAAAACCACGGTTCATGTTTTTATCTCCGAATTTACACCGCACCGGTTTTATACAGACGGGTTTGATTTATTAGTAAGCATCTACAGTAATATTTACTTCACAACAGGATATTGCCAAACCCTGACATTAGTAAACTTCCTTGGTTAGTGATTTTTTGGATTTCGTGGCGACTTACCCCTAAAGAATTCAGATCCGGTTAAATAAGCGCGCGGTGCCATTTTAGTTCCCGCGCCACACTCGCGAAATGGCGCACGCGAGTCCGCGGGCCTGAGAAAAGACCATGCATTGTTTTAATATGATTCCTTACGTTACTGTTGGCACGAAGTTGACAGAAATTCCATGTAATGTTATTTTTAACTCTGTATATTCTAAATACAGTCGCTTATATCATCCATTATGCCTGTACGGACACTCCGCTGGTTCCTCTTATTAAAATATAATACAATATACTGTATTAAATATTTCATTGCTTGTGCTTTAGAAAGTAATTGTATCTTTTTTGACAAGGGCTTGTCGAAGTCTGTAGATCTCGTACATAACATGCAGTGCGCAGCAGAACATGAACTTTGACCCGAAGTAAGAACATCAAGAATGGAATTCGGAGAGTTCTTTTCAAACTGTCTGTATTTTACCCAGTGTCCACTACAACCGAGCCCACACTCTAAACGGAAACCGAGGAACGCCCAGTGCGCATGCTCAGCTTTGCAACTATACCCTCACCCCACCCCCGCCCATATGTAACATGCGCGCACAGATGCACACACGTGGTACGTTGGTCTGTTCACTCCCTTCAACAAAATGCCAGTTGAGCAGATTTCGTCCCATTCTTGTTGTATAAAAAATAATTGGGTTATTATTTGGGGAATTACTTACTTTTTCATTGTATTTACTGTGTGTGTGATCGAAACACAATTCAGGGACTAAACTATGTGATCATACATTAATAATAATGGGTAATATTTTAACCCACTGTACATGGCAATAATGCTGATTCTGATAAAGATGATCATCATGCACCCCTGTTTAGACTTTATGTCCTTTCCAAAGTAAACCTTTCTACCTTATTAAAAAAAATACTTTTTTGCTTTCCACCCCAACCCCCTTCCTCGATCTGCCCTGGCCTGTAGCTCTTTTAGCCTCCGAGTTCCTGCTTTCTGGGTTCAAAGGTCGAGATGCAAAGCTATAAGTAAAGGAATTGGGGGACCCCCTGACTCCCCCTTCCATATCATGCCAAATTCCACAGTTCCCAAGACAAAAGGGAAAAAGAGGGAGAAGGAGGAGTTTTTCCACATGATAATGCAGCAGAAGGGCTTCAGTCTCTGTTTCCACCCCCACTATTTACCAATGCAGTGGCATTCCACAGTTGAGCATGTTGCACCATGCTTATTGTAATGTGATGGTTGTCGTAAGTATTTGTGACCATAGGTGCTGGCATGCTCAATTTAATTAGGGTGCTCATAACAGCCTGTGAATTTGTGATGTCTCTCAATTTTAAATATATAAAAAAAAGAGCAAATCCTATCTCGCATATAAAAAAATGGCTTCCACAAATGTTTCTCATCACACACTACTAACCATTGTCACTAAATAATATTTTAAAACTTATGTTGCTGTAGAGTAGGAAGAGGCCATATTATTTTACCACACTATTTATATAGTATGCTAGTGTGCTCACCCTGAATATAATTGTCTTCTGGGTGTTTTACCTAGTCGAACAGTCAGTGTAATGGTGGCAGCTTCCTTAAATGGACACTGCAATATACTCTAATATCAACATTGTTGTTCTCCAACAGTTATTGTCCTTACCAATGGCAGAGTTTATATATTTATATGGGCCTAAATTTTTTTTCTCTCTCCATGTTAAAGCAAATTAATGTTTAAGAATATTGGTGTGCATGTAATATAGCTGCACAGATATAAAAATAGATGAGATTTGTTTTTGGTCATTATAGTTACCCATGTGTTCTCAAAATAAATTTGTGCTGCTGTGTGGTGTTTTTAAAGTCTCTGTGGAAAATATAGGTCATGTTTCATGTTAATTGTGATGTTTATATTTGTATAGTGTTTTTTTTTTTTGTTGTAGTTTTTTTTTTTTGTATACACATGCACAGTATATCATGTATATGGTCATCCATCAGCAATTGTTGATGGTATAGTGTATAACGAGGGCTATGGGCCTAATTCTTCAGCTGGTGATTCCCATAGAAAGAGGAGGCGATAAGTATATTTTCCATTAGCAGGTTATGGCTCTTGAGGTTAACATTTGCCTCCAGGGAAGTTTCCTATGATACATGTATTGAAATTTTTAAAAAATGCACAGCACCATGTTTTCCCCCCCCTTGTGAATGGGGGAAAAAAATAACCTTTATATTGATGGTAAATAATCTTTCAAATCTGGAAAGCATGATTTGAAATCATCATTTGATTTTAATAGGCTGTACTTTGTGTGCTATGCTAAGAGAATGTGTGTAGCGGTGTATTAGGCTAATACAAATGGGTAATATAAAGGTTTTATTTTAATTCTGGTCTTATGTCATAAAAAAAGTGAGAATTTGTGCATGTACATGACCTGAGACTACTATGGAAATGAGTGCACTTTTGATACTGGTCGTGTGGAAGGGCTCTATGATATTATTTGGATAATAAAGAATTCATTGGCTTCTTTATACCAATATATTAAAAAGATATTAGCGTCTCATCTTTTCTCTTTTTGCATATGTACACTTGTATATGCAGAATGGTTGTACCTAGCGTCTCTGATTTAGCTTCATGCTTTTTAATTAGTTTTGGCTGCAGTCATGATTTTGGAACAAGCTCTGATTTCCCAAAAGCTTTGTAGTTTAGCAAGAGAGATAGAAAAACCTGTCTTGTTAGGTTGTCATGTACCACACTACTGTTATTAGTACAATAGTAATATTTTTATTATTATTAGTAGTAGTAGTATATTAGTAGTATTGAAATGTATGCATGTTTTCTGTTTAAGTCTTGAAGCTTCTTCTCTTGTTTATTTATTTATTTATTTTTTGACAATCTATCGAATAAATGTGGAAGTTTGTATGGGCTCCTGAACATTAAAGCACCAGCAGGTAGAGGATGAACTCAGTTCTTCTCTTGCATGTAAAGTATATGCAGCTGTGGATTTTCTGTGCACAATAGGACCGACATCCTCAGGCTTGATTGTAAGTTGAAAGCAGGCCATCGTGATTTAGTCTTCAGCATCTAAGCTTCTAAATGGTTAATGTTGCATCAGCATGCGCTGATTGCAAAGCTCGTGGAATAACCTTTGACTTCTTTTTAGGGTGGGGTGGAAAAAAAAAGACCTGGGTGGGGGGATGGTGGCCTATCGGGTACAACCAATGCAAAAAAGAAAAAATATGGCGAAGGGGGAGGTGATGCTGCGGAGGTTTATTGAGAATTTCCTTCTTTCTCGCCAATTCGCATGTTTTGCCGTTACCAGCAATAGAGAGAATAAACCAAAGCTTTTTAGTGATACAATATCGCATTTCCTGTTTCTAGATCTTTTTTTTTTTTTCCTCTTCCTGACATTCTGACCACTGTGTTTGTGTGCGTGTGTGTACGCGCGTCTGTGTGGCCCTTTCGTCCCACCACTGTAATGGACTGTGATCCAATTGGCTAACTAGGCTTTGCTGGAACATTTTCATTGACTTGAGGAAACTCTGCTTAAGCTGGACTTCTACACCTAGTCTATAATCAGCTTAGCGTTTTGTCCATGGACTCCTGTTATAAAGCTATGAAGATCATCACCTCCCCCACTTATGCCACACACACACACACAAGCACACACACAAGTTTCCAGTATGGACTGGAGGAAACATGCTGGGTTGTTCTCGGAACTTATTTTACTCTCTATCCTTAATACTGGCTTATTTCTGTTCCAGGTGATTTTTGTGTACCATCTTAAATGACGTTTCGTCAAATGCGCCACCAAAGCAAATTCTAACTTCAGTATTTTTTTTTTTAATAAATTGCTTTCTTATCTTGGATATGTAAATTGTGAAATGTAATTAATGCGAAAGTATGAGTATTTATTTAATTGTTTTATATGTTAATCATGTTAGTTATCATCCTAGAGATTTGTCTGTTGTTGTTATTATTATTATTATTAATGGTTGTTTCCAAGCTGTGACGTATGTGTGGGTTAGCTGCTGTTTTATTGACTCGTTTTTAAGATTATTATTAAAGTTAATCAAATCTATGAATAAATGAGATCCGAAACTGATCATTCAGAGCGCTTTTTCGACATATTGTAGAAAAAAAAGTAAACGTCACCATGTGCATATATTTCATATGTAGTTAGTTAATGAATTGTTCCATAACTGTTGTACACATTTTTGTTATCATGCAGGAAATGCTACACCTGGTTTATAATATGTAAAGAGAATGGTCTGGGAGAGGGGAAAGTTCACTGTAAAGGTCTTTCAGAAGTAGAGTTCTTGTCGCCATATTGACTGATGAAGCACACGCCTCATTACTGCAGTCATTTTCTAGGCGCCAGCGTTCAGCCCAGCTCGCCATAATGCAATTAATGTAAGGAACTGAATATAAATAAATTGTTTTTTTTAATGATGTAGACCAAAAAAAAATAATGCTTAGTTTGTTTGGTGAATTGGAAGGAGTAGAAATTCTTATTTCTATCTTGAAAGCCATTGTTTTTTGCTCCCTCCTGTATTTCTGCCCGCCTTTTTGTCAGTACCTCCTTTCCATTCTTTAAACTCCGGCTACTGATTGGCTGAATGAGAAACGGCTTACAGGAAGTGGCAAGGCAATAGGTGATTTATGGTAACAGCATTTCTTGACTAGGATACTTCCTGTGTGCTCAGTTTCCTGTCTTAACCTTTCACCTTGCTATTCCGGTATTATAGGTAATTGGTTGCTATGTGGCTCCACTCTGTTTAATTGATGCATATGTTTGGAGTGACAAAAGAGCATGTGTGGTGGTGGTGGTGTTTTTATAAAAAAAAATCTTTTTTATTATTAAAGGCTATAGGATTTTTCTCCCCAAAATAATTGAGAGGAAAAAACTTACCCACATATTATATATCCTTGATCCTAGAAAGTCATAAAACGTGTTTTTTCTTTATTTTTGTGTTTTTTTGTTTTTTTTTAATGTTAGGTTATGTAACTATTTCTATTAAATTATAATCACGCTGAGCCATTAGTTGTAGTAGTAGTAATGGTAGATTAGCATTAAAAGTTATGCATTTTGTACAATTGTTTAATTAAAGATGAGTAAATATTTTGCTCCGTCATATGCCATATTTTTTCCTTACAATATGGCGGCTATACTGTTGTAAGAAAAGCATGAATACTTAAGGTTCATGACGAGCACCTTTAGGCTCCTTGAGTAGCTTCCTAAATTCCACAAGCACTGTATATGACTTGATTGTATGTATAGGTCTTACTTTCTCGTGCCGCGGACACAAAAGATTTATGATTTTGTCTGGGAGAGAAAAAACAGCGTCTTTTTTTAATACAAACTCTCCGGGACGTGTGAAGTTGTGAAGTTGAATGAGTGTGGTGTGAAAATGAAATTTCACAAGCGCCATCCTCTATTTTTCGCATGCACGTGGAAAACCTTGTCAAAAAGAAAACAACTTCCGCACTAAAAACGAGTCTGATCTGGGGTTCGGTTGCACCTGAAATTGGGTAGAGCATGTTCCCACATTACGCCCACTCGGATATCCACCAGCTGTGCAGTTTCTTTATTGGCATCATGGTTAGGAATCCTGACTTTTGCTTTAGGGTCTTTTTCCTCAAATAGCAAGCATTTCGAAAACCTCGACCAAATCCTGCAGCTTTCACGTTCTAGTAGTGCAAATGGTTTAGTGTGTATGTGGGTGTGCAGTGTTAACTGTGCGTTGTTTTTCGATGCCAGGCTTGGTGTGCTAACTGTATCTGATGTGTATAAGTAGAATTTAAATAGACTGCATGTCCAGGGCTGGTTTTATAGTAATATTTGTGAATAGATGATGCATATGTGCTCATTTAAGGGAAAGGGAAAATGTGTGCTCTGTGGGTGTGTACAGAGAAGTGTATGTTTGCACTTCGTGCGGTGGCCGTGTCTGAAAGCGTGTTTATAATTCTGAGCGATGGAATGCTGTCTCTGTGTGCGCACACCACTGATGGACAGTAAGACCTGCTGAGTCCTCCAGAACAGCTGAGGCTGGCCCATCATGCACCATGCACCAGACTGAATACACGTGGGCTCTCTTGCATGTCATGTTCCTTACTAAAGGTGCCTCCAGGGCAGTGAACCTCTGTAACGGCTTCTTGAAGATGCACCTGCTTTTGCGTGCGTGTGCATGGCTTCGTTATTTGTGTTACGGGAAGTGTATGTGGGAGCGGCATGGTGTGTGTTGTGAGTAGGAGTGCACATGTGCACACAGAGGAACTAAATGTTCTTGTAACATGAAAGGGCGTAGGCTGTGTGCGTGCGTCCGCATCATATACATGTGGATATATGTATGCCTGCACCAAGCGTGACGAGCTAGATAGTGTTAATCTTGCATGAAAAGGTTTTTTACGATCGGGAATAAATATGGACACAAGAGGAAACCAATGCACATGCAAGTGTATCTTCCAGCTTGAGCTTCTCCATGGCCTTTTATATTT
>JAOUQX010000019.1:11695194-11717458 GCA_028566295.1 Liobagrus marginatus | reverse complement strand
ATCATGGTTTATCGCCCGACTCAAATCAGCATAAAAAGATTACAAGTGTTTGACATGGTAACTTTTTTTTTTTTTTTTTATATATTTAAAGGCGGCTCTAACTAAAGGATGAATTGCATCTCTAGCTGGCTTTGTTTTGTTGGTTTCTCCAGCAGTGTTGCCATAAATGTTATGCACTGAAGGCCAGGAGTCTGCCTTAGTTGTCAGGTTTGTGTCATGACGCATCAAACGTTTGACTCATCAGATGCATGTTAAGACGCATCCCAGTTGCATCTCCGTAACTACGTCGAGTTAAATATCAAGTTTAGGTTAGGGTTAGTACTTAATTATCATCCTATATATATGTGTGTGTGCGGTGGGATGCGTGCTTTGTTTTAGTTTTTTTGGGGGTATTTTATTTTTTCCAGGTTTGTGTTTTTTTTTTGTTGTTTTTTTGAAGAAAGAAAATGCAGACAGATTAAGTGTTTTATTTTTATTTTTTTTATTTTGAGGAAAAGTGGTTTGGGTGTTAAGAGAGAAAATAGACGTCTTATCCTATGGTCTCAGTTAAACTATTTTTTTTTAACTGAATGACAACATTTTGGAAAATGGGAGCAAAGAAAGCAGTCACTTCACACCCGAGACAGATTTAACCTGTAAATAAATCGCCTAAAAAAAAAAAAAAAAAGCAACTAATTTTTTGTATTTTTAGAATAAAAAAAGACTACGTGGACAAAGCTGGGCAATATGTAGCGGTTTAAATGCAAACGATTAATAGATACTGCCAGAATCCTTTTTTCGACGAGTACACATTCCACCTTCGCTTGGCTAGATGGTGCCATTATTTATTTTTTTGTGTGCTCATTTTCACTCACAGGTTGAAATCGTTGCTTTTTTATGCTTCCCTTTTTCTCAGTAGACAGCAGCGTTCAGGTTGCATTTATTGAAAACTTACTCTTCCTCAGGTGGGAAGGAAGTCTGTCTCTCTTTAGTCTAGATTTCTGTCAAATCCTAAGACCCACACACACACACCACTTTAGACTTGTTCAGACTGCAGCCTTTTTTTAACAGCAAGCTTTATTTGGGCATGACATCTGGTTGTGTACTGTTTCATCGGTTTTAGACGAAACAAAAAACAAAAAAAAAAAGGGAACATAACTTAAAATAGCTAGTATGTTTGAAAACTTTGGGAAATATGGAGTCAAGTTGATCCAGTTCCGTTGGCATGTAAGGTGTAAAAGTTTGAGAGGAAGATGAGCCTGAGATTTATTTTTTTTTTTTTAAAGGTAGACATTTATAAAGGCTAACTTCAACAGAGTTTTAGGCTTCGTTATATCCTCACAGAATTTGCTGGGCAGTCATTAAAATGAGTAGTCGTGCAGTGCTGCTGAATGTATGATGAATACTACACTCATCTCCTTTCTCTCCTTTTTCACTCGTTTTGTCCTCCATCTATTTCTCCTTTCATCTCTGAACACAACCTGCAAATTTTTTTTTATTTTATTTTTTGGTGTGTCGTCGTTCTTCCCCACCCCCACTCACTTTATTTGCTAGATGTGAATGACATTTTGTTGTTTGGGTTTGGTAAAGACCTTCACGCTCTCTCACTCTCGCCATGTTCGTGTCCGTTTCCGTTTTCTCGGTTCTGTTCAAACGTTTGACGCTTATCTTCGGTTTTAGACACCCCCCCACCCCACCCCATATTTTTGTATTGCCTTCAATGGGATCAGTTATTTTCTCTCTTTTTTTTCCCCTTTCTCTCTCTCTATATATATTTCTCTCGATCAGATTTATTTAGAAAAGCACAGAGATATCTTGTACTGCGATTAGATCATTTTAAATAAATACTAACCAGTTAATCATTAATGCAGTTAACACCTGTGCCAAACAGATTTTTATTTCTCCATTAAGAGCCAATTTAGCTTAAGGTGTTTTAAGTGTAGTGTGAAGACTAATAACTTCCACTTCCGCACTCACTCTGTGTAAGAATGGAAAACTTACAAATACTACACGATGCCACCCAATCATGTTCTATTGCAAGTTTCAGGAACACAACTGCATGTTTTTTTGTGATTCTTATGCAATTCCCTCACAAGGACTGTTAATACTCTGGAAATCATAGAACTATAAAATGATAGAAGTCTATCCATTTCAGTGCACAGATAGGCAACAGATCTAACCTCATGCTAGTCAGGTGTTGCAGACCGACCGGTGCGCACCACAGGAATTTCATCCTGCTTGTTTTCTGGCCTTCGCTCAAAGAAACCATTTGGGTGCTAATGACGAATTAAACCTCACATAACTAGGAAACGCTACCTCAAGACTTAGCCATAAGTTTTATCAACCTGACAAGAGCAAAAGTGCATGTTACTTTTTTCACTTAATTTTTTTTTATTTATTTTTGCTTCTCATTTCTTGTATTCAGTCACTTATTTTATTGTATTTTTTTTAAGCGTTGTGGTAAAGGGGAATGGTAGTGAGGATTTGGTGAACAGCGATGATCTGGGTGTTTGGAGTTAGGGGGATTTAATATGTTAGGCAAGCAGTGAAGTATCAGCAGCATGAAATATCCTCTAGTTTAAACTACATATAGTGTCACTACTCAATTGTTTCTTGAGCGCATGCCAAGGTGTGAAACGCTACCTTTGCTAAAGACGTGCTCAGTAACCCCGATTCTTAATTCTGCATATTGTCAACCTCCCATCAATCAATCCACTGCTCTGTACAGTCACAGAATTCACTGTGTTGTATTATTTACAGCCATGTGTACTGGCGTTTTTGTTTTATAATAAGTAATGTTGGTCCCAAATCAGCATCAAGGGAAACTGAAGTCCCTCTCATCCTCAGCTTTCCACCCCACAGTCCTACCTTTTATTTTATCTTCTTCAATCAAGAAGCACCATAGCTATATTCAAGTAACTTTTTTGTTGATCTACCTCTTAGAGTACAAATAAATAAATAAATAGGACAAATGTAAAATGGGGAAAAGGGATGCAAGAAAAGTAAAAATAATTTTTTTTTTTTAAAGATTCTCAAATAAGTATCAAATGATTATGTAAACAGCTGGGTAGACACATCTCCATATACTGTAGTGGATAGTGTATTAAAAAAAAAAAAATCTTTTTTTTCTTCCAAAGATGATTTTTGTTTTTGACGTTGTTTAGACCATTATTCAAGATTACGGGGCGGGAACATTTAAAAGGATACTATCAGTTTCATTATTTAGATCTTTTCATTCCTCGTTAGGTTCAATTACGTTCTTAAGTTTGCAATTTTTCATCCTTTTTGATTCAATTTTCTGATTGCTTTTTTGGAATGACATAGGATTGTATCTCATTTTGGATGCATTAGATTTCTCTCTCTTGCTCTTTCTGTGAACTGCAAAATAGTACTCGTTGAGACATTGCAGAGCAGCATGATACTGAAATAATTTTTATCTTTTTTTTATTTTATTTTTATCTCTATTGATGCAACAGGCAAGTAAAGGCCTATTTAGCTGACTAGGGCACAGTTTAGGAGGAGGAGCAGAAGAAGAGTTATCGATCATGTTTAACCCCAACCTACAGTCCCCTCTTATAGCAGGTGCCATGGACACTATCTGGACAATTTTACCTTTTTGCCTGCCAATTTTCTTTCATTTCTCATTTACATTTGTTCTGAATTTCGTGTAAACAATACAGAGCATAGATATGAATGTGTTATTAAAAGATGAGACAACCGGTAAATGTGTCCCAGCTGTGTTTCAGTGGGTGGGTGTGTGAGTTTGATGAGCAACTGTGGGTGTTTCAGAATTAAACCACTATAAAAACCAGGCTGAACTATGGGTGCATTTTAATCAGCTTCCCAAGTGTTCCATCTCACAGCACATTGGGACACTGACCAAGTTCTAAGTTTATTTGTCACATGTGCATCACTCTATTTCCAGTGACTGAATACTAAAAAGATCATAAATAATATGTACGTATATATACATGTGTATAAATAATATAATATGAATAATAAAAATAATTTCTGTTTGTCGAAACAAGATTGTAGGCTAAGTAATGGATTTTTTTTATTGATTAATCACTTAAGTCATTGGACTTGAATTTTTTTTTGACAAAATGAAAAAAAAAACTGTAAAAATGTATAAGCAATCAGATGCAAGATGCAACAATGATGACGAGCTACTTGCGTTCTTGAGATATGTAATTTCCTGCAAACTTACTGAGCATTGATGCACCCTGGTTTTTGTGGTACATTTTGGGCTCTTTTTAGGCACTGACCGTTACAGTCAAATGGTCAACTCCCTGATCAGTGTCCTGAATACTGAACCAGAGATCTAATTGGGACACTTTGTTCAATACTAGGTAATCTGGTCATTTTAAAATTTGACATTAAATTAAATGTGCAGATAAAACAAGTTCAAGGGATTGGACCTAAAAAGCCGGATTACAATATATATTTTTTTACATAATTTTATTTATGTATGTATTTTTACATATACAATAGTTTTTTTTTACATAAACTGTATAAAACTGTCTTTTAAACATGATCTGTTTGGATTGTTAATGCAGAGTTCTGCTAATTACCTTTTGAAGCTAATTGATGTACACTATATTATATGATATAAAACTAGATTAGTGTAATATTTAGAACAACAGTTAAACGCTTGGTATAATTGTTTGCCAAATAACTTGATTGAAGATATGAAATAAGTGAGGGTAGTTTTAATTTCTGCGCTACAGTTCAAAATAAATGGGTCATGTTTTTATTGCATAATTTCAAAGGAATGCCTTACTAAATCTGTAATGCCTAAAATATTTGTAATGCTATTATTTATTGGTTTAGTTTTAGTTTAACATTCGTATTCTATTTTTTTTTTTTAATATTTTAATTCAGAAACGTATTGCTAACTACTACTATTATGAGGTGGGAGGAACCCACTTTATAATAATAGTAGTAGTTAGCAATAAGTATAGAATAATGATAATATTTTTGAGTTAATTATTGGAGTAGTAGAATAACAAAAATGCTTAACTCAGTAGTTAAGGTGTTGGACTGTTATCAGAAGACTAGGGTTTGATTCCCAGGACAACAAAGCTACCACTGTTGGGCCCCTGAGCAAGGCCCTTAACCCTCAACCGCTAGGATATAAGCTGCTCTAGGTAAGAGCGTCTGCCAAATGCTGTAAATGTAAACGTATACATCATTTACATACAGAAACATGATAGCAGGTTTATCTATGAGATAAAAGTTTTAAATAATAAACATAATTTGTAGTAGTTACAACCTTGGCGTTAACCAAAACTTTCTACAAATTTGCTATCAACAGCCCCTTGGTTCTCTCTTTTTTGTTTTTTCTAACGTTTCCCGTTTAAAAATCTTCAACAGGTTGGAAACCTTTCTGACAGAAATATTTGTTGTTTTATAAATGAACAACAGAAGCGTTTGTCTATTGAAGGTTTTACAAATTAAGGGCGACTGTTAAATCCGCTATCCAGCATTCATTTCGGTTTGACCTGCGACAGTGGAATGCCGTTCGCCACCTTAAAAAACTTTTGACTTAATGAGCCACAAAAGTGTCATATACTGTTGTATTCCCGGAAGTTCAGATTCTCCTGTAGCTTCTTCTGAGTAGAGATTAGCTCAACGCTATAGCCGCCTTTCTTTTTCCAGTACTGTATAATATATTTTATTTAATAATTAATTTAGTTTAATAAAATGTTATCCGAGATAGGTGTTACCGGGATATTGGGAGACGCAATAGGTACAGGCGATAAAATCCTGCATAGTTTTTTGAAACAAAGATTGACACATTAATATTATGTAAATTAAATGTAAACAGTATTAGAATTGCTGTTAGCGCAAGGGCTTGATTTAATTACGTACAAAAAGCAGCTAAAGTTTGCCTTTAAGCGTTTAGACTGTGTTATGTTTTCAACACATCAAAATAGTTAAATATTAATTAAAGTAGTTAGCCTTTAAACTAGAGAACGTTGTGAAAATACAAGTTACAAACCTTTTTTTTTGTTTTTAGAGAAAGCGCGGTAAATCTACTCTTCGAACGTTATACTAACTTTACTAATACATTTTTGTTGTACATGAAATAGAATGCCGAAATATTAAATAAAACAGTCTTCGTTAAGATTTGTTTGTATGATGAAATTTCGTTGCTAAGACTATTAATGGTTAGGGTTATTACTGAATTTAATACCAAGCTTTGAGGCTAATTCTATTCGTTATTTTTCAAAATATCTATTAGAAATATATTTACCATAAATGGGTTTCTTATTGATAGAAATCTGTTTTAATGACATTTTGGAGGAAAAAATATAATCCAGCTGTTTTCCTGTTGTTTTTTCCAACACTTAGGCTTAATCTCGTGACATGAAATTAATTATATTGAATATTTAATCGGGTCATATTGGTACACATATTGGTGACTTTATAGGCTATTTAATTGTGTTTTCGTATGATAAATTTATTGAGGTATATTTTCTTAGAGAAATATTATGAAACACGATAACCTAAAACATTTAGGCTGTTCAGGTGAATATTTACCTGCATGTGTGATCACTCCCTAGCTCTGCACAATCTTAGCTCACGATACAGAGTTGTTCTATGTTTGCCTGATATTTCTCATAAACATGAACTCAACATGAATTACAGTACAAGTACAATAAAATATGTATAAAGAATACGAATATAGTTAAATGCTGACATGTATTTACAAAATAGATTCTTTAAAAAAAAAAAGTCTTTGCATGTAACGTCGGCTTAAAATTTTCGCAATGAAGTAACGAAAATGCACATTCAGGATACAGGTTCTGAAGCGATTTGTTTGAAAGCCTAGATATTAGCAGTTTCGGTGTCTATCCAAAGAGTTGCAGAATTTACGTTGAAAGCCACGAGCACAGGAAATGTTGACGTTTTCACGGGGTAGTCTTAAATGGCGGGGGGGGGGGAATTAGGTACTATCTACAAACCGTAAAAGCTGTTACAGTTAACCGGTTATTTCACTTGTAAGTCGATTCGACAGGTTACTTGAATATAATGGGTCTAAAATGTAATGTTTCGCGTAGAAGGCACATGAAGATCATCACCTTAGGAGTGCTAGTTTGCATTTTAACTGTAACTGCAATTAAACAAAGGCACGGTACAGTCGTAATATAATGCAAGTTGATGAAAAGTTCAGGAATAGAACGCTGTCTGTCTGAGCAAGAAACTTTACTATAATTAAAAGATTGTACAATTTTAAACCCCTACAAAGACACCGTCGATACGCCACGCTCCGGTCCACCTGGGGGCGATACTGATTGAAATAGCGCCGGTTCTGCAAACCCCGTTCGTGAATGTGTACACAAGAAGAAAAAAATCAGCCTAGCAGGCGGGGCTGATTCTGACCTATAAGAATCGCGCGGGTAAGTTTCAAAACAAAAATGGCGACAGAAAGAGCTTTTATGTACGTATGGTATTGTGAATCACTAATACGTTAAAAAAAAGCTTTACGATAAAAGAAAACAATATAACTATAAATGCAATGTATAGATTACATTGTATAGTTATTGTTCATAAAGTATCTACATCGTTGTGTGTTACCTAGCGTGAATGGTTTTATACTGGGTATGTAACGTTAAGGAAGGTTTAAGTAATATTTTGGTAAGTAGCTTTTTTAAATATATATTTTTAACTGTCATTTCTGATTGCAGTTTACTTGAAAGAACTGACCCGGCTCTATTGAAAGCATGCGACTCCACCGAGGCTCAGGAGGCTGGAGAAGGAAAAGTAATGACCGCTTATTTAATGGTAAGCATTACTGTAGGTCACAGGTTCCGTTTCTACGGTCTCCAGTCCTGCTCCCTCCGCTGTCTTGTTCTATTGCGCAAATTTGGGAACATGTCCTTTAAGAGCAACTGTGTAATTGTACCATACCATACTGCTTAGTTGGGGCAAGTGGTAGCACCGTTATTAAGGTCCTTGAATCCTTGAGCATTATTGAGAATTCTAGCATTGTTGTACCCATAAGCAGAGCCTTAAACCTTCAACTGTCCAACTGTTTAGTTGTATAAATAAAATAAGTGTAAATCATTTTGCATATGGGGTCTACCAAATATCTTCAAAGTTAATGTAGTTAAACTAAGTGTGTTCGAGTACTAAAGAATACTAAAATGTGCAGGACAGCGTATCTGTGTTAAAGGTGAGCATGTGTACAGGAAAACGCTTAAAAGTATCCTTTTGCTTGGTTTAATTTACACATGGTTTACAGCAACTCATTACCATGTCTCGTATTTTGCGTTTGTTTCTTTGCTCATATGTACTTGCACCTTGTTTCTGTTAAAAGGACTCCAGGCGGAAACAGAAGATCATGTGCCAACAGTATGGAGTTATGGATGATATGTTAAAGCTTCTTGCAGGTTTGAAGTCAGCAGAACTGTTCCTTAATGAACCCTGTCCACCTAAACCAGGCAAGAGGGATTTTTTTTCAAGATTACCTTTTACAGTCTTTAATAGAATGGTACACAATGTTTTTTGTTGAATTTAGCTGTTTAGATGAATACTAGTACCTGCACTAGACGAACACACTGAACTGCTAATTGAATGTGTGTAATGATTCTGTGTGACCACAGACACTGAGGCCACTGCTCCCTGGAAGGCTTTGAAAGCAGAGTACCTTGAGCAAGTCCAGAAAGTGGAATTGCTGATCGGTACACTGGTGGAGAGCATGCAGGAGCTACTCAAAAAACGGCAAAGGCTTGAGGCATTGGTGGAGTCCCTGGGAAAAAGGGTACTTTGGTCTAGGTTTTCCCCCCAGCACTTTTTGCGTCTCTTTCTTTTCACTCTTTATCTAGTCTTGGGTGTAAGAAAATATTTAAAGTAACATTTTCAATTTTCCTTTTTTCCTTATCTTCACAAAATCCTTACCACGTCAATGCAATTCTCTTTTGTGGCCTTGTTGATAGTATATGAAGAGCCTTCTATAAATTCAAATTTTTTTGACTATGAATTGTTTGGGGGGGTTTTTTTATTTAAAAAAAAATTATTATTATTTTTGTTTTTAGAAAGAGGAGTGCAAGGAACAGGAGAGAGTTGCACTACAGTCGAAGCAGAGAGCTGAAGTAAGTTTCCACGTAGTGGTTTATTCAAGATCCGGCTTACAATAAGAAAAGGTGACTGGTTTTAACATTGGGAAAGAAACCGCGTGATTACTGGTAAAGGGGACAAAATAATCTGCTGTGGGTCACTGACAAAAAATAAATAAAATTCACAATCAGTACTTTGTCAGGTTGGAACAAAATCACACCCCAATAGTGCGCTGCTGTGCACTTTAGATTGTTAACCTGTTGTGAAGTTGTTTCAGTAAAATAACTCGTGATAGATAGCGACTTACAAAAGGTAAGCATGATTTAAGGCATCTCCTTGAGCCCTGTGCAGTTTGAGATACAGCCTTGAATTCTTCAGAAAGGGTTACGAATATGGAAAAATACGAGTCTTTTTTTTTTTTTTTTTTTTTAATAATATAGTACTTATTTTACTCTCATTGTTATGACTTCCTGCATAATATCACTTTTTTTTCATGAACAGAAACAGATGCATCTGCAACTAGACGATTCTTTGCAGCGAGGCCAGGATGCCTTGCGTGTTTGTGACCGGCAGCTTTCTGAACTCAAAATTCAAATAGACCAAAAGTTAGCACATGTGGCTGATTGGACAGCACTTAGAGACAGGTGAGCAGCATTTGTTGAAAATCTCTACATGGTCAATTGTGGAAAGAGAATGCATTATATTGATTTAAGCTTTATACTGATTAGTCTATAGAGTAGCAAACGGCTTACACGCAAACCAGTTGAGTGAATTGAGACATTGCTTGGGAAATTTAAGCTGGAACCATGTAAAATCCATTAGACGGTGACAATCACACACTTTCACACTGCATAGTGTTTACAAAGACAAACAGGCAAGGCCATTACCTTTCAGAAGTGAAAGTTTTTATTTATTTTTTTTATTTTTTTATTTTATTTTTTTCAAAGATTTTATGCAACAAATGCATAAGCTTCTGTGTGTATCTGTAACATTCAAGAAAAAAACATGTAAAATTCCTAAAGTAGGGAAGTTTTAAATATGGTGTTAATTTATTGAAACTGAACTTAAGTTGAAGTTATTTTATTATTGAATAAACAGATTAAGCACATATCTTGTTCTTGAACTTGGATTGTTTTGGAATCCCGTCATTCAAAAGCCTCTTTCGACTCATTACCTAATTTTGCCTGTTAATTTGGCAGGGGGTGCCTTTAGAACGAGGTTCTTATTAGTAACAAAAATGAGAATGTGAACTAGAAATAGCTGAGGTCCTGGCTGGACTCTCTCGGTGCATAACCTGCTTATTTTTGGACATCCTGCCTTAACATGACTAACTGTCCTCTTTCAGGTTCCAGGCTACCCTGGAGGTCACACAGGCTAATATGCAGTACAGGTTGTTGTCTGTCAGCCCCTCTGAGCTGCATCTAGAGCTTTTGCCTCGTTCCACACAACAGTCCCTGCAGTCTTTGTATCTGTCCGTTACCCTGACAACAGAAAACCACTTCCACCTGCAGGTGAAATATCTATTTCTTTTTCTTTCTTGTGCCGACTTTAAATACAAGAAAAAAGATGTTGCTTGTGTTTAAGACGTGTTGTATGCTCCAGGTTTTTCAGGGCACTGCAGGCCTCTTAGAGGAGTCTGTGAAGGGCCATGTAAGAGAGCTGAGTGCTGCACTTCTGGAAGTGATGGAGTGCTACATTAGCCAAGGAAATATGCTTGCTGAAATCCAGGCTCTGCATTCCAGGTAGCGAGACGACAGAAATGTAAAACTGACCGGATTAGCACATTAGGGACCTTTATTAATATTTAATAAATTAATACGGTCATTAAAAAACATTTTACATACAACCCTAATCCTAAGTTAAATATTACTGCATATTTGAAATATTGTATGTACCGAATTAGGAGTGTATGCTTCATTTGAGTGAAACGTCTCATTCATGCATGTTTTTCTACACACGTTTGCATTTCAGGTTTGCAATTGATTGGTGTCCAGCAAAACGCCTGCTGACCTTCCTCAAGTCTGCCACCACGGTGTGTGACCTGGAGCTGGAGGAGGGCTACCCATCAAATGGGCATGCCAAACTGCTTTCTGTGCGCAAAGATGGCAACCTTCTTGATCTCTCCGCCCTGCAGGTAAAACTGTCAGGAAAGCTTTGTGCTGCAGTATGGAAATGGTATTTAATGCTAGATGACTCTTGTGCTTAAAGACTTAAAAGATCCAAATATAGAGTTTACGAAATTAAGTAGGAAGGTTTGTTAAACCACAGACTACATATTTGGACATAAGCAAAGTTATTTCTTGCTGTCTACTTCCAAATGAAAGATTTTCAGGTTTAATTTGATTTTAATTAGTTTTAAATTAATTAGGATTGTTCTTTTGTATTTCAATCAATTGTTGGCTTTCCATGCGCACAGCTATTTTGGGCATTATTAATAGGAATAAATACACAGCCAAAATGTAGTTCAGATTTAAAAATGAAGAAAAAATCTTATGGGTTCTTATGTTATTACTGAAATGTTTGCGTTTTCCAACATTTCAGCGGTGCCTCACCTGATCAACTTATTATTGGGCACTTATTATTAACACATTATTCGTTTCCAAATACATCAAGCATGCTTTATTTGTGGGGCGAAAAAACCCTGTGGGATTTTGATACGGTTGCTGATTATATGTTAATTCTGCACATTTGTATTAGTATTTGTTATTACACTCACTGGTGTTTTATTCCTCTGCTTTTCAGCCCCCTGTGATGAATCCTACTCTGACAGAATGGCTTGAGTTTATTTTCTTTTTCCCAGATTTCTAAACACTTTCCGAAGTATAATGCTAGTCAGGTAACTCCCAGTGTTGAATCAGCACAAAAGCTTTTCAATGTTCAACAGTACAAGTTTTTCATCCCAACTCTATTGTATGCTAAAATAAGTTTGTCAATTAGTAATGTAGATGCACTGAAAAAATAATCCTTTATTACGCATTAGTAATAGTCATTAGTCAGCTAGAATAGATTTTGAGCATCAACATGTACATCTAGTGTGTGTCTTTTCTGTTTGTTTTGTTCTGTGTATTCTATCTTACTATCTCTATATAGGAACGTTCTGTAGGTTCAACTGAATTACTCTGTGTATGTTTTTCCATAATACATTTTTCTTGAAATAGTTTTTTGTTTTTTTTAGAAAAAATTGGGTCAAAAATAGCTGGTTCAAAAGGATATATTTGATCAGAATAGATTGATGCGATTCTACAACTAACTAAATACACTCAATAGCTTCATAAATAGGAAAACCTTCACTTCTGCTCATCTATGTAGTTCCCAAACTGTCAATCATATGGTGTCATTATAACCTAAAAATACTGATCAAGAGCGTCTAATATATAGGTGCCATATATCTAACTCCTTAGTACTGGTCAGCAGGGGACATATAACGTATAAGGACACACACCAAATCTTGAGACAGATTGCCTAAAGACCACTTTAAATTATATTCCTGGCAGCAGTTAAGGAATCCGAGTCTACATTCATTGAAAAAGATCAGATCAGATCAAGTAATCTTCCATGTCTAGAACTGAGCACTTTAATAAATATGAATTGGTGACTTAATTAAATTAAATCAGCTTGCACAATTTAATTAGTGTATCTGAGAGCTGGGTGCTCTCAGATGCACTGTTGATCTACAGTGACATTCGTTTAACATAATTAATGTTAAACAAATTTAATTTATGAAGTTATAATATAAAACTTAGATTAATATTAGTTTAGAGTTTTCACTCAAATTAAGGCAGCACAAAGCTCATTGATGATGTAGAATGTAGTGATGATTCTATAAAAAAAAACAACCCTGAACCAAGGGTAATTTATAGATTTATTCAAATTGATTAATGTGTAATTGCCCCAATGTTAGATCTATGTACCTTTTAATGTCACCTAATACCATATTACAATGTTCTATGAAATTGCAAACATTTGTCTTAAATGTTTGTATCACTAGGAGGCAGCACATATCAGGTTGTGTATACAGTACGTGTAACAGCTTACTCGTACAAAAGAAAATGGCTGGTTAATTAGATAGTTAAAGGTTTTGACACTTGTGCTACAGTGTTTTGATTTTAATTATCTCTTTCGTATTTCTAATACTATGTCTGTCTAAATACTAGGAGTTAACTTGGTACAAATGCAATAATGCTACGTAGCAATGTTTGTTTTTCTTTGGTATTAAGCATTTTCTTGCAAAACTATAAAAAAAAAAAGGCTATTGTTTTCATCAGTTTGTTTTTGTAAAAAGGACACTGGTATTTTAAAAATGATTTCTTTTCTACGAGGAAACTGGTTTATAAGTTTTAGTTTAAGTAAATTAAATGGGTAAATACGTTCCAGTTGTATGCCATCTGAAGAAATTAATAGCCATTTTCTAAACATTTGTAGCTTAAGCAATGACAAAATAGCACTTCCTAACCGTAAACAAAAATTGTTAGATAATGTAGTCATTGATGACAAAACATACAAAAACACAAAATGTTTCAGAGTAGATGTTTATGCTGTAAAATAGATCTGACTACACATATACATGTATGCCATATCTAACTTGGTAGCACTTTTTCAATTACACTTTACCAAAAAAATATTTATGTACATTTAGGAACATTTAAAATAAGTAAAGATAAATATTTACACATTTCTTTTTACAAATTGACGGACTTATGTAGACGTGGAATGAAGTTCCTCACAAGACTTGCTTTTCTTAAGATGTGATCTGTCTTGTAGCCTCTCTAAGATACCTAATCCAGTCCTTTTCTGCCTGCCCCAACCTTCTTTTAGCCAAATCACTCTGTTTATAGTGCCATGGACTGGATTCCAGCACTTTTCAGTCCCAGATTGATTGATTGATGCCTTGACCTCATTTATCCCTTGCACTAACAACGCACACCCATCTGATAGTCTGGCTCTAACTGTAATTACACCTCAGGTTGATTAAAATCACAGTTTATACAGTGTGTTTGCATTAGGCTGGTATTAAACAGATGAGTACTTTGATGCATCATAGTATTCGGGGGGGGAAAAAGCAAATATACTGTCTGTAATTAGGGACTGTAAAATATATCCCTCATCACCTTAACCTTCGTACTGTATGAAATAATCCGCGATAAATACAGATCGCTTTGTCCTGATCAGAGTTGTCCATCCTGGGAATGCTGGAGATGAAGAAGGAACACCCCTAGAAAGGGGATGTCTGTCTATCTAACGGCACTATTTACAAACCCATTTATTTAGAATAGTGATTCATATCAGCATGTTTTTGGGAGGTAGGAAGAAACCGTAGAATCTTGAAGGAACCCACATGAATATTGAAAGAACATGCATACCTCCGCCAACAATACACTGAGTTCTCTACTGAGCAAGGGACCCCAGCGATGTGATGTGATGAAACCTGATTTCATGTGAATGCATTTATTCACATGAACTAAATAAGGCCTGGGCCTTTATTTCCAGGCCTTATTATGTCCTTCAGTTTAATCAGTTGGTTACAGTACTTGAATTGTAATTATATGTGAGGCAGGGACACAATAAACATATGGTCCTGTCACCATTCTGATGCACTTAGTGCTGGTGCGTCCATTCAAACTTGGTATCATAGTTCAGGTCTTTAAGCACCATCAGAGCCAAGCAGATGCTGGTGGAGCAGCAATGGTTAATTTGTAAAACCTTCAATTAAACCCTCTAGTAATCACTTTCATCGATTCAGCTGGCCTGTAGCAGCTGCCAAAGGCTTCTCACGCATCAATGCGGAAAGAGAGAAGCTTTTCCGAGTGCATATTGTTGAGGGTACGCAGATCTGGCAGTCTGAGCAGCAGCTTAGTGAAACGAGAGACTGCACCAGGGGTACTCTTGATCACTAATGTTCGAAGAGCTTTAATTAGGTTGTCTTGTAGCATCTCCACTGATTTCACATTTTCAATACCGACGCGGTCTAAACAATAAGAAAGGAAAAATACGCATGAATCATTATTAATAATAATAAATAGGGATTTTTTGCAGATATTATGCAGCATTATACCCACTCTGACATTCATACTACTTATCTATAAAATGAGTTACATAAAATAAAATAAAAACATTGTTTACATTGATTGTTCATTTACAAAAAAAATAAAAATGCTTACCTGTCGAGACCAGCACTACAGCAGTAAAAAGACTCAGTTCCTCTGCAGAGAGCTCTAGCGCACTTAGTTTTTCACTGAAGTCAAACATGGTTTCTAACGGGGCTCCCATTCCCATGTTCTTTAAAGCTTCTAGGCTGTAGGTGGTTCCAGAAATAAATGTGACTGTCTTCTCCTTCATGTTAAACAATGATGCAAAACACACCATCAGCACCTGTGTAAAGAACCCATGAGGACTCAACGTTAGTCAATGCTAAGGATAGAGCTGTGTGTACATCAGAGTGAAATCTATCATTGCTTACAAGTATCTAATTGATAAAATTGTAATGCTCTTAATGACTCCTATGATAACTAAATTGACAGCCAAACGCCGCTAGTGATAAAGCAAAATTGCAACGTCATAGAGGAAATTTATTTTATTGACGAATCAAAAACTGTAATCCACCACTTGTAAATGTCAGGGATATAACTAACCAATCACCCCTAGATAAAGTCACAGATCTGGGTTTTACAGCATCAGCATGGACCTTATATAATCATGCCCTGCCTCGATCACATGATATCTTGCTTTTATTGACAGTAAAATGAATGAAAGGCTGTTTTAGGAGTGGCTTCGTTACAAAGTCAGAACTGTGCTTTGGGTTACCCAAGACAGGGAGAGCTTTGATACCATTTCTATACGAGGGTGATGACTTTACATTAGAAGTATGATGGGGACAGCAAAACTAACCGGTTGATTATATGAAGTCTGACTAAAACTGGACAATGTGTAGTTTTGGAACATAGTGCAGAAGGAGGCTGTAGATGTAGATTTGTAGATGTCCATTTCGACATCTACAAATTGAGTACTTCATAATGCAGAAAGTGTACAGTTACTGTTAGGAAGAAGCTTGTCTCAGCCTCAGAATCTTTGCCCCAAGAAAAAATGCGCACCTTATATCTTTTGTACACTTTGATGGCCATGACCTTCATAAAAAAATAATAATAAAAGAAAAACAAATAAAATAAAAGATCTCTGTCTAGATATCTGGGCACTAGTTTTACCAGGAAAACACAAATAATGCTTTTGAGCAGGATACATTTACTGGTTTTCATAAAGTTCACAAAACCTTTCAGAATTGTGTGGAGCTTTGTAAATAAGATCATCTTGTACGTTTGATATCAAGCTTCAATAAAGCTTCTTGAACTTTAGTTTTAGTGCTAAAGGCTGGTGGTTAGTCTTCTGCCTTTTGGTCTCTGTCTCAAAGTAGGTGGTTCATAGCTGCATTTATTTAGAAAACAAAACAAACCAAAAAAAAAAAATCTGTCTTGCAAAATTAGAAAGAGCCTGACGACTTGCATCTCTGATTTGACACCTCCCCAAACCCAAAATGTCCCGTCTTTGTATATTTATAATGGCGTACGTATTTTGACTTCTCATATATAATGTCTTCTTACAGGATATTATGTTTGTTCATTTATTTAAACCAAGAGCTATTCATGAACCTACCTCAAATGTGCCTGCTTTCAGTAAGGTTATCTGATCGTTTTGGGATAGAGAGCTGAAGCCTGGGATTTGTTTGGCAAATTGCACCACCTCATGCACAGCTGGTGTGAAACTCTGAGAGAAATCTTCCCAAATCTTTTGTGGAGTCTTGTTAGGATCTGTTTGAGGATGCATGTTCATTGGACAAGCCTGGAAATAGTAAAGAGGGTTTGGAAAGAGTTAGTTGGTTAGTATGGTGAATTCTATTACATATTGTCTGCCAAGACAAATGTAGACTCACCAGCAGAATGTCCTTGCGGCTCTTCCATGGGCAGTTCTGCACCGGGATGTTGTTGCTGTTCCCTTTACCTTGATGACCCCCATACCAGCTAATATTGGGGATGTGTTGTCCATTGTTTTGGTGTGGCAGCCTCTGATGATGCTGGTTGGAGACCGGTAAAGTTTGATGGTGTAATTTGTTATTAGGTTGGAAACCATTGCACTGTAAAGCTGCATTCGGTTGATATACTAGATTGTGGCTATTCATGTTATGGTCAGGGGCAAAGCAATTACTGTTGTGACCATCCAGATCAACCTCATTTCGGGGCTGCACTGCTGTGCTTAGCTTATTGTGAGCATAGACAAATGTCTCCCGATGAGCTTTGCTAATGGCTGTGATGGTGCTGTCCAGGCCCGGACTAGGGCAGAGCGGTGGAGAGGTGGCAATTCGAGGAGGGCTCTGAGCAGTTTGACAAGAAGGCGATCCAAGATGGAGGTCTGGCGGAGAGGGGGAATGAGCAACAGGAACAGCAGCAGGCTGCAGCTGAGAAGTTACTGTCAGACCGGGGCAGGGAGATGAGGAAGATGAGGATGGAGAGAACGAGTTGCTGAATTTGAGAGTAGCCAGTTGGGATTCATTCTTCTGCTGGTCGTTGACCATGTTATTCATGGCGCGCTGCAGCTCTGCAAGCATGCGCTGTTTTTCACGTTTTGGGATGCGACCAAAACGAACAGCTGAAATGAAATAAAATAAAAAAAAAAACAGAAAAGTTATTTAGGGTTGATTTTTTCTCTCTTTTTTCTTTATTCATTATCAATAGGACTTACCATCACGAGACATGCCAACAGATAAACACTTTTTAAAACGACACTGCTGACACCGATTTCGGTTAATTCTCATAATAGTACAGGTTTCATTCTTTAGGCACTTTTTGTACTGGATGTTCTGCTGGATGCTCCGACGGAAAAACCCCTGTCATAAGTAACAAGAATAATGTTGATGGTTTTGAAATTTCTATGTGAACGTAGTCCTCCAATAGACAAGTCACCTATAAAAGTAATAACGTTCTTACCTTGCAGCCTTCACAGGCATGGACACCATAATGAAAGCCTGATGCCACATCTCCACAGACTTTGCACAGAAACACCAATCCATTCAGCTCTTATTAAAAAACAGAATGATATCAGTCTCGGTTATGACAGGTAGCATTAATGTTGGTGTTAGCCAACGGGTTATATTACTCACTTTTAAGCGTAGCAACTGATTTGGTTGGGGAGTTGTATGTAACGCTGCTTTCATCACGGCCTCTAGGGGATCCTCCTGAGCTTGATGAGCTCCCGTCGTCACCATATATGGAACTACTGGAGCTACTGCTGCTGGAGTACACACGTGAAGAATCTTGAGAACCATTAGGTGACGGTGGGAAAAATGAGCCGGAGCACAGCTGTGGCAGCGACTGCAGGCTGCTGTTGGAATTCTCGCTGTACATGGATACTGGGCTGGTGTGGTTAGGAGACCCGCCACATGATCCGATGTAAGAAATTACTCCTCCTAGTGAGTAGAATATGCGAATTTCATTTCAGAGCTATTGTAACAATTTGCCTGTGCAGGTTCACTAAGAAAAGGGGAACATTTGAGGACACAAAATAAATACAAGTCGTAATATCAAGTTATACAAGCGTTATGTTTGGGATTGCTGGGAGGAGTAAATGGGACCGTTTCCAGACACATATTAACGTTTGGATTTATTTCAAGCTGTGATTTAGATGCAGCTCTCTGTAAAAATTCAGTTAAATTCTGCACTATAATAATAGCAGAAGTCAGATTACTCCTAACAGCATGCAGGCCAAAGAGGGACATCCCATTAAACTAATACATACAGTATTCTTTACCATAATTTTTTTACATTTTTTTTTTAGATCAGGTACATTTCAACGATCAGATTTATAGATCATTATCCTTTATTTGCACATTTCCCCTTGATGCGAATACCTCCACTTAATTTCCTGTGCTCACACTTTCCGGAATAACGGGTTCTTCTACCTCTCCACCCCAGCCTTTATTGTGTAGTTTTGTATTCATATAATTGTTTTTATTGTAGCGCTTTAAATAATTTAAAAGCCACTTTTACTGATTAAAATATTTAACCCTGAGTAACCTGGAGATGGCCATCTCTCACCAAATAACTCCAAAGATTACATAACCCTATACACAAGAAAACTTCAGTCACTGTGTCAGGTGGAATACAACAGCAACACGTGTTGTCGCATGTGTCAACCCAAATCCACTCTCCTAACCAGTCTTATGTTGTACAGCATCTCTGTCTTAACGACAAACACAATAAATAACAAAATAACACAATGAAAGAATGAATAATCTCCGCGACCGCACCGCGCATGCGCCAGTAGCATCACCCAAGCACGCCGCCGTGCCACGTGCGCCTTCCAGCCACACGGCTGTATGTATGTCAACGTTTGTGGATCCGCCTTCAAAATAAGAGCCGTAGGTGTTTTTTGTGTTTTTGTTTTTTTTTTGCTTTTTACGTAAATTGCCGGCTTATCTCTAAATATTAGATATATTAAATATGATTTGGTTTATGAAGTGGGTGTCATATGAAAAGTATAAATAAATGAAACACTTTCAAATCGAAGAAACCTCAATCATATAGCTGTATGTATGTTAACAACAAAAAAAACAACAGTTTGACTTCTAGGCGTTTTGGTTTTGCGATTTTTAAAATGTTACGAAATAAGCTACATACGTTGATTCGTTTTACCCCCTCTTTGTTATGAAAACACGTCAAAACAAGGTGGGGGGGGAAGGTTATTGGATTGCTACCGTGGCTTACTTTTAAAACTAACGTGAGGTTAGAGGCGTAGTTTCACTCAACGAGTTCAATCTGAAACCTTTCAATCAAAGCACGCACATGGCTCACGTGGCTCGGCTCAGCAGAGTGATTATGTGACGAGCGGCAGTGAGCCAATGGTTGACCGAGCAGAGGCGGGACTGAAAACAAAGCGCACATGGCGGTCCATGTGAACACGCCTGGACACGAAATGCTGGCTGCACCGTGGCTGTACACCTGACTTCCCTCTCTTGACCCATTTCCGCAGCCACTATGAAAACCCTGTCTTGCCGCGTGATGAGAACAGAACAGTGTTTTACCGCTGTTTAAAAAAAAAACGTAATCTCCAGGCTATTCCCACAGCTAGTTTTCTGCTTATTGTTCATGACGTACTGAATATATTAGGGATACGGAGTCGTAGTAATCCAAAAAAAATTATGATTTTCCCCCCTTTAGTTATTAAATAAAACAGCAAGAGCTCTTCCCAAAGTCTAGTATGTTGACGTAAAAAAACAACAAAAAAAACAAATCCGTATGTCCAGTAGTAATCAATGGCTAAGCCCCAATCATACTTCTGTCCATATCAACGTCTAGTACACGCGAATATAAATGCATCTAAAAACAAATTCATGCATAGGAAAACGTATGCTTCAGCTTGCAGTATTTCTTACCGGTGTTGTTGTTCGAGTCCATTGCCGTAGTCATCCTGTGCTCTAGTCACAGAGGTGTCGATCTAAACCTACTGTCTTTATAATAATCTTTATAGGCAATACTTTCGGAGAAAACGGGTGGAAAACACGCACTATTGGTTGTTTAGTTGACAAAATCTTTCAGTTCCATTCTGTTTAAGAAAGTGTCCAGACGCACCGATGTTCCAGTTTCTTGTCTGCGCGCTAAAGAAATCATATATGAGCCTCCTGTGCGCATGTGCTGTCACTCTCTCGCAATGTGTCACTAAAGAATCGCTCCGTCAGGACGCCTGGTTTTGATGATGCGTACGCAGGTGGGGCGGTTTAACAAACTTGCACGAGGCTTGAAATGTGAACGCGTGCCCAGCTAAAAACCCCTGTAGCCCAATGACACACTTTCTTAGCACTTACCAAAAGTCTTTAAGTCCTTCAGCTGAAGGATTTTTTTTTACTTTTATTTTACTGGATATATTCAATATCTATATTAATATGAATATATAATATGCAGTATACATATAGGTTATAAGGAAACTATAACGATGGCTTTCAACTTCAATTGATTCCAGCAGGTACATATGTTTCTATTTATAGTTTATTTTACACCACCATGTACCCCAGACTCCAATAGACACTGTACTGTACTCTACTATTGTAGATGTCAGTGTACTGTAAGATGGTAATCTATTGTGGAAATAGGCATTTGACTCACAATTATATTTTTCTATTTAAACTCTATATAGATGTATGTGCCAATTCCAGGATATCAGCAGAATTCATACATTGAATCACCTGGATAATACATTGATTGGTAAAAGCACTATAAATAAAATTAAACTAAACTGAATTGAATTAGACCATGAGCCATGTAAACTTCATTAGGATGAAGTATTTGATGTACTTGTTATTGAGTACATAGATTTGCTGATAAAGTACAGAAGTACAAAATGTAGTTTAATCATTCCTGGAAATGTTCTGCATTTTCTAAATACAGACATTTGTGGAACCATGTGATCAGCCGAGTTAATATTAACACATCAGCTGTTAATATTAAATCTACTGAGGTGATGTTTACATTTCTCCCTAGAAAGAGATTCATTAAAAGTACAAGCAGCCTAATTTCTGAGCATTTTCAGATTTTTCAGTTTCACACACAGTTATATACACATGCACAGTTCTATATGCAGTATGTAACTTGCAGTGAAATAAAAACATGGGCAATATTAGACTTTGCATTTAAAAAGAAATAAAAACAACAACAACAAGGATATAGTGCAAAAAGGGTGTGTAAGGTAGCTGAAGATTAAAATACACAGTGCAGCGTGACAAAAAAAGTTTTTATGGCATTTTAAGGGATCTGTAACCTAGCATCACTACATCAGTAGTTTAATGATTAAAGACTAATCCCATAAAGTGTAACATATTTCTTTATTCTTCATATTCTGAGATATCAATTGAGTTGTTTTGTATTTACTGACTCGTTCTGTCATATCCATTCATTCAGATCTATCAAGGCCGTGAGAAAGAAGGTGTTCCTTCAAAGAGAAACAGGCTTCGGGGATAAGCACAAAATTTCTCCTCACATTCTCAGACATGTTCGGTGATTACATCCAGTAGGTGGCACAGGAAAAATTTACATAATATGTTTTGGGGAAATTCCTACTGCAGGAATTCTGGGTGACAAGGGTGATGGTGGCTCAGTGGGTAAGGCTTCGAGTCAGTGATCGGGGGTTCGAGCCCCGCTCCAGACATGCTGCCATCATTGGGTCCTTGAGCAAGACCCTTAACCTC
>JAOUQX010000019.1:11561683-11580107 GCA_028566295.1 Liobagrus marginatus | reverse complement strand
TACAGGATGTACCCCGCCTCACACCCTAAGTTAGCTGGGATAGACTCCAGCGCCCCCACGACCCTGAACAGGATAAGTGCTAGATAATGGATGGATGGGTGGATGGATAATTTATTTTTATATTGCACACCTCTGGAAAATGAAAAGGAGTCTTATAAGGATTTTATGATTTTTCCAATATTTTGCTTAGATATGAGGCTTTCTCTTTTGTATTTAGACAACAGTAAAGTACATGTTTAAAACAGTTTTTTTTAGGGTTAGGATTAGGGTTAGGCTGTTAGAAAAGAAGCTGTTAGTAACATCTACCACTAAATTCCTTTGCAAATTCGTGCTCGTTAATGCCAGGAGTGAATTAATCCCCGAGAGGTTATATATATGGCAACCCTGCAACAGTCCACACTACACCACTGTAGACACACTGACCCATTTTGGCTTGACGTGCATCTCGTCTGGAAAGCGCATTGAGAAGAGCGACACCACGTGACGGAGTTGTGGCATGACATCTGAAGCCTCGATGAATTCCTTCCAAATAAAATAAAAAAAAAACCCGTGTTCCATTTCTCATTATGTTTGTGTCTGGGGATGAGATAAATAAAATGTAAATCTGTAAATCAGATTTGTAGATCAGACAGAGTGTTACACACAGAAATTGGGCATATTTAATGGCTATAATCAACAGACAGAAATGAAACGTGGTACCCAGTTTAAATAACTACACACAAGGTCAAGGTACATAGATGTGATCATTAGTAGCATTAAACAGAAAGCGCTTTATGTACATTTATGGAAGGTGCTGATGTAGAAAGCAGGTGGCTCATGCAGAGGCAGCTCTTAGATCTGCTGCACCCCCCTCCTTTCACAGATATGGTTTCCATAGCAACCCCTCCTCCTCACTGCCACTACATTGACCCGAATTTTCCCATGCATGGATTCAACTTGCACTGCTAAATGGTCTTCAGATAGAGATGTAGGCTCTGCTGAAGAGGTTGGTATACCTCAATGAACAATTAGGTGTGTGCTATGTGTGAGAAAAACTAAAGCTTAAAATGATGTACAACGGTAAACAGTTTAGCAATGTATGCAGAAACGGAAGGAGACAAACTGACAGAAACATGCACATACACATGCAGGCAAAACAGATCTGGTAAAAAATGTATTGATATAAACGCAGTTACCTAATGAGTTGATCATTTGGCAGCAGTACAACGCATGAAATCATACATTCATTATCTAGCGTTTATCCTGTTCAGGGTCGTGGGGGTGCTGGAGTTTATCCCAGATAACTTAGGGTGTGAGGCGGTGTACATCCTGTACAATCAGCAGTTAATCACAGCACTAACACTTAGAGACAGACAACCATTCACACACACATTCACTCCTATGGACAATTTAGACTAGCCAATTCACCTATGCCCAATCACATGTGCACACCCTGGGTGGGAATTGAACCCATGACCTTCTTGCTGTGAGGAAGGAGTGCTACTACTCTAACACTGTGCCACCCTATGAAATCATATGGACATCGGTCACTAACTTTGGGTATTAATCATTTATCAGAATGGGGTTTTAAAAGCAAGAAAATTTACTTTTACCACCCAATTTGGGAATATATAATAATTCCATAATTCTACAAAAAAAATTTTTTAGGTGCAATAATATATAGGTTTCCACAGCAAATCATCCGTCTCCATACAACCCTGTCCTTTGCATTGGACAATATGTGCTGTTACTTTTACCAAAAAGTGGTATAATAAAATTAAAGGTGCTTTACGGAAGAATTCGTTTGAGTGTGGCGCACAACTTATTTTAATATTTCCTTTTTTTTCCCCCCTTTTTTAATACAAATGGCTATTTTAAGACTTTTGAGTTGACTTTTGATATACATTGTACTTATTTATTATCAATATAACTGAAACCACATTCTATATAGCATCATATCAGATGTCTTTGAATGCTCTTTATGGTAAATCCATGTGTTTCCTTTTTGTGTTCTTTTAAGTTGCTATGAAACATCCGTCATGAACTTGCATTCTCAGTTTCTTTGTGTCTTGATTTTGCATGATGGATGAATAAAATAGATACAGGCGAAGAAACAGCACTGAAGGTCAGAAACACTGATAATGCTGCTACGCAACAGCATCAGCTGCAGCAGAAGATTCTGGAACAAGAGCAGAGCAAAGCCACCAAGAGATAACTATCGCTAGTGGGAGAATGTCACAGCAGCTGGCGGCACTGAATGCTTCTTTTTCGGCATCTTCTAGGGAGAAGGAGCCACGAATCCATCACTCCATTGGAGTCTTAAGAATTAAAGCACGAACAATGTAAAGACTTCATACTACAGTGTTACTTGGAAATTAAAGACTCCTTTTACATCCAGCTTGTTGATGGGGAGCACTAGAGAATGTACTACCATAGGATCTGCAAAGAATGGATATATGGCTGTATGATCAAAGTATATTACTGTATGCTGTCCTGTCATTACTATCTCCCTTTGAGCATTTCAGTGACCTCCCAATCAAGCTGGTCAATCATTTCAAAAACGGAAAGCAACACTTAGCTCTTATTCAGCCAGGGCTAGTAAGGGCAGTGTAGGTATTAACAATGCCTTTGCTTTTGTAATGCAGGGATTTAGATGACATCATCTCTAAGACAGTAGTGGTCAGATGTATTTGGTCAGAATCCTAAAGATCTTTGTAGTACCCTGCAATCCACTACTACCTGGCCACTCTAATGAACACTTGTCGCTACTTGGAGATCATTTTACGGTTTTATGGATATTCAATCCATAGTAGGAGTTTTTCTCAGCCAGTGAACTTATTACCTGCGAGCACTCCCTGGGTTTATTCATCATGGTCCTCTCTAAATTTCCTAAATATAGAACAAGCGGACAGCATGGGTCACTTGGCGCTACACCTCCAGATTCTCGGGTAAATCATTTGTCATGCAAGTAGACAAAGCCGATGAAGGATTACATCCAGTTGGCATTAGGAAACAGGTTTATTCAAAGCTTTCCCATCATCAGCATCAACAGGGCTTTTCTATGTGGAGGAAAGAAATGGGGATATTTGCCTCTGTATTAAGTCATTGTGAAGTATTTCTACTCTTTTATGTACCAAAGCAGAAAATCTGAATACAAAAATGGTCTTATACACTAACCTGGACATTTGTGATGCTACCTGGATTTTCCAACATTACGTCTGACCTTCCAGGTCATTTCCCAGTTCCAGGTACTCAGTGACATACACAGTTATTTCGATGTTGTCCACAGCAATCTGTTTATTTCTAGGCTCAATAAATCATATTCACCTTTGCATTTCTGGCATTTGGCAGACAGCCTTATCCAGCATGACTTACATTTATCTTATTTTTTTAATCCACCTGAGGTGGTGGTGGCTCAATGGTAAAAGACTCTGGGTCAGTGATCAGAGGGTCAGGGGTTCAAGCCTCGCACCAGGCAAGCCATCGTCATTGGGTCCTTGAGCAAGGCCCTTAACCTCACCTGCTCCAGGGGCACCGTTCGTTCTGACTGACCCTGTCCTCTGACCCCAGCATTCAAATTTGTATGCTGGGATATGCGGAATCAAAGAATTTCACTGTATGTTGTACTGTATGATGTACATGTGACCAATAAACTGAACTTTGACTTTGAGAACTTAAGGGCTCAAGACTTTGCTCATGGCCCCAGCAGTGGCCGCTTAGAGGTCCCGGGAAATGAACCCATCATTTTCTGATCAGCAGTCCAACACCTTAACAACTGAATTATCACTTCCCAATTCACTTAACCACTGAGCTGTTACATACCAGAATTATCTTATCCACCAGGAACATCTTCATTCTAATGTGTCTCCTGCTACCCACTTCCTCATTTAACCTGCATCACACCAGAGAGGACATATGGCTTCGTTGTGGTGAAAGAAGCTGGAATGCAGGAATCCTTCCTAAAAGTTTTATCCCACACGTACTTCTGTTTTTGCTTTTGTTTTGTTTATTCTGTGTCATTCTGTGTTGGTTCTTGTTAGGGTCTATTAGAAGGTGCATTTTTTTTCTTGCAGTTTTGAATCTAACTCAATTGCAGTTCTGGAAGCAGATGGTAGAACATATGTGAGAATGTTTTATTTATTTATTTATTTCAGTAGAAAATCATTTTTGTTTGTTTGTAGGCCGTTTTTGTAATGAAATGACAGTCAGACCATAGTTGTCTTAAAGTAGGTTAGAACCAAAACTCACCAGTACACCTGAGCATTCATGTTGTAGCGGTACATTTATAAAACTATGCAGCTACAGGTAAAGAGCAACAGTTAGTGTTTGCATCAAATATTAAAAAAGGGAAAATGTGAGATCAGCATCTTGGCATGATGGGCTGGTTTAAATATTTAGGAAAACTCACACAGAAAATGCACTTTATACTCACTCCGAATGCAGGGTCAGGTACGAACAGCCAGATTAGTCTGAGCCGACGGGAAATGTACAGTAGCACAAGTAATCATTCTTTATTGTGCTATGCAAAACAAACAAATAAGCAAACAAAAAAATCAAAAAGCACAACAAAATGTATAGTACAATTTAAGATACATTATCTACAACAGAAGAAGCTAAGAACAGACACAAAAATATAGCTTCCCAGTTTTATTGTACCTGAGCCTTAGATTACTTGGAATAAATCTGAAACATTAAAAATCTGTCACAAAAACATCAATAATAAAGGGTTTTAATTTATTTTTAACGTTTTTACTGGTGACCATGTCAATAGACCACCAGATGTCGCTATTTGCCCGGCTAATCTCTTTGTGCGTCTCTGAAAAGATGCTACGTGCGAAAATCAACTAAAACTAGTATATCATTTTATTGCTATTTTCCTAACTAAAATAACTGGTAGACTAAACAGACCATGTTAAGTATGAAAAAGTTGTAATTAAGTACAATTACAGGTTATTTTCCGAGTTTACTCCGGTTTTCCTTTCTAGGTTATAATTTATGGGAGAAAAAGCTAGTGATAGCATCGGAGGCTATCCGACTACAAAAGACATGCTGTGCTAAACAAATACATAAAGCCGTAAATAGATTTCTTGAAAACATAAGCACAGCTGTATATCTGAAATAATGCTTACAGGCTAAGTGTATTCATGGCAAATGTAAATGAAATATTACGGTGCTAATATTACTACAGCATACCGTAGAAAATGAAAGCAGAAGAGCCTCTCACATTTCAGGTAGCCCCCACTACGGAAACCTGCACATACCCGGCCATACAAAGGCTTCCTTGTGTCAAGCAAGACAAGCTTTCCTTCACCAAAAAGATTTCTTCAGTACACATTGGCGCACAGATCATTTAGTACCAGGGCTGTGAGCTGCAGGTAAAGATAGAAACCGAGTTTCATTCTGGTGGATTATGAGTGTTGCCTACAGTCACTGTGCATGTAGTAAGCCTAAGGACTAGGCCTCATTTTGCATGTGGAGGATCTTCAAGGATTTATGGCAAATTTTCCACAGATGGGATGGAAGATGAATAATCAGCTGATTCTGTTTACTTGAGTTATATCAAGTTTATTCACAGCCAAGGAAGCAGAGGAAGAAGCCCATACTTTAAAGCAGGTAATGATCTGAAGCTCTACATGGAGACATTTAGCTAATCATATGCTAATCATAACAACTGTACTGTTGCTTAAAGTCTTAGCTGAGTGGGCCACTGTGGGACTAAACCAAACTAAACCATATAATCTGAGAGGTTTTTTTTTCCCCCAAAGGTACATTTGTAAGACAATTCGGGTTGTGCTCTTTTTCTTTTAATGTTCCTTCCAGTCAGAACAAACTGTAACAGGTGCAAGATGCGCTTCATTAAAGTCCATTTGGCCACTTTGGGGATGAGTCAAGATCACTTCGGACAAACATTAGATCGACCACTTAACATGCTTTATTTCAGCACTCAAAATAATTAAAAACATCTCAAATTATTATACATATACAAAATTGGTACAGATCATCTTGTGTTAACCCCCTATTGTGTGTATGCTTCTCTCACTCTTTTTTGGGGGGATCCCTATTTCTCTTGCCATCTGTAAAAAGCCCTAGGTCAAAACAAACCAAAAAAAAAAAACTGGAAAGCAACATATCTGCTGACAAAAAAAAAAAAAATTGGTAGAATGAAAGCACTGAAAGTAAACATGGGTTCCCCCCATGTCCCACATGTCATTATGGTAGAGAAATCAAGACAACAACCAAAAAGTGTCAAAAGGCGGTGTTAGTGGGGTGGGGGAAAATAAAAGATTCCACCTGCTTATTTCTACACTTAAAAAGACACCATGTGCACCAATGCTTCGTTTTATTACCCTACCTAGGTTTCTGTTACAGAAATGTTTTCTAACTGGACAAGAAGAGAAAATTGTTGTAGCACCAAAGGCCCTGTGAGCAAGAGTGAAATAATACATAACTTTAGAAACTGCTCTAGCACATCCCACTTACAGGACCTCATCAAATAGCACCTTTTGCAGCTGTTTCTTGCTTTCTGTGTAAAATCCTAACCTGGTGTTGGTCAACACTGCGTAATAATATAGGTTTCCTTTCTGAGGTAGACGTCAGATATCAAAATGAAGTTGAACCCCTGTGTCGTGTTAATTCTTTTTTTTGTCTGTGAACAACGATGGTTGTGCTCGCTGATCGCTTGTTCTGATGGGTAGAACACAAAGACACTTATGTCATTTTACAGATTTATTTAACACCCGAACATGGTACAAAGCATTGGTTTTCTCTGTTTCATTGTCCTTCTGCAGTGGTAAAAAAAAAAAAAAAGTCACCTGTTTGATTTTTCCTTTTTCCAGAGGGGGATTTTACACTTTACAAGTATATATTATTTTCTTGTGGCCATTGAAACAAATGGATCTTCTAACGTGTCCTTGGTGTTGATGGTGGTAAAATAGTGGTCCCAAAAAAAGCTTGATAACACATAACGTCTTCTGAAGAGTAGCTCTAAGCAAGTGGACCATTCGGACAGCCAAATCGAAGTCTAGGTTTTTTTTTTTAAATGCATAGAAAAGATTTTAGAGAGATGACTGCTAGAAAAAACACACACACAACACACAAACAATTTCAAGTCCAGATTTCTTTTTTACAAGAAGCAGACTGGGCCAACTTCAATGCCAAATTCCTGATCGGGTGCACCAACATCCATAGGAGCGATGTCAATAATGGGCAGTCGAGATGTTTTTGTTGTTTTGTAGTCGATGACTGTCTTGCCCCATGCGCCAGTGTGTGACTGCAGGGAAGGAATAGAAAAGTGTAAGCACTGTGTTCTGGTGGACCATAAAGAATATGGGGCTATTTTATTTTTAAGTTTTTTTGCTGAACATTTTTTGTATTTTTTCATTTTTTCTAAGACTAGATTTAATCTCATTTCTTCAATGCAGCATGACTCTAGACTACTTGCGTGCACTGCTAGGGGTATGGCACCATATCTAGGTTTTTAGCTTAAAATATATATTGCTGGTGTGAACACAGCCCAGACATTAAAGAAAGACTTTAAAAATGAATAAAGGGGAAATATTTTAAAAATGACTCACCGTGCAGCCATCTTCAGTGACGCTGTATGTGAAACGGCTGTTGCCTTCTGCTCTGATCTCAATTTCATTGGAGCCCTGCAGCAGCAGAGCCTTCTTAAGGTTGCCTGTGGCCTGGTCCATGTAGGCAATGCTGTTCTTGCAGTGATATGTAATGTTCTGGGAGGCCTCAGTGGACATAAGGCGCAGGAAGGTAAGTTGAATGTTGACATCCTCAGGCTGGGAGCCCTCACTACCATACTCGAACTGAAGGGGAGAGAAGGGAGACAGGATTATAAACAAGCTATATATTATTAGGTATAATACTTTTGAAAAATGATAAACATATTAAGATGACCCTTACCTGGAAGCCATCAGTCATAGCCTCTCCAAACCAGACATGTTTCTTCTCCCTGATGTTCTTGCTTGTGTACCAGCTCTTCTTGGGAATGTCAGTCTGGGATGGGTTGATACAGGTCTCACCAGTCTCCATGTTGCAGTAGACCTTGATGGCATCCTGGTTGCAGCCCTGGTCAGGGTCAATCCAGTACTCACCTATTTTTATAGAACAAGTGTTACAAAACCACAATCCAGATTAAGTACCAGAACAACAGCAAGATTGTGTTTTGTATTACACGTTTACTTTGTTTATTGAATATCAATGTGGCCTGTTTTCATTATACCAAGGTGAAATACAAGTCCCTCTACAGGCCTAATATGCACTTGCATGGTATGTTTATCCTTCTTAGTATTTAAAGATGCCAAGTTTTATTATCATTTGCAGTAAATGATGAGCTTAGCATACCGCTCTTCCAGTCAGGGTGGCACATCTTCAGGTCGCGGCAGGTGCGGGCAGGGTTCTTCTTGGTGCCATCAGGGCTGCGAATGTTCTCAATCTGCTGGCTCAGGGACTTGAGGGTGGTGTCAACTTCCAGGTCACGATCACGCATCACATTGGCATCATCAGCACGGTAGTGACGGAAAGGATCAGGGGCTTTCTCCTGGGGTGCAGCAATGAAGCCAATGTCGAATCCACCACCGGACGGTCCAGGAGGTCCAGGGAGTCCAGGAGCTCCAGGAGGTCCCTAAATCAAAGGATAATCGAAAGACTGGTGTAAACCATTGCTTTCTTGGTTACTGTCTAAAAACTTGAAATTAAAGATAAAAATCAACGGCAGCTCACAGCTGGTCCAATTTCACCAGTGCGACCACGAGGTCCAGGAGGTCCAATGGGTCCAGGAAGTCCACTCATGCCATCCTTACCAGAGGATCCAGAGGCTCCAACAGGTCCCTATTTTATTATAATGTCAGAAAAATGAGGCAACATCTGTATAATAACATGGTAGTCTAACTTCATTTTCTAAGTAAAACTGAAAAAAACTCACTCTAGGTCCAGCAGGGCCAGAGGCTCCAGCTGGCCCAGGCTCTCCAGATGGTCCCTATAGTAAAAGAATAAATCTTCTATGGTTACTTCTGTGGTTTCATTACAGTGTTATTGTTTTGTATTTGTTTGTGGCCGTGTAGCAACATAAAACACCAGCTTGTGTGTGGAGCCAGTGAATTCTGGCATTTTTGGTTTTATGCACAAATAAATTATAATAAGAATTAATAAAATAAAATATCAAATGTTGTGGACCTTTCACTAGGCAAATAAGCTATGACTTACGGGAGGTCCAGGTGGTCCCTGCATTCCAGTAAATCCTCTGTGTCCCTTCATGCCTCTTTCTCCAGCCTCTCCAGTCTCACCTTTGTCTCCACGAGATCCAGCGGGTCCCTGCACAGAGAGAGATATATACCTTGGTTTATTATAAACTCCTCTACTAACTCACATTCATTAGGATCTTTGTGTGTAAACAACAAAATGGCTGAAGTACAAACTTACAGCAGGGCCACGGGGGCCAGCAGGGCCAGCGGCACCAGCGGGACCAGAAGGACCCTGATGAAGCAAAGTGATAAATTATGCGGAATAAAATTAGACACATTCAATGGCACACTAACAGCAGTTGTGACTACATGATCTTCATTTCTGAAAATAAATAAACACTCACAGACTCTCCACGATCACCAGTCTTTCCAGCAGGGCCAACAGGTCCAGGAGCTCCAGGGGGTCCGGGAGCACCAGAAGCACCAGAAGGTCCACTCTCACCACGATCACCCTACGGAAGATAAATCGAGAATTAACATGAGCAAACAACAGTCTGGAGAAAGCCATATTATAAATTTGTTGCAATAATTACGGTTATGACAATAAATTATAGTGCATTTCACCTTGGGACCAGCAGCACCATCACGACCAGGAGAACCTTCATTACCAGGTGTTCCCTAATGATGAAATACTGAGTGGTTAGATAGGCATTGTATAAAGACCACAACAAACTTGAACACTCATTGTTATCTAAAGTCAAGATGGTGCTAGGCATAATATATCTGCATGAATTAGCGGTGTGCAGGTGAATATACCCACCTCACGACCAGGCTCGCCTGGAGCTCCAGCCAGTCCTGGGGGTCCCATGGGCCCATTGGGCCCACGCTCACCAGAGGGTCCACCAGGTCCCTGCTTACCAGGCTCTCCCTAGAAAATAAAAAGAGCAAGTGCTGAGTTGAGTGTCCATGTAATTCCACATCATACTGAGTATGCTGAAGAACCATCGTAGTCTCTACAATGTATTTTCAATACAGCAAGCAAGGAAGGGTTTTGTATGCTTATATTTTGTCTGATGATATCTCATATCTCAACTTTCCTTTGCTCACTCTGAATACTCACTGATGGTCCTGGGAGACCAGTGAAACCACGCTCTCCTTTCGATCCAGGGAAACCAACAATACCACGCTGTCCAGAAAGACCTTGAGGTCCAGGGATACCAGAAGTACCCTGTGAAGTAAAAGCAATGTTGAAGAGACTTTTGTACTTGACATTGTCTGTGTCAAGTTTATGACTAAATTTTTTATTTTTTTAAAGAACCCGCATACTACCTAAACAACATACTGCACTGGACCTAAAATGGCCATTCTCTGGTTTTTAAAACAGGGTATTTTTAAACCCAGTAACAAAGACTTACAGGGGGACCCTCAGATCCAGGAGTTCCTTTCTCACCAGGTGCACCAGGAGCACCAGCGGCACCAATCTCACCAGGGCGACCAGCAGGTCCGGTCTCACCCCGAATACCCTTTTGACCTTCCTTTCCGGCAGGTCCAGGAGGTCCAGGTGGTCCAGCATTACCCTAGACAAAATACCAAGGATGGAGCAGCAATTGAATGTGGTGCCAACAAAGTTATAATGAAGTTACATTGGGGTAAAGTTTAAAGGTCCTTTCTTTGTGACTATTCCAAAGAACTTACAGCAGGGCCAGGAGGTCCAAGTCTTCCAGCAGCACCAGGGAAACCGGTAGCTCCCTTAACAAAAGAAACAGATTGATTCATCAAAAACTCATCGTGATCTTAATACAAAGATTAGGTAAATACTGAAGACTAGTATCATTTTAAAGCTGATACTTACAGGAGGACCAGCGGCACCACGGGACCCTTTAGGACCAGTAGAACCAACAGGACCCTGTAGGAAAACAATATTGTGTTGTGCTGTATTGTAAATAAATTCAGGAGTCATTCTTATAACAAAATATTCGCAAGGTCATCGAACAAGATAAGAGCTATGGCTGAGATATTCAAGGGAGAAATTTATTGTAATGCCCAAATTAACTATTTGAATTTTTGATGTGCTTTAGATGTTGCCTTTACCTGAGGTCCAGGTGCACCTGTAGCTCCAGCAGGTCCGGAAGCACCAGCATCTCCCTTGGCACCACTGTCTCCAGCCTCTCCTTTAGCACCAGGTTGACCATCAGAACCCTATGTGAGAAACAAAGACATCTTAAATGCAGGTCCATGAATGAATCACATGATATCCCACCAAACAGCACACACATTAATAGTTATAATAGCTAAGTCTTGGAACTCAACATGATTTATCTGTAATAATCAGATAATTAGATATAATTAGTTGATTTTTAAGTTAAATGTCCAAACATATATGCTGCATAATAAATTTATCTGGCTGATTTAAAATTTATAGACACTCACAGGTGGTCCAGCAAATCCGGCAGGTCCAGGAGCACCAGTCTCACCACGCTCTCCCTAAGTAAACAATAGTCGCTCATGGGAACCAAGATAATAGGAAGACACTCACTATAAACTCTAGCTATAAACATGTCACGATTATGTTTGTCCACATTATTAAAATAAACCATGTTTGTATTTCTTGAAAGACGTATAAAAACCAGAAAAGAAAAACGTGCTTACAGGGCCTCCACGGGCACCACTAGGTCCAACAGGTCCAGCAGCACCAGGCTCTCCCTTAGTGAAGATAACATTGAGTTAGACCCAAATATGTCAGGATGTTTAGCCCTGAGCAGAAATGGATAGCCAGCAGTAGATAGACAATAAGGAGACTAACCTTGTCACCCTGAGAGCCAGCTGGTCCAGGAGGTCCAATAGGTCCAGTCAAACCACGGATGCCATCCTTACCAGGGGCACCATCACCACCCTTAGCACCTTGGTCACCCTATGTAGAAAGGCAATGTGACAGTGTTTTTCCTGTTGCAGTATAACTCACGTTTTGGATATGCATAGACACAAAGGTTAAAAAAAGCAATCAAACATCTTATACTATCTACTGAATCACACCTTTATCAAACCATTAGCTTTGTAGCGCAGTAGTTAAGGAAAATTGTAAATATTTCTACTGAACTATACCATATATGGACCTCATGCCAGTCCCAACAGAAATCTATGTGAAACATGGTGGCCCTTACTCTGTCTCCCTTGAGTCCTGGCAGACCAGAAGAACCACGCTCACCAGGCATACCCTGAAGACCAGGAGGACCCTGAGCACCAGGGGCACCAGGAGCACCAGCCTCTCCCTAAAGAAAGATAAATAAGGAAACAGCATGATCATGCTTGCAAATAGCTTACATGAACTTACTCTGTATTGGCTCCGCTTATTGGTATGCTGAACACTTAACAAGAGATCGCGTTTTTTGATCTGAAACCCGTTTCAGATACTTAGTTCTCACCTTGGCACCATCGTTACCAGCTGCGCCAGGAGAACCACGTGGGCCAGAAGGTCCAGCAACACCAGGGGCTCCACGTTCACCAGGGAATCCTCTATCACCCTGGAAAGAAAGAAGAGTGAGAGAATGAGGATCATTTTGAGGACTGAAGTTTTGCGTGTCATTAGGTTCCATGTCTTTTATAGTACTGAGTACTTACTCTAGCTCCAGTAGGTCCAGTGGTACCAGCTTCACCAGGCATTCCCTATAAAAAGAGTTGTATACTTGTATCACAACAGTCAGTATTGAAGTACCTGAAATCATTACATAACCATGTGGACGCTTTTGATAAGAGTGTCTGTCAAATGCTGTGAATATGAATAAATGTCTTACCTGATCACCAGGCTTTCCAGGCTCACCAGTGGCACCCTGAGGTCCAGGCAGACCCTATTACAGAGAGGAATGGGAAAAATGAATGAGTACGAACTCACTATAGTCATATATCCGCTTATTTGTTCTGTCAAGGGATGTAGGCACTCACCTGGAATCCAGGTGAACCAGCAGGTCCCTGCTCACCTCTCTCCCCAGCAGGTCCCTACAAATGAAAGCAAAAATACGTTTTGAAAATGTAATTATACCAGAGGATTTGAGAGATGATGTTTGTTGTGATAAATGTGGATATATAAATAGATACTCACAGCAGGGCCAGGGGCACCAGGAGCACCAACATCACCATCCTTACCGGCAGCACCCTACATGTACAAACATGAACACATATAATGAAAGCGTAAAAATAAACTGTGCTAATAACACAGAGAATTTGTTACTGCTAATTTTACTGTGTTGCAAAGCCTAGACACTTACAGGGGCACCGATGGCACCCATCAGACCTCTTTCACCAGACTTGCCAGCCTCACCCTGCAGAAGTAAAAATTTTTTTTACCAAATTAATATCATCTTTAATACTAAAACCAATTAAGGAAATAGCTTAAAAGGGTAAAATACGTACAGCAGCACCCTTAGGTCCAGGGAATCCCATAACACCGGGCTGACCTCTGGGTCCACCAGGGCCTGGAGGTCCAGGGCGGCCATCTTGTCCAGAAGGACCCTACAAAGAAGCAAAGAAGGTTTCTTTCTATGTCTTGTCATCCATCAGATTCTTGTAATGTGACAATCATACTCAAATACAGCAAAACCCCAATGAAAGGTTTAGCTATTTCAGTGAAATAATGCCATTAGTAGGCATAGGATATTAAAATTGAATTGTGGGTACAATAAATAAAATAATAGCGAAAAGATTGCCCATATGGTGTCAGCGATGGTTGCTGGGTAACTGAAGATGGAGCAGTCGATACTTACAGAAGATCCCATCTTTCCGTCAGGTCCAGGGCTGCCAGGGCTACCAGTCATACCCTACAATGTAGAGCGAGGAGAGTCAAGGTCAGGAAAAGATAAAGAAAATTAATTTCATTATCAATGCATGAGATTGTATCTTGAAATTACTAAGAACAGCTATCATTAACTAGACAAAACACCTGAAATTATTGTAAGTAAATGGAACAGCTTTTCAGAGGAAACATATCAGTTTCAAGTGTGCCTGCTAATATCACCATGGTAGAATTTATTCTATCCTTTTTAGTTATCAGATAGAAAAATGTAACAAACTGGTTCCTACCTTTGATCCAGGCATACCAGGCTCACCGTTGCGGCCAGACTCACCAGTGGCACCCTTAGGTCCAACAGCTCCAGGACCTCCACGCTCACCAGGGGCACCCTATAACAATAAGGAGAATATGATGGGATTTACTTAAGCCTGATTGAAATGTGGCTGATGAGTTTTATTATGTTAGGAATAGCATTTTTTGTACAGACGTATACAATAACGATTGTTAAATCATTCAGAAAGCGATTTTTAAAAAACTTACCTTCTGACCTGCTGCTCCATCAGCACCAGGGAATCCACGGCCGCCAGGAGCACCCTGTGCAGAGAAGAATAAGTCGAGCAAGCTTAATGTTTATATGTTATATATAAAATGCTATATTAAAGTGCTGCTGCATTTAGCATTTTCATAGATAACATAAACTGAATGGAAATAATAGGAAAATTGACAGGAGAGGTATACTGTTTTTCTGACAAATGGATCAGAGAAACTGATACAAAATGTTGTCATATTTTAAAGCATTTGGTGGCGCAAATGGTGAGACAAGCGGAATACATACACGCTCTCCAGGGGCTCCACGACCACCAGCTGGACCAGGCTCACCACGGGCTCCTCTCTTGCCCTCCTCACCAGCGGGACCAGGGGGACCTTGAATTCCGGCAATACCCTGAGTAGATACAGAAGTCAAAGTTGCTGATGAGTTAGCTTTGGTACTGTGACTGAATATTATCTACTGAGAACCTCATTAGCCAAAATGAATGTAATGCAAATTAATAGTTTTTTAGTATTAGTAAATAGTAATTAAAATTTAGCTTGGGGAAACAAACAAACTTGAACTTTAGTTAGGAAAGTGATGGAATGATGCACTTACAGGCTCTCCTTTGGCACCTGAATCTCCCTTGGCACCATGAGCACCAACTTCACCCTTTAACACAGGAAAGAAAATGTTAATGTTGGGACAGATGACTGCTTATTTGGTTGAACTTCATTTGATTATTGATATCATAAATATATACTTACAGTGTTACCTTTGGGACCAACAGCACCAGGAGCTCCAGAAGGTCCGGGTGGACCACGGGGTCCAGGGAAGCCAGGAGCACCAGCAATACCAGCAGCACCCTGTAGAGTGCAGTGGAGTCAGTGCTATTTACTCTTTGTGGTTGTTATTTTTTTTTAAAGAATAAAAAAAGTACCCATAGTCTGTTTAAAAAAACATCATACAGCATTAAATACTTCATACTTACAGGGGCACCCTTAGCACCAGGAGCACCATCAGCACCATTGTTGCCCTATAATAGTGGAAAACCAAAATAGTAGAATAAAAGTGGACTCTACTGCCTGCTTCAGTGTTTAATAAATATTTATTTGTAAAAATCAAGTTTGGAAGATCCACTCACAGCAGGTCCAGCAGCACCAGCAGGACCGGGGCTACCAGGCTCACCACGTGTACCCTGAGGTCCCTCACCTCCACGAGCTCCCTGAGGACCAACCTCTCCCTGAAAGTTACACAGAAGACCAGTTAAGTTCATGCCTATCATTAGGTCAGTTTAGCTGTAAGTAAATAAATAAGTAAATGGGTCTATCATGATGACCTAAAATACATGCTAAAATACAATTTGTGGAGGTCAGCTACTGTTTGGTGAGATACATGGCAAAAAAAATGCTATGAATAAATACTCTCTAAAATATAGATAGTAGCAGCAGCTCATACTTATTTGATCTTCAATGTCCCTAGTTAAGTCAAGCTTCACCATTTACCCCATTTCCCTATTATTTACACACTGGTCCAGAATGACTATTATTTTAATGAGCTTTACAAATAAAAGCTATGTAAATAGCTGCTAAAAGCACTTATATTCTCTTTGTTCCATTTATTGTAATCATTACAAATACAACCACTGGAATAACTCATTTTGCCATATGCCATAAAAATCAACAAGAAATTATGCAGTATAATATATAATCAATATATATTTATAGTCAAGCAGATCTGCTAGAACCCAATGTTTTCTCTATGGACGTTATCCTGGTATAGATGCACTTACTTTAGCTCCAGGGCCACCGGGGAATCCGGGAGGACCAGCAGGGCCAGTTGGGCCCTAGAAGAAATACAGAATATGTCTGGCCTTAAATTTTATTTCATCTAGCAAACCAATGTATAAAAAAAAAGTGAAAAGCAAAATCACTAGCATACAGCATCATACATAATGAGGGTTTAAATGAATAAAAGTCACTACTCACAGGAGGACCAGCAGCTCCAGCTGCACCATCGTTACCACGAGCACCCTGTGGAGAACAACAGGTGTATTAGAAATACCAAGGATTTTAATCTAAGTGTAGATACAACTCAAAAGATTGAAATCAAGAATAATTTACTTGTGCTTTTTTCTGAAAAATTAACTAAATGAAACTTTTTCTAATTAGAATTGGTGTCTATCAGTATCTGAGATGTCAATATTATTTATATTAATATCTAACCCTAACCTATAATATAATATTATTAAGTAGCTGCTTATTTATTTGTTTGCTTTAAATGGGCCTATAATATATGTGGAGGCTTGGTGACAAAATCCATGCTTTGTCAACACAACTTCAGCTGACTTAAGAACCTGAATTTTGAAATGACATTATAAAGCATTATTTAGATTAAAGGAATCATTTAATGATCAATTGGTGAAGTTCCTTACAGCAGCTCCATTAGGACCTGAACGGCCTCTCTCACCAGGAAGACCACGAGGACCCTGAGAAAAATTTTCAGACAAACAGAGGTCAGGATAATGTGCAACAACAACATATGAATTTCCTTCCCTTATTAACTAGACAATGAATGTGATGGAGGTGACACCTACCATAGCACCAGGGGTACCATTCTCTCCAGGTGCACCATTCTCTCCCTGTGGGGCAAATTAGGAAATTATAAAGTACTGCATAGAGTAATCAATCATTTCTAATGCAGTTCTAATAAGAATTTAGAATGGGACACCAACCTTAGGTCCAGAAGGGCCAGTGTCTCCCTTAGCTCCATCTAGACCACTAAAACCCTAAGATAAAGAAGATGGCAAGAAATATTCAGAGAAGTTGGATGATGCTGAGATCCACAAAGTTGAAGACAGCGCCTGATGAATGGCATAAACACTCACTCTGTGACCCTTGATGCCAGGAAGTCCGGGAGTTCCTGGGAATCCACGAGCACCCTGTGTAAATCAGCAGACAAGAACTGGGTGAGATCGGACAAAATAAGAAGAAAAGTGTGCTGTATGTGCGTTGTTAACAAGAGCAAGTTTGAAATGTAGAGGTACTAACCTGTGGGCCAGCAGGACCACGCTCACCAGGGCGACCAGGTTTGCCAGACTCACCCTACAGAAGATTGAAAGAAAGAGTGAGAAAGGCTTGAGCCAACAAACAAATTGACTATCCATGTATAATAGTGTGTTTTGATTCATACTAGCTGACCATATTCTAGATACACTGACATAGTGGATGTGAACATCGGCTAATATTCTGAATATTCAGAAACACCAAGTAGCAGCAAGAAAATGACATTTAAAATATCTTGTATCTGGATATTAATACACTGAGATGGACTGAGCTACTCACATCTTCTCCGTTCTTTCCAGGAGGACCAGCTGGACCACGGGGACCCATTGCACCCTTTAGAAAACAAGCAGGACCAACCAGGTTAGCCATGGACGCATGTTTGTCTATATGTGTGTATGTACTTGAGAAAGAAAAAGTGTAAGTGACATGGTTATTCCAACCTTCATGCATTATCATGAGTTCAGTGGTACTGAGATACACTTGGATCATCACTCACTTACACTCCTTGTCTTTTTGTCAAGGAATGAGTTTATGTTCATGTATAAGTGGTTATCGATGATGTGTTATCAGACACTTACAGAAGCACCGGCCTCACCAGGCTCACCAGGGGGGCCAGTAAATCCTTGAGGGCCCTATATTTAGAAATGAAGCACAAAGTAAAAATGAGCATCATACTGTTAATTGAAACATTAAATAGAGACTAAGGATAATTTAAAATGTCTCTGAAAGGTCAGCTCGCTCGTTAATCTATTAGTTTAATTTAACTAGCTTTTATTTTCGTTATATTTACAGTACGTACAGGTGGTATTAGTATGAAGACGTGACTGAACAGACTCTCATATCTAGTACAAATTTAGAGGTGCTATCAGTAAAA
>JAOUQX010000019.1:11505467-11516967 GCA_028566295.1 Liobagrus marginatus | reverse complement strand
CGTGAGGTTGAGCGCGCACGCGCGTGTGGGTGTGTGTGTGTGTGTGTGTGTGTGAGAGAGAGAGAGAGAGAGAGAGAGGCAGAGCAGAAGAGAGCAAAACGTCTCACTCTGTCCTCCTCCTGTCCCATGAGGCTGCTTGGAGACTAATGTAGGCACATATTGTTCTCACACTCACCCCCTCATCAGCTCTGAAACATTTAGCCAAATTACCTAGCATCATAAAATACGGGGGAAGGAAAATAAAGCTTCTGTACAATAAGCACGCTTGAGACTTAAAAGCACGGGAGTTTTATACAGTACGTATGATCGAAACATTCTGTGAATTTAGGTTTTTGCCCCAGGTGTAACACCTATAGGTTAATATCGAATCAAAAGGACTAAAGATAGTGCACTTTTATCAGCAGTTAAAAGAAACTAATGTACTCACAGTTAATAATTGTGTACTTGGTTCATTGCAATTAAATTCTAACGCTTTGAAATTCAAATCAAATCGTAATCAGATCTTATTTATCACACACACATACATGCAGAGAAATGTTTTTATTCCGCATATCTCAGATTATGAATTTGAAGGCTGGGGTCAGAGCGCAGGGTCAGCCAGAACATGCGGCGCCCCTGGAGCAAGGACCCAATGATGGTAGCTTTCCTGGTGCGAAGCTTGAACCCTGACCCTCTGATCACTGACCCAGAGCCTTACCATTGAGCCACCACCACCCATCCACCCACCCATGATGTGAGAGTTGTGAAAAACACAAAACACAAAGGATTCTCAATCAATAAGCATTCTAACTTTGAAATGAACAGTTTAGTGCTGAGCCTGTAATCAGCTTAGAACTTTGCTCCTGGTCAGTACTCTACTGGATATAAACTCACTTAGACAGGACATCATTCATAACACACACTCTGCTGTTACCCAGATGAAAATGTGTTTCCCCTTGAGTCTGGTTCCTCTCAAGGTTTCTTCCTGGCACCACCTTAAGGAGTTTTTCCTTGCCACCGTCGCCACTTGTGTTTAAAGTTCAATTATACTGAAGTTGTTCATAATTGGTACAAAACAACACCTGGTATTGATAAACCACACACTTGTGTCATGAAAACAGCAAAATATATATATCTCCGTGTAAAACGATCTTTAAAAAATAACTTAAAAATAAATCAATAAATAATATAATATATTCGCCCCCGCTCTCCCCTACTCCAAATCAAAGTCGGATTTCACGTCGTATTTAAACACCCAATCAAAATAAGCCGTTTTCTGCAGAAACTCTACACTTGGCCAAATGCTTCGTCAGCTGCAGCGACGTCTGAGACAGTGGAGACGGATGAGCATGTCCGGTCCAATTTATCTCAAAGCTTCTGGTTAAAACATGAACAGTGTGATAACGATCTGCAAATGATGCTAGCAAAATCCAACAACCATCATCCAGACAAAATGACATCATGACATCTGGCTTACGCGTTCTCGCCAAAATAAACGCATGACATTTATTCCTATTAAATCTTTAAATGATTGTCTGATCCTGTATCTTTAGCCTCAGCATTTTAAAGTAGGTGTATGCAGACTGAATTGTGCGTCATGCTAAATAGGCAAAAGTTTCTGAGAATGATAAATAACACGCAAAACATTAGTTGTTGATGTAAATAATAAAAGAAAACCATACGAAAGGTTGTTTGCAGGTTGGAACACGGGTTGTATTTGAAAGGGGTGTGTGTGTGCGCATTGTGAAGTCAAGTACATATTATGTAACATTTATATATGTATAGTATGTAATACATATAATGTACAATGGAACAGGCAGACAACACCCTCAGCCCTCCGATTGTTTTTGTGGACACTGCCTCTTTAAATACATTACTGCCTTAGACACAGTAATCCTCCCAAAACTGCAGACCCTGAGTGTGTATGGTCTCTTTAATCTCTATCTTAGCAGAAGCCAAAGAATAATTATTTTTACGCAGGGGTGTCCATAATCCGCATTCAACTTTTTTGTCGCATCACACTTCATCCATAATGGCTAACGAGGAAATATTTTTCTTACCATTTCACACGTGTGTGTGTGTGTGTGTGTTTTTAAACATCCTATTCCAAATTCGGGCTCACGCTTACTTTTCAAATTCAAATTCAGATCGTGTTTATCACATACGCATACATGCAGTGAAATGTTTTTATTCCGCATATCCCAGCTTATGAATTTGAAGGCTGGGGTCAGAGTGCAGGGTCAGACAGAACGAACGGCGCCCCCTGGAGCAACTGAGGTTAAGGGCCTTGCTCAAGGGCCCAATTTCTTTTAGAACCTCCTCCACGCTTGTGGATTTGCTTTCTAGTAGATTTTGGAGTGTGGCTCTGGGAATTTTCCCTTTAAAGCCACACACAATAGTATTAGTTAGTCAGGTGAGGTAGTCTGGGGTGTTTCAATTCATCGCAAAAGTATTCAGTGGGGTCGAGGTCAGGAATTTTTTTGCAGTGTATCGTCTCGTCCGAGTGGTACTGCTGTAATACAAACAAAATGCAGGCAATGTTGCTGCATTAAGGCTTCAAGGCTACGAGTAAACAGGATACTGCTGGGTTCTCTGCTATACAGCCTGCCTGCTGTTAGGTCGCCTGGTTAGTCTAATTCTCTAAAAGTACTGTGTGTGTGTGTGTGTGTAATACCATATGATCCAATGCAAATGTTCCATGATTTTTTTTGCAGTTATTGGAAAATGTATGAAGGAAATTAAGAAAGAAAAATTCTAACAAATCAATTATCCTAAGAACCATAGGGCGGTAATAGTATGGTCCGTTACTGAAAGAAAATCCGGATCGAAACTAACAACTAAATATAATAATAATAATAGTAATAAATATAATAATGATATATAATAATAAGTATAACTAATAGCTAACTCATTATTTACTTAATTCAATTTGTTGTCAGAAACAAGAGAATGGAAACTATAACGCTACCTGCTGTGAAAGTCTTACACGAACGCACACGCACACGCGCGCACACACACACAGATAATGTACATACTGTAATTACACTTACGTAGAACACCCACTCAGTATTCGCACGGAAGTGACTCCTTGCCGGAGGAGTACATAAAGAAACCTAAAAGACCGAAGTGAGCAGGGTGAGATTAATCACGGAGAACAGGATGTCTGCTGATCAATAACCCCGACTCTGGAGATTTCACCTTCACTGCACTTACTCAGCAGATACAAACGCAAACACAGCAGCATCACAGAGCACGGAGTAACAGCATGCATTGATATAAATACCGAACAGACGGAGAGAAATGAAGCTAAATAGACCGAGAAACAAAGCACATATTGGAACATTCTGAGCGATGGGGTGGGACGACGTTACCATCCGAAAGCGGATTATTTCAAAATGAACAATGTGTTTGATTTTGCATAAATTACAGCAATCGTCAGCAACCATACATTTCATTTCAAGTTAATTATTACGTATGGTTATAAAAGCTACCACTCAGCCTTTTCCAAAGTTACTGCGAAACCACAACGATTTTGGTCATGACGGCATGCCGAGTCAGAAAATGCCTAGAGTTTAACAAAGCACGAACACCTGATCCCCTTCCAAAAAATAACCAACAAACACCTTCTCACAGAAACTTAGAGCGCCTGCGCAAACGATCCTCATTGCTAAACTAGCTAATGTTAAACAAAAGTATAGATAGTAATGGTCAAATTGATATTTGATTCAGATTTACTCCATTATTAATATTTACGCCATTACAAGTAAACGTTGCAGTGATTTTTAGTTGTGTAAAAAAAGTGATTGTTTATAAAAGTACTTTTATATAATATGTATATATTTATATAATACTGTTTATAAAAATATCAAAAGTAATAAAGAAAATGTAAATGTATTGTTTTATTATTGTTGAATTGTTAAATGGACTGCGGCGGTGGTTAGCACTCCTGCCTCATAGCAAGAAGGTCATGGGTCCGATTCCCGTCCAGAGTGTTACTGTGTGGAGTTTGCATGTTGTCCCCGTGCTTGTGTGGGGAGCCTTGAACATGTGATTCTCACAAAACGACAAGTACAACATCCTTCATTTATTACGATTGGTGCGCATAGAAGTTCTATGCAAATCTGCGATCTGGGAGAGAAAGATGGAAATACGGGAAGGGAATGAGATGAATGTAAGTACTTGTGGATCTGAAGCACGTCTGCCAAAATGCCAGAGATGTAAATGTACATGTAACTGTAAAATAAGACATCGGTCACTTTCAGAGCAAATACTCACCATAAATGTGGTGCTGGAAATCTGGCCAATTAAATCCTGTCCTACACACACACACACACTCACTGTATGCACACAAAGAAATGTCACGGCCATGTGTTTGACACACAAGCAGCTCTGCACCAGGTTCAGGGAACGATTAGAAAACAGCTCATTTAAGATCAGCCAGTAAAGGCTTTTAATGCTCTTTATTTAATACAGTGAAATAGTGAAGCAGAAGGGAAAAAAACAAAACAATTGCCATTAATATGAATCTGTTAACAGTAACTGTGCACAACGAAGGCTAATATCCTTTCATTAGATAATACTGTTATACATACATAATCTGTAGGTCTGTAATCATAAATAATACTTAGTCCTTAACTCTTAATTAAACGTTCATTTCTATTATTTTCGTTATGTGATTTATTTTTTCCCCCAAGCCTCCAAATCCAAGCGGTCTTCCATGACCTGCTGTCTATCATACACACACAAACTTACATTCACGCACACATGCACGCACGCACACACACACACTCTCGCTGCCTCTCATAACCAAACCCTGTCCGTTATGTTTCAAATCATTCTTATTACAAACCGACCCGAGGTTCATATCATATTAACAGGATATAAGTTCCTATACCCAAGTTCCGAGCACAAAAGTATGGATGAATACTTTTTCGGCTTTGCGTAACGCAATTCCTCTACTTAGAATAAGAGAATATTTTAGTTAAGAGGTGGTAGACGGATTAAAATAACATGCCCGTAAAGGCAGCTGTTCACTAGTCGAAGAGTATTTTTTTCTCAGGGATGTGGGGGTCAAATAAGAAACGGTTAGAGCAACAGCTTTCATTCCAAACAACCGGCCTCCAGTTCATACAAACAACCAAAATAAGAGTTCCAAGTCTTTGTAAATATACACTTTTGGATGATACACCGGTTTAAATTTAAGATTACTTCCCAAAATAAAAAATAAAATAAAATTAAAAAAGCCACATACACACACACACTCGTTTTCCTGTTATTCAGTGTCAGATAAATAAGTTGCAATGATCACAGCATTTCTTTTTTCCATAAAGGGCTCTGACCAGAGCAAAGATATAAGTTACAGGACACACATCATCATGGTAAGCAAAAAAAAAAAAAAAAAAAAAGAAAAGCATGATTTACAAAAAAAAAACGAAACAATGAGGTAAAGAGGTCTCTATTTATTTGTTCATCCGCGCCGTTTCAAATGCTAATGGCTTTACTGCACAATGCTCCCTCTAACTGGGTCTGCCCTTAGTACTGATACAACGGAACCAGATTCATGGCACGTTAGCAAATAAAACTGAACAGATCTCGAGTGTCAGAAGAACAAATCAATACAAGGTGGAAAATGGAATCGGGATAATAAACGGAACGCATCTCTGTTTCTGTAGTCTTCTCAAACACTGACCCGATGGAGCCCAGGACACATACAAGGGCAAGTAGATGTTTATTTATGTCACCATGACCTCGGTTTTTGTGCGCGTGTGTGTGCGTGTGTAAGTAACGCGTTTCTCTAACGAGGGAGTTAGCACAATGAGGCACGGCCTCACAGGGTCCTGACCGGCAGTCCTAGTGCTTCCGTTTCCTGTAGTGTTTTCTAATAACCACAGAGTTCTCGAACATACCGTATGCTCACACATCCTTTTTATCTTCTGCTCAGAAGCACAGTGAGGGACTGGTGAAAGCATTGTAGAGCCTCGCAGTTTCCTTTTAGGACGATGGATCCATAAAAATATACAATGCTGGAGTGAAATTAGAGTTATTGAACCAAAATGCTCACGAGGGAGAAAACTAAGTATGAACTCGTCATCGGGAGCGCTCCAATCACCTGGAACACACAAGCAGGTGACCCCTCTCTGAGGCTCTTCTGCCCCGCGGTGGCCAGATAATCCAAAGTGCAACATAAAAATGGCCGCAACAAACAAGCTCGGGTTGGTTTCTGGGGAATGCTGACAGGACCCACGATCTGTAGCGAGAGCAAGGTTGTTAATCTGGAGTGTAAACCTTTGGAACAGATCTCCGCCAGAGCAAATACTGCGATTCTTTTGTTCCACTTCGGGAAAATAAACCAAACAAACCAAATTCAAAAACGTTCCTGGCTGATAACTGGAGGAAGAGATGTCCTCAGCCAGGCAGGCAGACCTTTCCGGCAAACAGCAGCCCCACTATCGTGAAGAAGATGGAGAGCACAAACAGCACGTAGGACGAGCCCACCACCGTGTTGTTGGGCAGCTTGTACGGCTGGCCGCCTACTTCGTTAATGTAGAAGCCGATGGGGAAGATGAGCGCGGCCATGCAGAACAAGATCACTGCGGAGAAGGAGAAAGAAAGAAAGATGGGTTAGAACACTGAACATCTTGAGCATGTCAAAAACGATTAAAGCAGCGACCGGATGACCGTCATGTCATGTGATCGAGCGCATTGTGGAGTGCGGAGGGAAGACAATTTTCCTTTTTGCAGTTTCTTCCTTCTTTTCCAAAGCAGCCAACTCGCCTTCATTATAACGCAACTGATGGCTAATGATGGCTAACTCAAGATGTGTAGCGCTAGACGACTTGCTTTTCAGGTAGCTGCAAGATGATTTTTAGCTAGCGGCAGCAAAACAGTAGTGGTTAGAGGGACGGTAGGCGATTTTGAGTTGGTTTTATTCAAAACCATTTTGTTATGCTGGTTAAAAGTCTTTTCACACGCTCTAAATGTATTCATATCGTCTGTGGAAGGTGTAGGGCCCCAAAAAAACACTTCCAATCGTCCAATCAAAACATTCAGCCCGAACATTACAATAGGCTGTCCAACCTGCATGTTTGCGCAGACAGACGTTCCGCACATGCTTTTACTGTCTTACATGCAGCGGCCGTTGGGTTGCCAGGTATTACAAGGATCAACGCCCGTTTACAAAACCGAATACTTTTTCAGTTTTTATTTTGTCCAATGATGCCTTCTCTTGCACGAAGACTGATACGAACAAACGATTCACTTAAACCACAGAGAAAATCAGTTCCAACTCATGCAGCACCCAGTCACAGTCAACATCTGAATCATTGCGAATTTACAATACACAAAAGTTAAGCTTCTTTGTGGTGCAATGACTCAACTCGGGAATGAAGCTAAAACTAAACAAACCCATTTAATGCCCAGTGGAGATCGTCAGGGTCCATCTCATTTCTGACCGTTCGGCACTTTTCTACCCAAAGTAAAGCTGACGCCTCATTTGGAGCGGGTGTGAAAGCTTTTAGTAAGGATTGTGGATCAGCAGCTGAGCAAAGAACATTCAGGATAATGTCAATGGCCATTAGCAGGATAACAGCATCCTTCAGCGGACCGCTAAGGTACAATTAAACACGCCAGCGTTAATGGGAGATCAGACGAAAGAATGGAACAAATGGAGATTTACTTAATTAACCAATAGCAAGCAGAACCCTTTTCAGGAGGAGGAGGAGAGTGGATATGAAGGTCATATGATAACCACTGAATGACAGCTACTTCCTGCGATTGAATGTGTTGCGGCAGTACAGCATGAAGTACACACATTCAACACAACGGCATTTAAAACACACATTCTATTAGCTTGTGCATTAGAACGAGCCTGCTGCACTGCACACAATTGTGTGCAGACTCACACAACTGGAAACAGACCAGGGCCCATATTCACAAAGCCTATTAAGGCTAAAAGTTGTTTAAGACTTGCAGATTTACGGAAAAAATCTTAACAATAATGACCGTGCCAGTCATAAATTTAGGATTCGTAAAATTTAGCTCTAAGATTATTTCACTAGCTCCTAAATCTGTGAACTGTTAGGGGTATTAAAGAGTACTCCTAAGTCTCTAAGACCCAAACATGAAGTATCCTAACATGGCAGCTGCTTGCAATCTGCCATCGGTATGTAATTATTTCAGAAACATTTGGCGATAATGAGCTTTTAAAAAGGTACGGCGTTAATCGCAAGGGGGTTATGATAACCCAATAATGCCGCCGATCAAGGTTTTTGACACCTCTACAATACCTGGCAACCGGGAAATGCAGCTATGCGGCACGCACGAATGTCATCGGTCTGACGGCGGAATATTACATCAAACAATAAAAGCCGTCTGGACCTGACATCGTCCAACACTTTATACACTTTTCTCTTGATAACAGCTCCTTCGTTTGCAGGCTCGTCCAATGTCCAGACGCACACATTCATTGGAAACAGCCTTTTCTTTTGCAGCATCATCACTGTGATAATGGATTCATTTGGGTGTGATGACAGATGCCCACCAATCACATCATATTACTCAATACCATAAGCCCAGTTAAAACTTAGCACCGCTACTCGTATTTCGCTAGCTTTACCGCTTGATCATGTCTGATTGCACGCGGAACCACTTCCTTATTTGCTTATTATCCCTTCTTCAACTAAAGACTGCTTTTGTTTCCCACCTGAAGACCAAAACCATGGGGAAGTGGTAGCTCAGTGGTTAAGGTGTTGGACTGCTCATCATTGGACTGCTCATCAGACCGGGGTTCGATTCCCAGCACCGCCGCTACTACCACTGCTGGGCCCCTGAGCAAGGCCCTTAACCCTCAACTGCTCAGATGTAAGTCGCTCTGGATAAGCGCATCTGCCAAATACAGTAAAATGTAAATCAATGGGAGTTTTCCGGGATTTTAAAAATGATATTACAGTAGTGGAATTACATCCACTCTTACAGTTCTTAGATAGTTTGACCAGTCACTTGAATTGAAGGTGTTTATTTTAAAACCTCAGTCACAAGCCAGGTTATAAATATTTTACACATATGTCCTGTGATGAAACCTTTTAAACATAACATAAAATATCCAGAGGATTACTGTACAAATTTAAATCATAAGCGTAATATATTTAAATAGGACTCTGGTCATCTGTACTGATGGGGTCCGTTACAGCACACATCCACACAGCATTGCCGCAGCCTGCTTGGGCGCCATAATATTTGCCTGCAGAACTCATGACGGCATGAATATAGCATGTTGAGGGAATTCTTAAGCCCGGACGTGGGGAGGCGGCACACCAGCAGCACTGTACTCCACACACAAAGTACCTCTTTCAGGGGGAAGTGGTCGGCAACTGCAGCGGCTCAAATGCTCATGAAATGCCTCCCTGGGGGCTCCGACGGTGTTTAACTTAATAAATCAACATTTTAAGACGTCTTTAAACTTGTCTCGTCTTCTTAGCATCTCCAGTGTTTATCAGCATTCGTTCAGCTGGCTATTGCTTATAAAAAGACAAAAAAAACAAAAAAACAAAGGGCCAACCCCCACAGCAGTTAGAATTAATATAGCCCATTAAAAACATAACAGACTTTTGGTGGCATGCCAAAATAAGGACTTGTAGTCGTTAATCAACACAATAATAGAGCAGGGTTCGTTGATGTGACTGGAATGCCTCAGAGTGGAAATCCATTTGGGTAAAAGCAGATTGCACTGAACGGAGATTAGAGGAGTTAAGAATTTAAATGTTCTGATTCACCGTATATCGGTTTGTTGTTACGGTCACAGCCCAGGGATGAGGTGGCAGATTATGTTGTTTACTACTTGGTATTGGCACAGAAGGCAATTTTAAGCAAAAAACAATAATCCTTTTTTTTTTTTTTATGTAGTAAAAAAACAATGACCAATTCAAATGAGTGTATAGGAGATATTATGGCAGTCATGTTAACCAAAATAATTATTTAAACAGTCATTTAATCATGGCTTTCTGAAAAGGCAATTCCATGCCATGTGTAATGAAGCTGTATGTTTATGAAAAGTGTCTGAAGGTTGTAAAACTGAAAGTGCATCATAAATAAAGTTTGTCTCTCAAAAGAGTCGGAATCGCTGAAACGAATCGTTTTAAATTCGAATCCCATGTGTCACAAATTCTTTCATTTGCATTCACGCTGTTGTTTACATACGAGTACCTGCAATATACCATCCGGGTAGCTGACCAAAAGCGTGTGATGTAGGTGCACACTCTCTATTATTTATGAGCGTTCTGTTAAGCGCTGTGCGCCGTAGATAAACCCCAACTTCCTGGGTCATCGCACCAATCAGAGCAGAGTAGCCTCATGCAAAGGAGGGGTTGATGGAATGAATCGTTTGAGAGTTGTTGAGAAATAAGGTCAAATTAAATGCATATTATAAGAAAATGAAAGTGTGGGGTTTTTTGTTTTTTTTTTGGACACTGCATGCGTTTTTTGGACACCTGTTGTTAGAGGACCCCCTCAAAACCAAATTATGAAAATGATAGCAAATAAATAACATAGGGCACTTGAATAGATAAACAGCTGCTAATTTATGCACTTATCCAACCTGCCCATCATGTGACAACAAAAACGTACCAAGTCTCGTAGATACCAGGACCTTGGCATGGTTGGTTGTGCCCAAAGGGCTGGTTCAAGTATTACGAAAAACCGATAATCCATTGGGGTTTAATTATTAATTTGACTGTTTTGTTTTTTTTTAGCCTTCAGAGAAAACTAAAACAAAAAAATAGGTGGCAACACCTTACTGAGAGACGTAGAGGGCAAAAGGTTTAATCAGGAAGGAAAACTAGGGAAACTCAAGCACGTGGTACAATCATCCTGAGCAGAAAAGCATCTCACAATGAAACCTCTAGGTGGATTTCGGCTACAACAGCCGAACACTAGACCGAGTTTCCTTTCTTTTGGGAAACAATACAAATCTGAGGCAGCAGTCAAACGAGATCAAATGTGGGTCTACTTTCCAACCAGCACAAAACTATTCCAGACGTCTTTGCTTGTATGATCACTCTTATTCAGTGCCACAGCTACAGGCCGCACTTTAAAATGATCAGCTAGCTAGAGCGAACAAATTACATTTCCAAATTTAAGTGCAATAAATGTGCAAAACAACACACCCGTATATCGTATTACACATATTAATTACTTTATGTGCACTCGTGACCTGGCAGCAGACAGAGATAAACTGAAATAATCTAATCGGACACTAAGAGTCCATAGCATGGAAGCTCATGCCCTCTTTAGAGCTAGATGACCTTCATTGTGTGCGTGGAGGATGGCCGGACCAGAGCGGCATCTGATTGGCTATTTGATTGTGGCTGACTACTTAACGCAGACTAGTCACTAGTGAAAGTAGTGGTCTGTGAAACCCTGAGAGAATCTACAGCAGTGGTTTTCAAACTTTTTTTCTCACGACCCAGTGGAGGAAAAACACTTAACCCCGCGACCCAAAACAATAATATCTTCTGACTAGTTTTCA
>JAOUQX010000019.1:11446315-11462921 GCA_028566295.1 Liobagrus marginatus | reverse complement strand
CAGCTAAAAGCCAAAAATCGGCCGAGAGACGACTCGTACCTCATAAAACTCATCAGTTGGGTCACTCGTAAGTCGAGATATATATATATATATATATACATACATATACATACCCATATATGCAAGCAATTACATTATGAGCATGTATACAAGCACGTGGGCCCATACGAACTACTGAGTACCATTTTGAATTGCTGCAATGAAATTTCAGTAAAATGCATGAGCCTGCTGCATACTTTATTACTTTCTTTCTTTGATTTCAGTCCCCTGCAGGTTGATCATTTTCATTTCCATCAAACACTATGGAATCCTTTCGTTCCTAACACATTACCCTGTCCATATGAGTATAGATACCCGCAGGATAGTTTCCCCATTGAGATCTGCTGTGTCAAAGTGTTCCTTTAATTTTTTGCGCGGTGTATGTTTATATATAGTACACACACTGTATAACGTGCATACACATACATAACGGATAATTGAACAAACCACGGCGTTTAGTTTATATTCTTATATATTCTATACGGTAATAGTCTCATTGCTACTATATAATTCGTTCGTGCTATAGCTTGTATGTTTTATCCACTTAGCGGAATTCGAAAAATTATACCAAACGGACAAGTTTTTTGTTTTTATCTGTTACTATATCATCAAATACTAATACTAATTGAAATTGGTGTATATAATTAATTGTAAACGGTCAGGTTTAGGAAATGCAGTGTAGTTTGTTTTCTCCTAATCCAGATAAGGGGGAGTTAACGTTATCTGCAGCCTCCTGACAGTTTCAGGCATAAAACATTCGTCATAATTCGTTATGACTTTAAAGATAATACACAAAACGAAGAACTCATTATTATATACAAAGAACGAATTCTTACCTAAAACATTATCAACGTGGCAAGACAAAAAAAATCATTTTGTCGACCTCGAACTATTTGGGAGTCGTGACGCCATTTCTTCCTCGCGCGCAGCGGAGTATCAGGATAAACACACGTGACTCTATAGCGCCGCCGCTATATGAGGAAAATCCTGTTAATGACGAGCATAACACAAACTTCCCCAGTTTTACTTCTGGAGTACTCCTTGTCCTTTCCTGTGTTCGTTCTGTTCCCTATTTAGAAAGAGATCTTAATTAATTTATGATGAGTTGTCTGTTGATAAGGGGGTAAAAAACACAGAAAAATGCAGCACATAGGTGCTCCAGGACTTAGGTTAGCTATGACCTCTATGGCTGGAAGTTTTTGTTGGTAGCTTGTGTGGGTTTTTGCCGGGTACACCGGTTTCCTCCCACCTCCATACAGCGGTTGGGCATAGGTTGATTGGCTACTAAAAATTGTCCCTAGGAGTGAACGTGAGTGTGAATGGTTGTCTGCCTCTTAAGTGTTAGCCTTGTGATTGTCCAGGGTGTACCCTGCCTCATGCCCTAAGTTAGCTGGGTTAGTTAACAGGATAAGCGCTAGACAATGGATAAGCTATGCTTCCATTTAAATACTGTTTACATCTGTGATATAAATAGCTATAGTCGCTCAGTGGCACGATATGAACCCCTTATATATATGATATGAACCCATATATCACCATATATATGTACGTATATATAAACCATGTATAGGTCATGTATCATGTATCATTCTGGTGAATAATGTGTAATAGTTACTCATAAAAGGCCAAGGCTCATCCGTTCAGGATCAAGTACAATTTAAATCCAATACTTTACAGATTATTTTGTACACATTTATTTTATTTTGAATACTGTAATATAACTAATAAAAAAATTGTATTTGAGACACAAAACAAAAACAGTCATGATCTAAAATATTTTATAAAGGTAAGCTTTATTATGCAGAAATTTATAATGGAAACTATTTTTCTATTATTTAAGAAAAAACAATGATATTATTATTTAAGTCAATAATTACATAATTTCAATTTTAGCATTTTTAGTCTTCTGTTATGAAGTTAGTAAAGTGATAGGAATTGCTTGGAAAGAATAGAACATTTCTTTCCATTTCGCTTTATAATATTGTCTAGCTGTGCATCTGCTAAAAAAGTTACAGCATCAGTTTGAATATATTTGGTGTTACAAAAAGGTGTCCTTTATTGCACCAGGTTTCTCCAGAGCAGCCTTCCTTCTAGCTGCTGCTTCCAGGATCTTCTTGCGAGGGCCAAGCTGGATTCGGATACTTTTTAGATCATTGTCTAAACAGAGCATGAGGGCTTCCAGGTCTAACTTCTCATGAACAAACACAGGGGCAAAGTCTAGCAGGTTTACAGAGGACAGGAAGGAATGCAGGGGTGAAGTCTCCTCATCGTCATCCAATCCAATCTCATCCTGGTTCCAAGGCAATTGTGAATCTAGCTCTGATTGATCTTCCAGTCCTGCATGCTCTGCTTCAAACACCTCCTTGCGGACCAAGAAACCCAAGTCCTCTGTATCACCAACAGGAAAATCATCTGGTTCAACACCCATTTCCATGGAGAAGTTTTTTCGGAAGACCATCTTTCCAAGTCCTGGTCTCTTAAACAGGGATTCTTCTGTTTGATCTCCATTGTCGTCCTCTTCATCTTCATATTCACCAATTCCGCCATCTTCTTCTTCATTTTCCTCCTGTTCATTGAAGACATCTTCTAATTCTGGCTTTTCTGCTGCCCCATTCTCAGTTTTTTTTGACAGAGTGCTTTTCTTTCCAAACTTCAGTTGAAGAGTTCCTTTAATGGATCCAAATTTGTTAGAAGCAATGAGTTGGTTTATGTTGTTCATGGTTCCTGCGTTAGACATCGACCCTGGCTTGGTTTCAGAGACAGAGCCTCCACTGCTATGGTACATCTTGTCCATCTTATTCTGGTGCTTCTGCTTGACTTTCTCACACTCTTTCACCTTGTGTTTTGCATCTTTGACCGCTTGTTTCTTCAAGTTTGCCACATGTTTGGGGTTCCGAATCGTCTGCTGGGAAGCAGAGCTGTCTAGGAAGCGGACGCAGCTCATATGATCTCGAGATGCTGCAACATCCATAGGAGTGTGGAAATCGTTATCCAGTGCAAACAGATTGGCACCAAAGTTCACCAGGAAGCTCAGTATGTGCATATGACCGTTGGAGGCTGCGTGGTGTAAGGGTGTGTTTCCCCAGATATCGCTCTTGTTTGGATCTCCACTGTAACAAAATCAGATCTGAATCAGCACAGTTCATTCACCAAACTATTAGTATATTTATATGTATGGCAAAGATATTTTATTGCTTTAGTTAGTTGTATAAAACATCTAACATTCACACTGTGTCAACATCACACTGAAGTCACACAGACATATGTGTGTGTGTGACAGATGTATATCAGTCATCACTGCGTCATGATCAAAGGTGTTTGGTTGGGCGAGAAGAGGTTAATATTAACCATATGCAAAACTGATCTACTTATTTAATAGGCTCCTATTTAGTCAACTTTAGAGTGACTTTATAAACTTGTGAATAGCAGGTGTGTTTTCTATCAAACAATAGAGTTCATCTTTACACATAATTCCCTGGAGCACATAAGTCACATTTTTGTCTTTTCCTTAGTCTTGAACCGAACAAGTATCTCTGATGGACAGACATGTCCTGCTCTATTATTTCCCTTTCCTTCTGTCCAATCTTTGCAATAATTCTTATATATAATTCAATATAAAGTATCTTATAAATCTTTGTAATATGTCCGAACTTTATCTTTGCCTCTGCTTGTGAAAAATAATTTTTAAACAAACAAACAAACAAACTGGTGGCTCAATGGTAAAAGGCTCTGGGTCAGTGATCAGAGAGTCGGGGGTTCAAGCCTCGCACCAGACAAGCTACCATCATTGGGTCCTTGAGCAAGGCCCTTAACCTCACTGTTCGTTCTGTCTGACCCTGTGCTCTGACCACAGTGTTCAAATTCATAAGCTGGGATATGTGTAATAAAAACATTTCACTGCATGTATGTGTATGTGATAAATAGGATCTGTAAAAAAAAAATGAGTGGCAGAGGTTCACATGCCTGTCTCACAGCATGTAGGTCATGGGTTTGATTCCCACCCAGGGTGTTTCTGTGTGTAGTTTGCATGTTCTCCCTGTGCTTGCGCGGGCTTTCCACAGGTACTCCAGTTTCCTCCCGCCTCCAAACACATGTGATTAGGCTTAGTCATTTGGGTACTCTAAATTGTTCATAGGTGTGTGTGTGTGTGTCTCTAAGTGTTAGTCCTGTGATTAACTGCTGATTGTACACTGTGTGCCCTGCCTCACCCACTAAGTTATCTGGGATACACTCCAGCGCCCCCACGACCCTGAACAGGATAAAGCGGTAGACAATAACTGAATGAAATGCATAGATCAGTGGATTATTGATATCTGTAATTTCTTTTAATCTCTAGTGAATTTGAAGATGAAATTTGTATTTCAATTAAATTTGGCAAATAAGTACCGGAACGTTTAATAATTAAATTGATGACATCTTACTTAAGGACCACAATAATTAACTGATGTCAAATAGTATTGGACAAATTTAGTCAATTTGACAAAATTGGAGAAAGTAAGAGCTCAGTGGTTAAGGTGTTGGACTGCTTATCAGGAGATTACGGATTCGGTTATTAGCATCACCAAGCGGCCATTCCAGGGCCCCTGAGCAAGGCCCTTAACTCTCAACTGCTCAGATGGATATCGCTGTAGCTGTAAGTCTACTTCAAGAGCTCAAGACATGAAAGATAAAATACGTGAATTCTAAAATACCAAATACTTAAAAAATACTTAAAATACATTAAATACAAGTAGGAAATATAAAAGAATATAGCAGCCGATGAAATGGAACAATATTATCGTGTATTGGGTTGATAGTGGTATAGATAAACTCTCATAAAGTGCGATGTGTGGAGTAGTTACTGATTAACATTCTCTGCCAGAGTCTCATCAATGCGGTGTATATTTATAGAGAGAAGGAGCTCCAGCTGAGCCGCTCCGTTTTAGCCATCAGGGTGCGAAACGTCTGCCTGAATTTAACAGACTAGACTGTTGGTTTCTTGGGTTGACTCTTTAAGGCTCTTAAGAGCCCTAGCGTTGCATCACCTGGAGTAAATGTCATGCAAAGAAGGGAGATCAGTTCGCACAGCGAACTTCACTATTGTCACTGTAGTGTGACTATAGTGCACTATCAGGGGTTACTCTTTAACCTATAACGAGTAAAAGTCCACACTCATCCTCCACCTATGCACATAACAATCCTGATTATGATCTTTAACAGCTTCTCTGGCTGGGTGTGTAACATCATTCCATAGTGCATGGCTGCTAATGCCTAAGAGTAAAAAAAAAAAAAAAAAAAGCTTATAAGAGACCTTTCATAAACAGCTGAGAACAATTATAGTCAAATATGTTCTTATATAATATTCTGTCGGTTTTATATTGCGTTGAATTAAAAAGCGGCAATACTTCAAACAAATATAAGGAATGGTTATTTGAAGCACTGCTGAGACATAGGCACTAAATGAAAAAGTAGCTCAGATTTTGTGGAAACAACCAAGTGTCATGTACAAGTGACAGAAGATGAAGTGTAACTCTTAGAGAACTCGTTTGTCTTGTTAAATGTATGGCACGTACCTCGCATGAAAGTGTTATTCAAATGAAAATGTCATTCATTTTAAAAACATATCTTCGACAGTTAGGTACAGTGTGTAGACACGGTATGCAGGTTTAGTAAATGAATTTAGCTAATGTCTTTTTTTTTTTAGAAGAAGAATGTATCGCCATAACAACCTTTGCGCCAAAGTAATCGGATATGAGGAATGTTAAATCCACAACGCCATATGCCAAGCAAAGACTCATTTATTTCACAGTCTAACAGGTAAATATAGTTTAAAGATGTGCAAATGTAAAGGCACAAAGACATGCTGTGTATCTTTATCAATATCTCTATCAGTGTCAATCTTGGGCAGAGAGACACTGAAAATGTATTTAGAATCAGTGGATTTGATTTATTTCTTTGGTTTAATCGTTTTATTTCATCAAAAATGGCTGACCCATCAAAAGACGACTATGATGAACATGTAACGTTCTTCATTTGAATTAATTTATTTATATATTAGCTGCTTTTTTAGATTGTCCATTTAATGGTGAGCATAGTTTTAGTCATCTAAGAAAAAAAAAAAGGACAAGTGTAAAGTAAAGCTGTGCATTTAATACGACCCAGAAATGTCCTCAAGAGAGAAAATCTCACCCTCTGCTGCAGATCAGTTGCAAAGCCTCTAGCCGGCCGTGATATGCGGCCCAGAGAGTCGGGGTCATTCCATCATCATCCGGAGTGTTCAGATCTTTCCGAGTGGCCTCTTTTAACAGATCCAAATAACCATCAACGGCTGCTTTATGATATCTAGACATTACTGTACAAATATACAGTATATTAATCCTATATGTAGTTAGAACCAAGATTACGCTGTTTTAGAAGAGCATTTTTAGCCCTCGATTAGACTCTTCTTCTTTGTTAGGTAAAAAGCAGAAGTGCTGGTGGATGGAATGACCAGATGGAGCGTCATTACCACTTCATGGGGCAATAAACCAAAGTCCATTATGGTTGCTGTGTAAGTTTATGGTTGGCTGGAAAAAGGCCAAGATTTGAGGATTTTGAGAACATGCAGAAACACTTTGGGCAGGAATTGAACCCATGACCTTCTCGCTGTGAGACAGAAGTGCTAATCCTCTGCCACCCACATAACATATTAATGCCATAAATAATGATTCCTCTAACGGCCTAAGTTTTTATATTTACAGGAGCAAGTTAAAAAAAATTTTTAATTTATTTATTAAGTAATTTATTTATTTTTTTTTACAATATGAGGCATTTGAAAAATACGCATTGTGCAATGGTGATATTGTTACTGACTCTTATATATTGTTAAAGATGAATCAAATTTCTAGACGTAATACAAAAAACCTTACCATCAAGTTCGAACAAAAGTTTATTAAAAAGTTATACTTTTATATAAACACATCTAAACGTCTTCAATGCCTTGTAGGGTTGTAATAGTCTACTATCGTTTGTATGTCCGCAGCCTCTGCTGTTTTCCCTCCAACCTGTAGAGGGCGCAGAAGAGCACGACATTACAAGCTTTTCCCACGAACAACTAACTACGCGGAAGTCTGCTAAAAGTAGTCGCTATAGTATTTTAACCGTTGTTATCGAGCATGACAATTTAAAGTTGCAGTCGTAAGTCTTTTATCCCTGCTCAAACTGTTTAAATATATTTTAATCAGCTATCAGTAATAGTCGAGGAGGAGACATGGCTTCTAATGGCGGCTCTACGGTCCGGCTTCTGTCCTATGAAACGCTCGTGCACGCCGTAGCCGGCGCGATGGTAAGTGACGTACTGACTACTGCTCCTGTAATACCTCTAGTTAATTCGTTTATTTAGACTTTTCCACATAACAAGCCATGTAGCTGTGTGTCAGAGATAGGAATACGAATTAACATGGCACAAAACTGGAAGTACCAAGGTGGACGATATTGTAATTGTATATATGCCCGTTTATGTCAAAGCCACTTACCATTTGGCTTCTATCTGTAGTGATTAGTGATGGCTAGTCAGGTAACTGGTTCTTATCTTTTCAACTTTTCATTTGTTTAATTGCTACTTTAACTATCCTGGATGTGAGGTGGATATACTTCTCGAAAGTCCATCACAAGGAACAACACACACACATTCAAACTGCATTCAATGCATTTCACTGCATGTTGTACTATGTATGATGTGCACGTGACAAATAAACTTTGAACTTGAACCTAAGAGGGACTTCTGTCCTTAGTAGGGTTCTTGCCCATCTGTGGGCTTTGTCTGTCACATGACTACATCCTGCGTCGGGGTCAGGCGAGATTAAACATTTTTGGAGACTATATGCAAATAACAAAGCAAAGTGTGATTATTGGTTTGTATTTGTGTAATATGGTGTCATAGCTATTTCTAAAATTTCTCTTTTGAATTGTAATAATTTTTTTTCATTTGTTGCTAATTTGTAGAATGTTTTGTGAATGTTTATATTTCCCTCATCTTTTTTTTTTTTATCGATGAATTTCTTTGTCTTGATTTAGACTTGTTTCAATACTATTTTAATCCTATTGTTCATGAGATTTTGGATGTCATACTCCTCATTGATCATGACAGAATTCCCCAATAAGTTACTAAGGTGTGCAAATCTATCAAAACCAAGTTCTTAAGCAGGTGTTTGTTGTTGTTGTTGTTGTTAGGGCAGTGTGACAGCAATGACGGTGTTCTTTCCTCTGGACACGGCCAGAATTCGACTGCAGGGTGAGTTGCAAAAAACACTGTAGTGAGAGTGAATTCAGCCTTTCTGTATTCGATATATAATTGGTGTTATTTCATTAAGTGTTGATTGTGCATCATCTGTTTCAGTGGACGAGAGTCGAAAGTCCAAATCCACCCCTGTCATTCTGGCTGAGATTGCAAAAGAGGAGGGCATGTAGGTATTCCAAACTGTGGCATGGGGAACTTCTCGTCAAACTCTTTAGCAAGCAATTGAAAGCTTTTTATATGGCTAAAATATCGTTTGTCAAGTCGCTGTTTTTGGCCACTATTGACTTATTGCCCAGCTTTGTCCACTGTAGAGCCTGTTGCAATCCCTTGCTTTCCCCATTGTGGGTCTTCTGCTTATTCATCTTTCTGGAGACGCTTCACCCATCCAGGGGCTTCTTGCCAACTCGGGAGGGGCTTTGCCCACTGTGCGGCAGGTGCCCACCTAGGTGCTTCGCCCACTGGGGCTTCTGCCCACCCTGAGATTTCTACCCCCCCCCCCCCTTTTTTTTTAGCCTACATGTCTACAAGAAGCAGAGAAGTCCAAAAAAACTGCAGATATTGGCCGTGATTTGTCTGTCCCTGTCTGATGGCTAAATCGTTGATGGCTAAATTCTATGCTTTCATATGAAATGTAATTTTTTACTCTTTGCTTGTGCAGAATGTCTCTGTATCGTGGTTGGTTTCCTGTAATCTCTAGTCTGTGCGTTTCCAATTTCGTCTACTTCTACACATTCAATACACTGAAGAGGCTAATGGTCCTGGAGAAAGGGCAGTCCAGGCCTAGCAGAGACCTCGGCATGGGCTTCATCGCAGGTAAACAATCACTGAGACCCTCTCTTGTCCATCTTTTTTGTAAAGAAGACCCAGAACGTAATCTTCATTAGTACAACTGGCTATATGCTTTCAACTGCGTGTTTTGTTAAGTGTTGCTGTTTCAGGCCGTAGCGGAAACACGTAGAATTGTGAATAAATAGTATTAAATCAGAAATAAGGCTGTTCTTCTTTTAGCGTTTCTCATGTGTGTTCTGGTGTTTGCTCTATAGGGACCGTGAACGTACTCTTGACTACACCCATGTGGGTGGTAAACACTCGACTGAAGCTACAGGGAGCAAAATTTCGGAACGAAGATCTCCAGCAGACCCACTACAATGGCATTTTTGGTTAGTCTGAAAAGTACTTAAAGGAGGAACCCTAGCCCTACGTTAAACTTCATTATTCCAACAGAGACCCATTTTAAAGATGATTACAGAATATATGACGTATTAGAAAGCGCGCATTAGTATAAACCTGTGATCTGACTCCCAGCCTGTGTGACCTGTTACCTTTTTCACCATTCAGTTAAATACGTTTTAATTGACTGGTGAGTATTTTGTCACAGGAAGTAGTGCCATTTTAATATTAATTTACGTTAATATTCTCCTTCTCTCTAAGACACGTTCTCCCAGATCATAGCTGATGAGGGTGTTGGGGCACTGTGGAACGGCACGCTCCCTTCCCTGCTGCTGGTGTTCAACCCTGCAGTACAGTTCATGTTCTATGAGGCCATGAAGAGGAGGGCAGGGCAAGATGGACAGAAGGTGAGCCCCATTCTGCTTTTTTACCATTTCCCCCCTCAGCATTAAGGTTCATTTGAACTGCTTGTCTGTAAATACTGCTTTTTGTTGTGCAGATTTCATCCCTTCAGATCTTTATTATCGGGGCCATTGCTAAGGCTGTTGCAACGACAGCCACTTATCCATTGCAGACCATCCAGGCCATTCTGAGGGTAAACACACCCCCTGTTTGTTTCTGCTTGTACCAGATATGGACATATTTTTTTTAGTGTTTGGTCTCTGTTCCTACAAAATGTTTTAATGTCTATTTTTCTTTTGGCTCTTCAGTTTGGCCAGCACAAATCGCAAGAGAACGGGGGTTTATTGGGCAGCATGCGCAGCCTGGTGAATGTCATTATGGACCGAATCAAGTACGCTCAGACTGCAACAATACCTCATAATCATCGTAACAACCAATAATTACTTCTTTTTAAATGTTTATCAAATGTTATCCAAGGCCAAAAGTTTGTGGACACACCTGACCATCAACCAAGTGTTTGTTCAACACTCCATTTCTTTGCTGCTTTAATCACATTTACAGAAACATGGCTGTAAGGATTTGCTTATATAGCCAGAAAAACAGTTGTTAGGTTAGCTCTGATTTCAAGTCTGTTAAAGCCAGGTGACTGGGCCTAAAGTTTAGTCATTAATCCAGCTCATCCTTTAGGTGTTTGTGTGTTGCAGTCTCAGAGTTCTTAGTTCCCCTGAAGGACCGTTGTAATGCTTGTAAGAACCAAAGACATTTTATACAGTTGTGTGCTTTTAACTATGTGGCAGCAGTTTGGGGAAGAACCACACGTGGGACTGATGATCAGATGTCTGAAAGCATTCCACTATATAGTGAACACTGATAAGATTATATGGCACATGAACGATCTCTGCATTTACTCTAAGAGAAGTTGACGGTATGTGATATCGGAGTAAATATCGTTGGGCATTGTGACTGTGTAATATCCTTTAAGGAACATTTAATAATTCTATTGCATAGGTCTGGTATAGCAAGAATTAATGTATAAATCAATGTACTTCTTTAACACCTGAGATATAGTAGTTATACATTTAATGTACTAGAACCTACAACACAAATACATTCACATTTTACCCGGACATAAGTCTCAAAACAGAGCCAATGGTTAAATAGAGAACACGTTACCTTAAAGTATAAGCCTCTTGTTTTATTCCATCACTCTCTCTCTCTTTCAGGCGCAATGGCGTGCTCAGTCTGTACAAAGGGTTGGAGGCGAAGCTTCTTCAGACGGTTTTGACGGCAGCTCTCATGTTCATGATTTATGAGAAGCTCACAGCAGTCACATTCAAACTGATGGGCCTTAATAAGAAGCTGAAGCATTAACAACAGTTAAGTCTTAAACACTAATGAAAGTCAGTCTGCTTCCTTTACTACCTCCCTGAATGCACTAATGCTAGATTCTTAACCATCATCCTTTCACCAGTGCAGGGGCTCAATAATTACGAGCAACTCGAATGAATTTTAAAACTTGTCAAACATTTTCGGCTTTCCAGCTTTTACAGATTTAAAGAGCTTATTTGGAATTTGTTTATTTTTTAGCATAATTCTTAATTCGGTAAAGTAAATTAAGATGTACAAACAATCTTTATTTTGCTATAATCAGTAGCATGACTACTGTACGGCCCACTGCCAAGATACATAACTGTCTTGGAGTACACTCTGCGTATATGCATCGTGTTTTAATACGTTTTACAGGGATTGTCTATAAATTGCTTTTATTCTGCAATAATGGAAATTCTGGAAAATTCGAATGTCTTACTTCACCTTAAACACGTGTATTTCTTGGTTACATTTATTTATTTATTTTAAACACACTGGAATGTTTTGCTAGCTTAGCATTGTTGAGACGGTTAGTGAGTCGCATGTCTGTATTCTTCAGTTTTTACTCCAATGTGAGAGATTTACATCTCTGTCCTGTGAGATGGATCTCTGTTAACTGCACTGGCTAATGAATTTTAGGTGTTTACATAATTTAAGAGCTTTCTCTTTTTGTTTGACGGGGAACAATCTTTCCAGTGTCTGTGGAAGTGTACTTCATGAATTCCAGTGGTCATTGTAACAGATTAGTAACTACCTCTGACGCTGTAGCTTTGATTATTTATTAAAATTTAACTTGTACGCTTTTTTTTTTTATCATAAAAAAATTAATTTAAGTGTTTTGTTTGTGCAGTGATAAAATATTTGGAATAAAATTCAGATCATTCGAAATCGTACTGTTAATTGACCATAATAATTTACACTGTCTCACTTGTTTAATACTGTCCAGCTATGGTTAATCTGCCGGAGTTGGTAGTTTACGCCTTACATTAAACCCATTTATGTAATATTCTTGCGTGGTTTTTTTCCCCATGTTAATTTAAATCTGAACATGAATTTGGACATAGACCCTAGTCATATTTAATAATTGTGAAGAAAAATCTCTCTTCTTCTTGACTGAGTAATTTGACACCTGTAATTTGAAATGTGGAAAACCTGAATGAATGAATGAAATATTCAAGCGTTCGTGTTCATTTATTTTTTTTGGTGGTTCCAAAAGTACTGACAAATTAATGTATAAATGTGTAATAAATGTAACGACAGTTTATTAACAGACGCTAAACCAACAATGAATATAATCATGCATTTGTGGTAGTAAAGACCCCGAAATGGTGTATAAAATAAACTTGTGCACAAAAACATTATTTGTGTACAGACAACCCTGTGAAAGATTGCAGTTGAATGACGTTATCAAAAAAACATACATGACATCATTTATAATTTCGATTGGCATAACTTTACCTTACCGTTGATGCTAATTGACAGAATATTTTGTGGATTCATAAAGGTTACACTATATGGCCAAAATTCTGCGGACACCTGACTCTCACACCCATGTGTCTTTTTCTCAAATTGTTGCTACAAAGGTGGAAGTACAGTATTCTCTGGAAAATATTTACTGGAGCTAAAAGGTGCTGTTCCAGTATGGCAATGCGACTGGGCACAACCTGCCCTGAACACATTTGCAATAAACTGGAACACCCACTGTATGCCTGACCTCACTAATGCTCTTGTGGATAAATGAGCTCAAATCCCCACATACACACTTTGAAATTCTAGTTAAAAGCCTTCACATAAGGCTGTTTAAGAGCACAGTGGTTGGTGGGGGACCAACTCTATGTCCATGATTTATTTAGTAAATAAAAAAAAAAAAGACAATAAAATCCGTTAGATGACTAAGGTGTTAAACGTTAGCGTTAGAGTCATGGTGGTTTTAATGATTTGTCATTTCCTTGATATACCAATCTGGAAGAAACGTATACTGGGAGTCTCTGTGAACTGTGTACGTCACGTCTCTACGTGGTTCCCAGGCAAACAGGTACACCAACCTGAAAGAAATATGGCACAGCTGACATCATTTCTACACAAAGCATTGATGAGCAAGACACCAGAATGCTTTTTATAAAAGGTTATGAACATAGAGCATGGAAATAATGAGGTGTTGAACGCTGGACACTTTAAGCGCGGTTGCAGTTATGTAGCAAAAAAGGGTTGCCAGGCTCCAAGGCTAAAAATGAGGGGAAAAAACATCCTACATATGTATTTTAAATTAGGCCACTTTATTAGTGTGATTTATTTTTTACCATTAAAAGTGTACCTTATTCTGCTAAAGCTAGTGACGTCACAGTACATAGCATTTCATGTAATTTGCTATCAAATGGGAAATATATATGTACACTAATATCTACATACACACACACACACGTGTGTGTGTCTATGTATGTATAGATATATATACACACACACACGCGCATGCACACTATACAATAGTATACCTCTTTAAAAAATCATAGAGTGCATGTTGTGTAGTCGGTCAATTAGGACGCGTCTACATTAACCACGTCATACCTTGGATTGTCCTCTTGAACAACAGATTTTACAAAGGACAGGAAATCGCTACAGAAGTTCATGCAGACGGTCGGCTTCCAGCAGTTGTGCTCATTCTACAAGTACAACAGAGCAGGGAGATATTTTACATTGTACATATCTATGAAACACTCCTGCTCCAACCGATTGAATCCAAACAAACCTTAATGAGCTGGGATATTTTTGAGACGTGGACGGTCTCGACAGACACCACTACACCATCATGGTCTCGAAATCCGGCTACTACACGGGGAACTCCTGGGAGAAATGACTGTGCCCACCATTTCAGCAGCTTATATCTGTTAGAAGAACGAATGAAAACCAAAAAATAAAATGATTAGCAAGCGCCCTCTTCTTTATGAACTTAAGACATGAACTTACACCAAATAAATAAATAAATAAATAAAAATTTAGTCAGTCCTCAAAGCATTTCACTGTATGTTGTACTATGTATGATGTACATGTGACGAAGAAACTGAACTTGAACTTATTAAAGAATACTCATCATCAGAATGTTATGAAAAACATTCTTTTTTTACTTCATTAATATAAACATTGGGTTGAATTTGTACGAATAAATCTTAAATCTTGTTTTGAGGCACACCGGTGAAAGTTACTGCGCTGTTTCGGGGTGCAGATTTCAGCTGAGGTCTTCAGCTCGATGTAGCAGGCCGGAGCTGGAGGAGCTCTGGGGTCTTTATCTCGGCAATCCACCTCACCGGAGAAGAGTAGCTTATGGTCTGCTAGGCGAGTCTGGACTACAGTGCAGAAAGCCTCGTTTGTGTTGACAACACTGCCTGGATCAGGGACACCATTCACATCATCTAGAGAAAATAGACTTGACGTTAGGAGCAGAAGCTACATCTAAACATTGAAACGTCTTGCAGTAATAAAAGACTCTACAGAACTCCAAACCCACTCTTTGAGCACCTGTTCTGATATGATTTCCGTCTCTGCACTTATGTAACTTGTGTAATAGCAAATTTCCTTACGTTTCTGGACTTTTATCCAGAGCTTCTTACATGTTCAGCTCATTTATATATGGGAGCAGTTCAGTGACAAAGATCTTGCTCTTTATGTGCACTTTATGTAGTCTGTGTATTTATGTTCCGTATAGCACCTTATCCTGGAGGAACTTTTTTTTCATGTCACTGTGTTCTGCACTGTAGATAGTTGAAATGACAATAAAAGCCACTTGACTTGTTTATCTGAGGTTTAAGCCACATGAAAACTACTAAAGTAAATGTCTGAATAGGTACCGTATTGCATTATACCGTAAATAACAGACTTATGTACAGATACACTATTTTTGATTAGCTTTGCATATCTGACAGAATACCTGCACAGCTGTACTGCTCAAACTTGTAGCCCCAGTACATCATCTCCTCGTGCCTCCCGGTACGGTTTTCTCGGTTAACTCGGGCAGCCTCTGTTTCCACTTCGCTCATGTAAAGCGTGCCGCTGAACTTGGACACAGCCAGCAGCCATCCCTCCTGCGTCTCATATGGAGTGGTCAACATCTTTGTTAAGTGGCCTCGCCAAGTTACAAAGTCTACACCTAGCGTACTGGAAATAAATAGGACTCAGTCAAATGTTTTAAACGTTTACATTTACAGCATCTGATAGATGCCCAAGAGTGATTAAAAAGTCTCCATCAATATTTAAATTTTAGTTCACAAAATCACAAAGTGTACCAAACTCAAACCTGTTCAAAATGAGCAAATGTTAAGAGTGGGTTTGCCCTCTTTTAAATAACTACACATTGTTTAACTAATGTTAGCATGACCAGCACACAGGGAAATTTATATGAACAAAAACCATGTCATATTTTACCTTACTTTACAGATTTTGACAGTCCAAATATAAATCCGTTATAAAGCATTATGGTTACTAACCAATTTGTCTTCAAAAGTTAGTTTGTGTTTTAGAATAACCACAGTTGTACAGACATGTCCAAAAATCCCCATCAGGTTTTAGTTTCCTGTTCCTGTTAAATTCTTCTGAAATCTAATAAAGCCAACACCACAGACTACAGGATAAAGAAACTAGGGGCAGGACACCTTTTAACATTTCTATAATTCCAGACTCAAACTTGACAATCTATTTAACACACCGAAAAGACATTACAGTATGACCACCTTCCTAATATTGTGGTGGTCCACCTTTTGCTGCTTAAACAGTCTTTGAGACATGGAGTCCACTAGACCCCTGAAGATGTGTATGAGGTATCTGGCAATGCGATGTTTGCAGCAGATTCTTTAAGTTGGTGATAGTTGTAAGTTGGTGTCTCCTTCACTTTGCACATGCATCCATGAGTTTGGCCGCTCATTTTTGCTTCCAACACATCAACTTTGAGGACAAAATGTTCACTTGCTGCTTAATATATCCCACCTAATAACAGTAGCATATCCTGCCCACTAACTAACATATCCCACCCACTAACAGTAACATCTCACCAGCTTACAGTAACATTTCCCACCCACTAACATATCCCACCCGCTAGCAATAATATATCCCACCTGCTAACAGTAATATATCCCACCTAATAACAGTAGCATATCCTGCCCACTAACTAACATATCCCACCCGCTAGCAATAATATATCCCACCCGCTAACAGTAATATATCCCACCTAATAACAGTAGCATATCCTGCCCACTAACTAACATATCCCACCCATTAACAGTAACATCTCACCAGCTTACAGTAACATTTCCCACCCGCTAACAGTAACATATCCCACCCGCTAACAGTAACAGATCCCACCCGCTAACAGTAACAGATCCC
>JAOUQX010000019.1:11409162-11421033 GCA_028566295.1 Liobagrus marginatus | reverse complement strand
GGTAGTCGCCAAAGAATTTCACTATATGCTGTATTGCACAATGTATATGTGACCAATAAACTTGAACTTGAACTTAAATATTGTTTTGCTTGACTTCACATTTGTTCAAAAGACACCGCTGCATCATATTCTGCTTAGTGTCTGGTTGTAACACCTTAACATCAAACTTATAGCCTATAACAATATACAGCCTAACATGTCCGAGGTGTTCAGAGAAGAGTAAAACAGCATCAGCAGCATTATTGAACTTTACCTCTTCCACGGTGAGCGGCATGCAGATTCTGTATTCCTTCATCAACATCCTCCTGTGTGTGCGTGCGTGCGTGCGTGCGTGCGTGCGTGTGTGCAAGGCTGCTTTTGAGTTCAGTGCCACAGATTATTTGCACGGTTGTGTTGAAGCATTTGTCGGTCGAAACATAAGCAGATCAGAAATATCTGTGTTCCCCACCAGCCTGGAGAAGATGCTCGGGTTGCCTGTTCATCAGATCGCACGCGCGCTGAAACACGTTCACGTTTTGTTCAATCGCCTAAAAAAGAAGAAATAACATCATTTACAGACTACAGCAATCAGCGACTCTTTATCACCCCCTAGTAGTACAGATTATTGCATGCACTACTGCATTTGAAGCTCTTATCAACTCAGATCAGTGTGCACTCCTCTCCCAGCTCACCTGTCCCGTGCTGGATACGGCGATGGTTTGGAGTAAAATGTCCCCAAAGATGGAATAAATTTGCATTGGTTTCTCGTGTGTAATTTGACGCCCTGACTTTCTTCTTTATCATTCGGATTGGTGCAAATGTAAAAGCTGTGCTGTGTGTCGTTGTCAGGATGCTTCGTGTCTGACGTGCATGTATGTGACAGTATATACTATACACACTGCAGCGATCCGAGTAGTGCGGAGTGCAGCTACTACAGCGACCAGCAGGCGGCGCCAAAATCTCTCTTTTACACAGTTAAGGCAAGTCAAATCAAATCAAGAAGCTTTATTGTCAGTTCAACCATATAGAGCTGAAGCAATACACAGTGAAACGGAACAACGTTTCACCAGGACCATGGTGGTACAAAGAACGGTGTAGCAGAACAGTTTACAGCACTTATGAAATTTTTATGATAATAATAATCCATCTACCAATCCATTCAACCACTTACCAATTATTCTTCTATCCAGCCGCTACATAGGGTCACGAAAAGCACAAGGTGAGAACAACCTGGACTGGGTGCCATTACACTGATGCATACCCAGCCACGTGCATTCATGCACTACAGACAATTTAGGAATGACCGTAGCCTAAAGGGGAAGAAACCCAAAGTACCTAGAGGAAACCTCTGAAACACAGGGAGAACAACTTCATACACAGACAGGGCAGGGGGTTCCTCTTATTCTTCTTGTTCATGTTTTTATAGATATCTCTGTCATTTTCAGTGCCCTCTTTATCTTAGTCAGATCCACAGTGGATCCAGAGACTATCACAGGAACACCTTGAATGGCATGCCAGACTGTTTAAATGTATTCTGGCCGGATAACTAGACAAACATTACACAGGGAGAATAAACACTCCATTTACAGTTACAATAAGAAGAAGAATAAGAATCATCGGTGTAAATATATAACATAATAACAAAATAATAAATAACTAGGCTAAGTTTATGCCCGAAGCTGCCTCGCGTTTTAGTAACATTATTAATCTAACATGTAACACGATATCAGTGATATTCATACACGGAATTAATATTTTCTGATTTAATGAAGGTAAGAGCATTTATTTCTTTAAAGGCGCTGGACGTGTGCATTAACAAGAAATCTAAAGAGACCAAATTAGACCAGAATATACAAAGATTAAGTCTAATTAATCATAGGGTTAGGTTATATTAATAAAATATTGTACACTAGTTTATGCCCAATCACGTGTTTGGAGACGCTTAAAAAATAAGACATTTTTTAATCACTTATGTTAGATTTCTTTACTTGTAATAAGTGTGTTAGAACATTTGGTAGAACCACTGGGCTGGGGATGATTTTCTTTAGACAGACTTTATTACATTAATGTATTTATGTGATCAATTATAATATAGATTTAAGCACACTTTGCAGACACAACTGTAAACAACCCGAGTGATTGGAAGAGATTTCAAATGCAGGTGCAGGTATAACGAGAGCGTATGGGATGAAACATTTTCTCTATAAATTGTAAATCGGGGAACAGATTACAGACATCCTTGGCATCGCATAGCCTCAGTAGGACATTATAGACTAGAAACATTTAAAACTAAGGACCATGAATGTCATTCATGAGATGTCATGATATAATGCACTGTTCAATTAATGGCAATTGGTTGAGTATTAAGCAATAGACCTTTTTTGACTTAAGTTAAGTTTATTTGTCACATGTACATCATACATAGTACAACATGTATATAAATACTATTTACAGTAAGTACAGTAATTACCAATTACAAACGTACATCTATATACAATATGTATATGACAATAATATATACAGTGTACACATACATGCTGTGCAATTTTGGGCATATGCGTGTGCAAAAGAGTCCCAGAGAGTCCTGTGCAGATGTGTGTGCAGAACAAGTCCCAGGAGAAACATTCGGATGTAGAGCCTTATCAACTAATGCCCAGCCTTTACTCCTGCTAATGAGATGCTCATTGTTTGAGTTTTAACTTGGGCCTCATGTTCACATTCCCTTCATTTACAATAGCGTCACAGCTCGGTTACCTTTTGTTTATAAACATGTACTGGTCTTTTTCTTTAAAAGAAACATTTCATACACATTCATGTTATTAATGAATCTTGTACTGGCTTAATTGAGGCCGTGGAGGTGACGCTAACGCAATGCCAGAGTGATATAACGCTACATGACGGTAGCTTTTCCAGGAAGGCGCGCGCAGTGAATATTTGACCATAATGCCGTGCGACAGGCTGACAAGTGGATTCAAGATGGCGTAGAAAGTGAAGCTAGGTAAGTGCAGACTTCCTCCGAGACCTTTTCACTGCGCTTCTCTCAGATTAGGAACAACGACTTGTTTGCGGTTGCTGGTGAAATAACAGATGTCGGGTACCTTAAAGAGCAATAAAGGCCAAATAAGCATAAGTACGCTGCAGTATTAGTCGGTACACGTAAAAGGCCAGAACCGCAGCCCTACAAACTAGCAGCTAACGTTAGCTAAGCTAGCGTCAGCTAGTTGGCTAAGCTTAGCTTGCTAGTTCAAACGTCCTGTCACTTTGTACTTGGACATAACCGTTTTCAGACTCCGGTTTGCAGTTGTTTATGTTGTAACGACTCCTCGGGCATCGCGGACGTTCCGGGACATTGTACCAGACATTGCGTAAACACGACTACGGGGGCGTTTGTCGCCCAAGGCCAGATAGCGGTATTTTTCCCCCACCTGTTTTCGGATTAGTCCCGCCTCCTGCGCTGTGATTAGCTAACAATCTCCGGCCTGATTGGTTGCCATTGCGTCGAATAAAATTCCGTGCTTGTGTTGACGAACTGTTAGCCAATTGCATCGATTAAGGCGGGACTTTGTCTAAATATAGGTGTAGAAAAATAACGCAGCGAGCTAGCTCACTAACAGGCGACATCACGGTGGGGTAAAGCAGAACTGTAGCCAAACGTCTGCTCGGCGAGCTTCAGCTTATTGTGCAGCGTCCACGCTAATAAGTAGTTTATATCGACAACACTATCTTTATTTTTTGTCGTGTAATTTGCGTTTGTGTCCCGTTACAATGAGGCTAGTTGCTTTTCCTCGCCAGATGATGGGACATCTATTATTAACTGACCCGGAATCCAAATATAGGTCCTTTGTGTTTTTTAGTCTCCCCGTGGCCTTTTTTGGTATGATCCCCGTTAATTAACGCGGATATAAAGTTTAAGTAGTAATCATGAGCTGGGGAATGTTCAGACTTTTCTATTATAGCCACGGCGTCTCTTTTCCAGGAGTAAAGACAACACTTTACGTACTGATGCTCACCTTAGCTTTATATGTACTTCAATACATTTCAAACATCTTAAACACCCTGTATGTTATCAGTGTTCCAGACTATAGGTTAGAATTTAGTCACGTTGTTTAGTAAACAGATCTGTTTCTCAAAAAGCAATGCGGTTTTATTTGACTAGAATAGATATAGAGTACTTGTGTCCCACATTGCTTTAAGATGAAACCGCGAGCCAGGTTTCCCCAAGAATTTTATTGAAATGACATTAAAGATTTACCATAGTTGATCGGATCTTGGTGAAATTCAGTATTATAATGAAATATTGAATATATCACTCCAGCACCACGCTGTCTGTTTATTTATGACACCTTTATTGTTTATTGTAGCCTTCTTCCCTGACACTGCACACAGACTATAAAGAAACCAAAGATCTTGGAGCAACAGGTTTTTTAATACATACATTTTAGCCACACCCGCCACACAGACTTCATTTGGGTGGGGAAGGGAGTGTGGACATAACATTTCTGCGTATTAAAAAACACTGACAATTCATAAGTAATGTAGATAAATACAAGTCAATTTTTGATTATTTCTATGCATTTCTGAAAAGTGTTCATTATTAGCCGTGTTATCTTATTTCCCTTTCAGTGAAGCTGCATATTGGCATTAAAGATCAGATTTTGCTTATGCGGATCTGATTTTAGATTTTTATGTTCATATTTCCGCATGAGTGAGAGTGGAATAATGTATCACAGTACAAAGAGCTGTTAATGTAGTGAAACGTTACGGCATGTACTTTCAGTCAAAAGTAGGATATTTTAAACTTAGACACTGAGGATGCATTGTTAATAATTGTAGTTAGTGTGAACATCAGCATATAGTAATAGATGAACATGAGCTCCCATTCCTAAAATTCTGTTTGAGGAAAAAAGAGTCAGTCAGAATTCCTCCTGATTGCCCCACAAACTGATATAGGGATCAGGATGAACACAGAGACTGACAGCCATTCACATTCACTCCTATGGACAATGTAGGGTAGCCAATACGCCTATGCCCTATCGAATGCGTTTGGAGGCAAGAAGAAACCGGAGAACCCGGGGAGAATATGCAAACGCCATACAAACAGACCCTGGATGGGAATCGAACCCATGACCTTATTGCTGTAAGCCAGGAGTGCCCGATACTCTGTCACCCAACTCCAATTAGCCCAAAGATAATTCAGGAACCTCTTAATTATAAATACACAACACTGAAAATGTTCTACATCATGCACTATACAGAAGAGTAAGTATGCTGGGTAGCTTTAGTGCAGCGAGTAACCAATACTTATTACCCTTTGTTTCTACTGCTCAGGCTTTTTATTTTTATTTTTAGTGTGAATACAATATTTTTGTCTCCAGCACTTCATCATATGAAGCTGTTCAATGACCACTTGTCAGAGTTAAAAGTAGATGAGTTAAAGGTTGCTACAATAGAAACCATGCTTCATTCAGTGTAAAAAAAAAAATATATATATTTTTCTTCTTTTAATTGGAGCTGTTAATAATTAAACAATTTCACTGTATTGTATAAGTAACGGTTGAGGGCACGTGTATGTGCACTTGTGTAGCTGTGTTCGTATGAAATATCTCATTGTTATATAACTTAATTTTTGACGTTCCTGTGTTTACCAGGTCTGTTAGTTTCCTCTCTCACTCTGCATTCTGTTGGGTTTTGGAGCTCTTTGTGACAAATGTATGATCAAATTTAGGGTAGTCCTTGAAGTATAAACGCAGTGTGTGTGAAATAGTTCATTTGAAATGTAATCTATTTTATACACGCTTAAAGAATGGTATATCACTGATATTTAGAAAGCATAGCATTCTTCCTTGATTCTCTCTCTACATGAGCATCAAGCACAGCGGTTTTGGTGCAATGGTGGTAAACAACCTACACATAGCCAGGAATGGCAACACTTTATTCTTAGTGCAAACTCAGCAATTGGTAAGGGGACCGAAATCTCTCATAGTGTTCCTTTGTCATCAAATCCACCATAATGTTGTGTTACACCCTAGCAAAGTAAACATACTCAGTGAACAAAGTTGTTATTAAGTGGATTTGGAAAAATTACGAACCAAACCAGTTTTGATTTGTGTATTCATTCATCTTCATCAACTCCTTTTTCCTGGATTTAATGGGGAGTCAAAGATGAGATACACAGTGGATGGGACTTTAAACCATTTAATCCATGGGACCTATACCGTTACATTCTCAATTTAGTCACTAATCCAGCTACCAGCATGTTAAAGTGAGTTAAAAGGAAACCAGAGAACCTGGATAAAACCCATGCAGATGCAGGGAGTGCATGCAAAACTCCACACAGACTGTACCCGAGAAAGGTTGAGCCTTTCATTAAAAGGAAAAAAGTTGTGGTGTATAACAATTTTAACAAATCAGCCCAACAAAACTGTCCGAACATTGTACGATGAGGTTCCTGTAATTTTGCTAGATACAGTCGAATGTATGAGAGCACGCCAGGAAATAAAAAAAACTCTCCATCCTGGATGTGGATTCTGCTCCAACACTCTGCTTACTATCTCTTCCTCAGATACTCTGTCCCAGAGTCATGGAGGACAGGAGACCCCAGAAGTCATGTGAAGATGCCATTGGATCGTTAGTGAGGCAGGAGTATGAGACAGCAGTGGCCCACAGCACAGAGGCCCTGCTGGCCTTGGGCTCAATCCCACCCACCCGTAATGCAACCCTTCTCCGCAAGTGTGCATTGCTCTACCGCATAGCAGCCCTGCTCCAGCTGGTGAGCTCCCAACATTCTTACCATTCACTTATATTTTGGGCAGAAACATGAGCATACTGTCTAATCTGTTATTAGTGGTTTTGTACTCTTTTTATTTTTTATTTTTATTTTTTATTCTGACTGACTGTAAGCAATAAGCAGCACATAACCTGGAGAAAACAATTTAGAATTCAATTTGCAACATCATAAAAAATGATGGGCGGGAATCACTTCTACAGTCTGTATGCTTGCTTTAACTTTTATCCACATCTTAAATTCGCCTGAGACATAGGAATTATTATTTAACACTAGGTACGTTTACATGGACACTTTTTTTTCAATCAGACTGATTTCAGGCCGATTGTTGAATCCGAACACGTGTTTACATTGTTGAATAAAGTAATCGGGTTGATCTGCCCGTTTACATGACACAGGGATTAGATCATTTACAAGATGTCACAGCCGCGCCGAGCAAAGAACCGGCAATCTCTCCAACCAACTCGGGTCCCACATGCACTCAGTCACGCACACTTGTTCCTCATCACCACGCACAACTGTTGTTCAGTGTTTATATATATGTGTGTGTTCGCATTACCGGTGATCGCGCTTCCCGAAGCCCGCTCGGATCCACAGTCGCTGCACTTCGAATACTCGCTCTCACCGCCGCCCCGGCGGTTTAGCTTACTTCCATGTTTCACTGTAACTGTGCGTTTGCGTGTGTCCCCTTTAATGAACGTGTGCATATGGATTCAGGCGTGTCTCGCCCTCCTCCCTCCGCACAACACAAGACGCGTCTTCCGTAGAAGCACTCACATCGTGTGTATCCTCTTCTGGGAAGCTGACCATAAGCTGTAGCGTTTACTGATCATCTTCCTTTTATTATCTCGTCCATAATGCCATAGAATGTAAAAGTAAATCGCGGTTTGTCAATTGACCGGTTTATACAGGCTTCTTTTATCATACAGTATTACGTGATTTATGACCATCTAGTCTTTCAGCTATATTGCCTTGTCTTTTTTTTTCTATTTAGTTACAACGGGCTTTATTCTACCGACCAATTTTGCTTAGCGCTCGGCAACTTGCTTAAGACAACAGCCGTGCGCCTACATCATTACGGAAGTTATCTGCTGTTGCACATGCGCAGAAATTTCTAGCCGAATTTTTAAGCCTCTTAAGTGTTTACATGTCCTCTCGAACGGATTTGAAAAGGTTTAAACCACCCCTTACAATCCGATCATTTTTTAAGTCGGATTTGGCCAGTTTTATCCGATTGATGTGTTTACATGTGACTTTTTTTTTAATCCTATCATGCCTATAGGAGTATTACAATCTGATCGTATGGCTCATGTAAACACACCTACTGTGTTTCTCAATCCTAGTGAAGTATCAACACTATAGACATTTTGGGGTTTTCAGTCCTCCGACTTCCTCACTTCATCCCAGATCAGGCTTCAAAGTTAGTTGACAAGCTGTGAGCAGGAAAAATATATGAGGAAACAAGATGTGTTGATTGTGAAACCTTTGACCCGATTTTGCTGAGGCAGACAAAAAGCTCACGTTATGAACAATTCTTATGAGGAGAAACGTAATAAACCGCATAGTGTGACACTCACCGTTACTGTAGCTGCTTTTGTTGCCGTTGCAATCAAAGACTGCTGACAAAAAAAAAGACCTGGAAATTTTGAACTAAATCTTCATGTGACTGTTCCAAACGCCTCTTCTTTGCCTTCTAAAATAACTTTTTATCAGGATTTGTTTTCTTTCTGCACAAGCCCAAACCGTGCTCCGCCGTGGATTATGTAAGCTGGTATAATATTTGGCCAAGATTTTATGATGATTGTCTGATCATCTCATTTATTTGAATAGTAATAATCGTACACTGGTGAAATATCACAATGTAAAAACGGCATTGTATATCATACATCTAAGTCAGCTAGTAAGACTTGATTTGTTTTGGCATTTCAGGTAATAGGTTAGCAGTTTTCTGTTTAAAGTGGATGAATTATGATGACTATTTCTAATAATTTAATACAATGTTCAAGTTTCTCATGTCCCGACAGCCTAAAAAAGGCACAGAGTTTCTGCTTGATGAATTTGATGACGGCTGCTCCCTATATGACATTACATTACTTACGTTGCCGATAGCGGCTGAGATGGTTTCTAAATATTCATTGCGTTTGACCTCATCACCCACACTAATAACTTTTAATCTTACAGGCGAGTCCTGTAAGACTGTGTTGTGAGTTTCAGAAGATTTATTATAGTGTACTTAAAAGTCCAAAATATTTCAGCCAATAAAAGGTTCTGTTATTTATGTATCACTAGTAGTAGCTTATCTCTAGTAGAGAGAACGTAGACTTGCAGGCAAAATGGTTTCTTTTTACAAAGCAGGAGTTTAATATGTGACCGCATCACTAGTTCAGTAGTCTATGATAGGAATATGAGCATTTGTGTTAATTCGATATGGATTGTGCAGAAGACAGTAAAGTATCAGTTATGCGCAAATCGATTTGGCAGTCGTTGTTTAAAGCAATTCATTTATTTCTGCTTAGAAGATTAACACGGACCTTATAAACATATAAACACACAAAATAGTGTTGTTGTTGTTGTTGTTTTTTTTGGCAGTTGTGTAGTATCGAAGAGGCTGCCAAAACACCACAATACAGCACTACTTACTGTATATAACAAACTTGTATGGGTGCTCAATGCTTCTGATAGTTGATGTCTGTTTTTCACTTCTCTCTTCAGAAGGAGTATGATCAAGCTGATGAAGACTGCAAGCATGGTGAGTGACAATTCAGTTATTCTTTTAAAAGCATGCACAGCATCGACTCTCTATAATCAAAGACGGCTTAGAAAAGTGAGATTAGCAGCCAGTGTTAAAGGTTTACTTACATATGTCGGTCTCTGGTGTGTGTGTGTGTGTGTGTGTGTGTGTGTGTGTGTGTGTGTGTGTGTGTGTGTGTGTGTGTGTGTGTGTGTGTAGTACTGTCTGAGGAGCTGGGTAAGGGTGAGGGAAGTTTCAGAGATGGGCTGCAGAAATTGATGCTGGATGGAAGCCTACAGGAAGTCTTTACCATTCTTTCTAAAGCTCTGTATGGAGAACCGCTGGTAAACCAAACCACTTCTCTTACTTTGACCAAGATATTCTCAAATTCTGACATATCTAAGATATATTGCCATTTAACACGTGTCCATCTGCTGTGTTGAAGAATGGTATCATGGCTAAGGATGTGACAAGATTGAAGATACTCTTGTCTGAAATGGAGGTAATATATATATTTTTTGCTGTCTATGTCAGTATTAAGTCTTTGGGTTACATTGGTGCAAGTCTGAACATGTTTCACACTACCTTGTACCGTGCAAGCTTTTCTGTGAATAGAGACTTTTCATTCGAGTTGTAACCTCATTAAAATATTGAGTCCAACTTGATGGTATCTTAATCGTAATCATGTCTGTTTGGCAGGCTGTAAGCAGTAAAATGGTGACGGAACAACCAGGAGAGACAGAAGAGGGTGGGTTTCCTTTAACTGACCACATCAGTTACACACCCAAGTCAAGGCATCATGTTTACTGTAGTTCCAGTCTCAAGTAGCTGTTTGACTATGCGCTGCTAGGTTTCAGCAACTTTCTCTTCCTCTTCTTCTTTCCCCATTTATGGTTGCTTGGATGTGCGAGCAGACATTCAAGAAGGTTGGCAGTTCCGGCCTCCGCCTCGAGGGGTCACTAGTAGCGAGGAGTACACGCTGTGTAAAAGGTAAAAAGACTGCTGAGTAATATTCAAGACTTAACTTTTATTTTTCTTGCAAAAAATATTTGTTTGCATTATTAATCACTGTAGTGATTTTGATGCTGTTTCCAACTGGTAGTATTTATTTCTAGAAAGCAACACTTATTTATATTTCATCCTATTTAAACGAAAATCAGATGTTTATGTACTTAGATTTTTATAACGCCGTTTTAATGCATCTGGATGTACAGCAATTGCTTTTATTCTCGCTTTGTAATTTATAAAGACTTGTTCCTTTGAATACACTTAGTGCCAGAAAATAAAGTGTCCAGACAATGTGCTTTTCTCATCTACCGTGTTTGATTTATCTAATAACAAGTTAATCAACGCCTTCGTGGCCTTCCGAAGACTCCCCCATCAAATTCACTTCTTTCTGTGTTACCTTTCTAGAATAACTGTCCACCATGTACTAGGAAGATTTTCTTAACAGAAATTTGTCACGCCTATCTTCCCTTTTCCAAGGGAACAGATACCGAATTTGTAACTCTGTGGTTCCATGCAGGTTTTTAGAGCAGGGCCTGTGTCGGTATGGTGCACAGTGCACCTCAGCCCACTCTCAAGAGGAGCTGACTGAATGGCAGCAGCGCTATGCCTCCAGACTCATCCGTCTCAAGCAGCAGCAAGATGGGAAGCATTACACCGAGAACTACACAGAGGCCCTTATTGAAAAGTGGATCAACTCCCTCACACCAGAGAAAGTGGTATGGTGTTTAGGAAAGATGGCAATTTAGTAAAAGTCTTTCTAAATTCTTTTGAAAACATCAGTGTTCTAAAAGGTGCCCAGTTACGCAAAGCAGAAAATCTAGTTCCTGATTTGTGGATGAGCATTAATTAGATTGGATGCTATTCAAACTTACAGATAGTGATTAGGAGGAGCAGTGTTTGTTCTGCGGTGTTGCGGCTGGGCAGGCAGTTTAAAAAAGCTTGTCAGAAAGTTTCAACGGGTATCGTGTAATTTCATGGGGCTTTAGCAACTGCTCGGGACCATACTTAACCATTCGTTATATCTTTTCCATTTGTACATGGTCTTTAAAAACGTCTTGCCACGTTTGAATGTTCTGAGATCACCGCAATCTGAGAAAATCTCTTTTTGACTAAAGATACCAACCCTCTTTCAAATGCATTTTAAGCGTAATTTCCGATTAAGCCTTGTGCATCTTGGCTTGTCCATTTTTCCAGTGATATTTCTGCTTGACTTTTGGACCAGGTTTCACATAACATTGTATTAATATTTGAAATAGTTCTCCATATGATGTTCGATCCAGCAAGCTCCGTTCTAATACAGTGGAACCTCGAGATACGAGCAGCCTAACATACGAGTTTTTTGAGATACGAGCCGGAGCTCGGGCCATAT
>JAOUQX010000019.1:11387724-11402854 GCA_028566295.1 Liobagrus marginatus | reverse complement strand
GGGGGGGTTCTGAATTTAAACCGAGCTGTTCGAAAAAACATTCAAATGTTATTGTTCAAACAGGTCACCACAAACGTTATAGTTTGTCTCCACAGGCAGGGCAAATACGTAAAACTGTGCAAATATTTGTGCTACATTCTGCAGGCAGTGGGATGAGCAGTTGGACCCTCGTTTGAATGCCAAGCAGAAGGAGGCCATTTTGGCCATAACCACCCCGCTATCCATCAATCTTCCTCCAGTGCTCATCATTGGACCCTATGGCACAGGGAAAACATTCACCCTGGCTCAGGCAGTAAAACACATCCTCAAACAGCCCGACACACGGTGCGTACATAAGGGTTCTTGAGTCAGAGCCTACAATATTCTTACTTTATTTTATTTTTTTCGCTCACTATCTGACCTACTCCCAATGATGATACTTTTATGGTCTGAACTACTTTTAATTTGGGCATGTTTTATTAGTGGAATTAGGAATTATTAGTGGAGGTTGTAGTCATTGACTAATTGGTAAATGTTCCACATTTATGTATTTATAATTGTCACACAGGGTCCTCATCTGCACCCATTCAAACAGCGCAGCAGATCTCTACATAAAGGACTACCTGCATCCATATGTGGAGGCCGGCAATCCACACGCAAGACCTCTCAGGTATCAGCCACAGCTAATAATAAATGCAGTAATGTGTATAGGCTTGTTCCAAAGTTATGTCAATTTAATGTTTACAGATTTCTTTAGGAAGTTTAAATCAAATGCTGTTCAGCTCTGTACAGCTTAACAACTTTGTTGGATCATAATCATCTAGCAGATAAGTCTTTAAATTCAGTATTAAATATTTATCATATCATATTTATCTTCATATTTAACAAAAACCTGGCATTCATGAAATAGGAGGTTTTACTATAAAGTGTGCCATTTGTGTTGTAATTATTGGGTAACCCTCAGTTATACAATCTGATGTTATTACATAACTCTTCTCAAGCAACAGAAGGTTTTGAACTGATCATTTTACATTAATTACAGCCTTACGTGTTTTTTTATAACGTAATTAGTGTTGCACAATGAATCTGTACATTTAGTAACATAATGGGTCACTGTAAAATAGTGTAGAGACTATTTTGTCACGGTCATTTTTTGCTTATTTCAGTTTTACCATGCGAACAGAATTTCTAATCCTTGAATAAATAGCTGCTACAATCTCGCTCCTTTTTAACTGCAAGGGTTCGTGTGTACCACCTGAATTAGCTCCTGGTGCATAAGTGATCCTTTTTTCTGTCGTAACTGTAAGCATGTAATAACACATTGTAGATCTTGGTGGCTTGTGACTACTGCCCGAGCAACAGATATCTTCCTCTAGTTACACGTGACTGCTTTTCTTCCGATATTTCAACCGTTGAAAGCGATTTCTGTCCTTGAGTCGCTTCTACCGTTTGTTTTTCCTTTGATATGGTTCATGCTTTCAATTATTTTCTTCCTCGAATGTTATACGTTTTCAACCATCAGCGACGGACACTCCCTTAACGTATCATGGACAGGTCAAATTTGCATGATTGACGGACACAAATGTGAGCTGGATTTACACAAATACTTCGACCCAGTAGTTACTGACAAACTCACATTCTAGAGAATAATTTACTAACCAATGCATTTGTTAATAATACTTCATATATCACTACAATATCTTGTTGGAACATCTGGTGATTCAGGTGTGGTGAACTAGAGACTTCCAATGAACCTTTAGTGTGTTAATGTGCCTTTAGCGTTGTCTGATGCATATTATTTATACAAGTTGTACTTAAATTGAACTCTGTGTGTGTGTGTGTGTGTGTATGAGTGTAGGGTGTACTTTAGGAACCGCTGGGTGAAAACAGTGCACTCAGTGGTGCAGCAGTATTGCCTGATTGCCGGGGCTTACCTCACCTTCCAGATGCCGACTCGGCAGGACATAGAGCGCCACAGAGTTGTAGTAGTGACGCTTAGTACCTCCCAGTACCTCTGTCAGCTTGATCTGGAACCTGGTGAGTACACACACATACACAGAGCTACGCAATCTTTCAGTCCAAATGATAATTCCCACATCCATGGTAACAGTTATTGTACCGAATATTTATGATTTACGAATGTGGACACGTAAGTGCGCGTCCGTACTTGCAATCATGATGTAAGAGCAAAAATAGTCTTTGGATTTGTCTTGTTCACTTTTCGTTCCTTTTCTTCTTGCGCTCATTTTTCTCCTGCTGTCTCTCCATGTTCGCTCTCCTGAGAAAACCACCCCGCTGCAACTAGCTTACATTATCAAGTCTAAACCCGTAATAAAGTCATTTTTTAAACAATTCCCCCAAAGGCATGCTGTTCAACGCCCCCTCCAGCTGAAAAAAACTCCTCCCAAAGAGTGTCGGGGTCTGTAACACTTTATTATGAGAAGCTAATTTCTGGTATGTACATGTCTGCTTGCAGGGTCATCTGTTGCTAAGCGACCCAGCTTGCCTGTCTAACACGCTCAGCATCATTAGCTTCCACTGTCATCTCTTCCTTTTTTGTTTTTTTCCCCCCACTCATCTTCCCACGTTTGAGTTTTTATTTTTTCATTTCCTTGCCTGTTTTACCATTTAGTAACAGCTAGAACTGCAAGAGTACCATGGCAAAGACGCCCTGCATTTGTTAAGGTGGTAAAATCAGTGGGTTTTTTGCAAGATCGAGACGTGTGTGGGGTGGGCTGGTGACAAATAATGTTTACAGCATATTTATGATTCTAAGACAATGTTAGAAACTGTTAACAAATCAAATGCTCTGATGTTAATAACCACAGTTGGGTTGTGGAGGCTAGCGCCTGACATCATTTCACCAGAACAGTAGATATGGAGAAGTCAGTTTTCCAGTCTGACAGCACATGCCCTCCAAATTCTCATTTTTGAATATGCAGCAGTTACAAAATCCTATTATGAAATACAAATGGTGCACGTTGAACCAAGCAGCTGAGTTCAATATGGCTATGTCTATTTGTTTTTGTAACTGCATGTAATGTTAACCGTTTTGACATATTGCACATTCACACACCCAGCATTCTTTTACATCGGTTGTCTAATTGCCGACCTGCCAACGTGTCCCTCAAAGTACGCTGGTACCATTTGTCACTCTAAACTTCGTGCACAGAGGTGACGCCTCTGAACACGCGCAGTACTCCACTCGAGCAACAGCAAAAGAAGCGTTCGACCAATCGGAGCACTGGGTTCATTCCCTGTCTATGGCGAGGATTGACAAATGGTGTAGAACTATCATTAAAAGGAGACTGCATATCGACAGCAAAACAATGTTTACATGAGAAATGCTAAGCAGATGCAACAATTGGCTGCCTGTAAAAGGCTATAAAATAGCATATTTCAACAACATTAAATGACCAAAATCATCATGAGATTGCAAAGGGAGGTCATTACAAAACTCAGGAGTGGTTTAAAGTGAGTTGTGTACTCGTAAACTCCTACATTGTGTTTTGTAGCTTGATGCTAATGTTAACTCTAATGCACCTTCTGAACAGGTGAAATTATATTTTATATGTGTATTTCGTCAAAATAATTCATGGCAGGTCACAAGAAAATGTTTTGCTGTATTTTCCAGCACAAATGTGTGTGTGAGTGCAGACCTTAATAACGTTATCGTAACGCTATATAAATTGCATGCTAGCTTGCTTATTAATCAGGTATTTAAGTATTTATGAAATTTAAGAACGTATGACTCCCCCAACCCGTGTTCCGTCATAACGATTGTAATGATAAATAATTTTTTTTTAATTCCAAGGGGTGGTTTTTTTTTTTTTTTTTTAATCCGTCTGATAATGGCTTAGAAGTGTAAGGAATGCATTCATTCTGCCATCTTATTGTCTGTATTTATCAGCAGGAATTCTAGAAGGTTTCTAACATTTTTGTGCTTTATGAAAGCTTCAGGCCTGTTTTGCCCATACGGCCTTGATCGTTTTATTCAGAAGCCCGCTTTACTGCTCACGCTACATTAATAACAGTGTAAGAAAAACCTGAATACACACTAGAGCGTATGCGCAGGTAGGCATGAACCCGTGTCGTTGTGTGTTCATTAAGTGTGCATGTGTCTGTGTGTCTAAAGGGCTCTTCACACACATATTATTGGACGAGGCGGCCCAGGCAATGGAGTGTGAGACCATTATGCCCTTTGCGCTGGCTAATAAGAGCACACGCATCGTCCTTGCTGGAGACCACATGCAGGTATGAGCTCAACTTGTAACTCTTCAACACACAACTTATATGGCACTAACTTTTTGCACTAGACATGTGCAACCATTTATTCCTTAAATAAACTTTCATTTGCATCTTAATACCTCATTCATAATTCTATTGTTTTGGCAGGAAATTAGAAAAAAAAATTGAATGAATAAAAGCGATGACTCATAAAAGATTTTAGAGTTGTCAGGATGTATTTGTGCTTGTAGACAGATCTCTGGAACGCACACAGACTGCTAATGAACTGCCCTTTAAAACCCAAACCCTTGCATCCCTCCTCGCCTCTTCTCTGCTTTAATTATTCAGCTTTCGCCTCTTACCTCTTACATGTGTGTCAGGTTTCCTTCTAAATGGTTTTTTTCCTAGGAGAGTGTAATTACTGCTGGGACTTGTTGCAGGAAAATCAAAGTATTTGTTATGTAGTTATTATGCTTTACGAAGAGTGTAATGTGAATCAGTTGGAGATTGTACGTAGTGAACTACTGTATATGATGCAGTATTGCAAGGTTCAGTCATGGTGAGGCGATAGCGCCGTGATTAAGGTGTTTGACTGGTGATCAAAAGATCATATATTCAATTCCCAGAACCACCAAGCAGCCACTGCTGGGGCCCTAAGCAAGCCCCTTAACCCTCAACTGCTCAGTCGGATAAAAATAAAAAAAAAAGAGTAAATGATTGTAAGTTGCTCTGGATAAGAGCTTCTGCCAAATGCCGTAAATATTAATTTATTATACTGAAAGGATTTGTGGATACTTGTGGTAATTAGTAGCAGATTTAAAGTTATACTTTTTTTTTATTTAATAAAAATTGTATTTTCTTGACCGTTTGACCAAAAGGTCTATATTAGCACGCCCATTCTGTCTTTTCTTTATAGTAACAGTTCATTCTTAGGAAATTGTATAGCAGATGCTCCACAGAAACAAAGCCTGAGTTAAAAAACAAAATTGCTGTTGATAGTGTGAAGTTTTCTGCAAGGAGATCTTTAACATCTATGTGAACAGTCTATAGTATCTGTACTATATAGCAGTCAGAACATTTTCTATAAAGCAAAAGTAGTGCTGTAAGAACTTGCAGGGGTTTTTTTTTCCCCAAGTGGGGGGCTGGTGAGGGGACTGGGCGCCTATTGCTGTTCTAACCCAAGTACTAGCTGGAACTGTCAGTTGTTTTAAATGTAAATAGACATAAATAATTTGACTCGTAATGTAAGTAGAACCGGATGGCTTTTAGCCCACTGGCTGCTTTATTCAGTGTATGAGGTTAGAACTGGTAGATTGTTCCTCTTTTTAAAATGTGTCCTGCGCTTTTCTCTCTGCAGCTCAGTCCATTTGTGTACAGTGAATTTGCACGGGAGAGAAACCTACACGTGTCTCTGCTGGACCGGCTGTACGAGCATTATCCCCCTGACTACCCCTGCAGGATCCTGCTTTGTGAAAACTACCGCTCCCATGACGCAATCATCAAGTAGGTGTGAACTTTTTCGCATCGCTTTTCCTAAGGAGAGAGATGTGGGGGGGGGAAAGCACACAGTGGCGTGTGCCGGTTTGTTAGGAGAAAAACATACACTCTTATGCATGTTCCTTTGTTACCCGTCGTTGTCTGTCACACGCACCACCACACACAACTTGAACGCAGTTTGTTATATTGCTTGACCTTCTAGCGCGTACGGTGTGCTGGGCGTGACGGCTGACAAAACATGGCAGGGAAATGAATTCACAGAGCTGAGACCCGATTAGTGCAGCGCTTCTTAAACTTTCAACTTCTTAGAAAGGAACAGTCCTTGATCTGCTTAGCCGCTGACATGTTAATTAAAGCCGAAAACTGAAGTGTCTTCTGTTGAAATATGTGCATAGCATCTGAATGTAACGAATCGTTTATCATAAAATCTACATACATTGTGCCGTGGTAGATTTTCTGCAGTTACTTATGGTGTGAAATTGCATAAGGTGTGAAATTAATGGAATATATTTTGTGGAAATGTTTGGCCAGTTTGTGATTTAAGAGCTTAAAGTTTTAGAAAAATGTGTGATTTTACAATCTCATTTATAACATGTCATTTGTATGTTTTCTGTTTGTTTTTTGTCCTTTTAACATTTGTAAAACGGTGCCCAAGGTATAATAGGCTGCTAGTTTGTATCATTATAGTGTATTATAGTTAGAGTGCGGAAAGGTCTGTTGAGTGACCTTTTTGAAGCAACCAGTCGCTGACTCTGTAGTTTGCTCCCGGCGGCTGCAGCTACACATCGGAGCTGTTTTATGAGGGCAAGCTAATGGCCAGCGGCAAGCAGCCCCCACATAAGGACTTCTACCCGCTGACCTTCTTCACCGCTCGCGGGGAGGACGTGCAGGAGAAGAACAGCACAGCTTACTACAACAATGCTGAGGTAGCAATTCAGTATACTAGCACATGTCTGTCAACAACAACCAAATAAGTATTTTAATGCAAGTAGAGACAGAGATCTCTTTAGTAAGTGTGTGTGTGTCTGTGTAGGTGTTTGAGATTGTCGAGCGTGTGGAGGAAATACGAAGGAAGTGGCCAGTAGCTTGGGGAAAGCTGGACGAAGGCAGCATCGGCGTGGTGTCCCCCTACGCAGACCAGGTGTTTCGCATCCGAGCCGAACTGCGCAAAAAGCGCATGTCTGAGGTCAGCGTGGAGCGAGTGCTCAATGTCCAGGGTGAGTATGGGAGCTAAGCGCATGTCAGATACCTGCGTTGAGTTCTGTTGTTTGAATCGGAGAATATAACGGCAAGCGTGTAAGGGTAAAACCCAAATTAGGATTGCAACATTTAGAGGAAACTATTTGTACATTCTACATTTTAGTGATTTAGATGAAAGAAAGAAAAAGAAAAACATACAAGGCCCTTGCCTAGGATACAACATGATGCAACATTTGAATTCTAGTGCCAGAGCGAGAATTGGCTGACTTTACAGGCTTCCGCGTTCTGATTGGTTGGTGGTCCACGTCTTTTTTTTTTAATTTATTTTTTTTTTGTCTTCTTTCTTTCATTTATAGAGCCTGGTTGCCCAACATATATTTTATAGTTGCTGCCCGATTAAGACGAGAGCCAGTAGCACAAATGTTCCAGAATATTATGTGAACTATTTGTATAATAAGTCTTCCTTTGTACCCTAATTCCTAAAGCAGAGGTTTTCTGGGAACAAGCTCTACTCCACAGCTTTGAAATCTTATTGCTCTTAGAACATTAATGGCTGGATAATCAGCCAAATATGCTGGCTTGAGAAGATGTTGACAGGGCAGCGGATCACCAGAACTAAAATGACATTTTACTAAATTTCCTCATTATATTTCATTACGTTGAAAGCCATATTAGGTCATAGATCAAATAATACTCGGATATTTTGTAGGCTCCTAGAATGAATTGTCCACGGTTGCTTATTTCTTCCATGTAGCTGTTCCAGAATGCTGACTGTGTGTAAAATTTATCTAAACCCTGAAAAAAAAAAAGTTACAATCTTTTCCCCGCAAAACAATTTCGACTTGTTTGACATTCAAAGCCCATGACTGTGAATAATTATTCAAATATGCTGCAAATGCAACCAAATTCTGTTGTTACTCCCAGTTATAACGAACCTCGTGTTTGTTGACGTGTTCTGCACCACTGGCTGCACTTTGTCTGACATTGATATGGAAATAAATAAATGCTACCAGCGTGTAGTCGTCACATGAAATGACTGGGGGGGAGGATCGACTGACTGAAATCCTCTAAGCACCGCGAGTTTCATCACACTAGCCCAGGCAGTGATGGTTGAAGCGCTAGATTAGTTTGTGCATAATTGATGAGATGTTTGACTACTTGGGCAATTTCACTGAAATTGCCTCTTGAAGGAGTGCAGGTCCTCAGGTGCTCATTCCCCTCAGTGATTAAGGGGGAATAATCCCTCCCGTTGTCCCTCGGTAACGAAGTCTCGCGTCAAACTCAATTAGTCGTGCACACCAAAACTTCACTACGAAAATGGCAACAAAGGAACATTTTGATGGCCGTGCATAACCTGCATGACTTTGCACATTATGAAAGTATCCCAAAAAAAAACAAATCTGGAAAAAAAATATAGCTTTTCCCGCAACCAAACCTTGACTCTGGCAACATGGGCTTGAGCGCGTACATGTGTTTTGGAGGAAGCGTGGTTTTGGGAAGTGATTATGCAGGGAAGGCAGGTCTTTCGCTTTCAAAGCTAACACGCATTTGTTAGCCCCTTTGAAATTTCCTACTTCACCTTTAACATTATAATAACTTCAAGGAATATTTCCATGATGTTCTCAAAACTGCGTAATAATTAAAAGCTTGCAAACAGGTGCAGGTTTATTATTTTTTTTATGTTTTTTTTTTTACTACATGGAAATGTTCTGTCTCCGCGTTATTTGAGCGGACTTTGCTTTTCCGTTGAGCACGAGTGTTACACGAGAGGTACATTCATACAGGCGGTGAGAAACTCACATTTCATAGAGTGGTATATTAAGTGGAGCGTCCCACCAACAACTAGAGAGACTGAACTTGAACACACTCCCACGCTTCGGTGACATTTTTTTTTACTCTTATTTTTTTTTTTTGTGCCGCCTTATAAAATCTGCAGACTGTACCACTAGCCCTGCCACGCCCCCCTTATTATAACACTGCTCTCCCCTAGGGGTTACGCTCCCCTTTTTGGGGACCACTGGGTTGACCGACTATTTTTCTTACACAGCATTTCTTTCTACCACAGCTTTAGGCTACTAAGTGGTGCAACAGAAACATATTTGCCCCATCATTGGGTGACCTGATAATGCTACCACCGTACAAGGAATCAGACTTGGCTACTCTGTCTCGGTGGGACGGATGGTATTTATTATGTCACCTTGTCAATCACAGCATCGCTATATTTTGCATTTGTGAGCTCATGCACTGAGAAAAGCACTGTCTGCCCTCTTCCACATACATCAGTCTTATTGTGCAATAACTCCCGTCCTGATCCTGTAGGTAAGCAGTTCCGTGTGCTGTTCCTGAGTACAGTTCGCACTCGCCACACCTGTAAGCACAAGCAGACCGCCATCAAGAGGAAGGAACAGTTGGTGGAAGACTCCACCGAGGACCTGGACTATGGCTTCCTTTCCAACTACAAACTCCTGAACACTGCCATCACACGAGCCCAGTCCCTAGTGGCCGTGGTGGGAGACCCCATAGCGCTGTGCTCTGTGGGCCGCTGCAGGTAATCACACACACTCAGCTCAATCAATGAAACTGCTTAGAAATCAGTGGGCCAGTTTATTAATGAGTTAATATTTGAAAACCTGTTTTGTTCAGTCGACTGAACAATGAATAAAGATGGCTTGTGGGGCCGTTGTGTGGGAATGTGTGTGTAGGGGGAAAATGGTCATTTTAAACTGTCAGGCTGCATAAATTCCTGCCATCAGTCAGAGAACGTGGTTTTTGGGTGCTCACTGCAAATATTAAAGTAAAAAAAAATTTTGTTTAATTAAAGTTTTTTATTTAGGCTTTATTTTGACTGATGCATTATCTGGCTATTAACAAAATCCTTGGCTAAATTTCATTTTAAAACAAGTCTTCAATAGAGGCTGCTCTGAAATTAGAACATGGTGTTGTGAATTGTACCTTAACGCTGATGACCCTGGTCAGAGGAAGCCTACGTACATTTTTATCATGTAGGAAGATGGTAACGTTCATCCTTTTCATTTCTTCCATAGAGCACAGTTTGCAATCTGCTTTGTTTTGATCATTATTTGAAGTCCAACCGATGTGTGTGACTTAACTGGGATGCAGTCGACATGCCTGTAAAATATAACTGCAGCTTTTTCTTGGACCGCTGATTTCAAAACCCAACGCTGCCATTTTACTTTGACGTAATAGTGATTTATTGCGCAGGGTAACGGTAGAACTGTGTCTGGTGGAACGGACTTTTCTTACTTTTCAAATATTAAGTGTTATCTGGCATTAGCTTGCTCTGTGCCCTAGTCTGAAGGTAGCCGAACGCTCACAGCTTCCCCAGAGAAAGTGCCAGCTTTTCAGTCAGTCTGGCACACTCCAGCTTCACGCTGTGCCCTTTAGCTCCAGGGGATAGTGAGGAAGATGCAAATGCGCTTGGTGTTTTTTCCTGGGTACGTGGGTGGGAGATAGTGTGGCGCTACTGCACTTGTTACTGATTTGTATTTGTGTGTGTCCATAGACTTGTTGAAACTGAGAAACAGAGTTATGATCTGAAGTTTAACAAGGAACCAGCGCCAGATTTCTATATTGGCAAATGAATATGTTGACTTGTGACTCAAGGGAAAAAATATTGGTGCTCCACTCAAGTTGCTGAGACAGTGTGTCAGTACACTTTTCTTTCTTTTGAGCCCTGTTCATCAGCCCCTGTGCCCCAATCACTATCCTCCCTATCTTGCAGCTCTACTGTCGCTATGGAGACTGCCTCACATAAGATATTCACTAGAGCCTTGCTACAGGAAATGTCAAGCCGAAAGTCCCAGCAATTAAATCATTCTCTTGTTTGTGTTTGCAAGTTGTGGTAGGATGAGATGCAATGCTTTGTGCCATGGTTATTATACCTAGTTTAACACACAGCTTTAAAGCAGCAGTATTCTAAATACAAGTAGAAACTAAACCTGCTTTGAAAAACTGATTATCTAAACAGTCTGGAATCTGACTACTCTCAGGGGATAGTAAAGCATATGTTGAGGGTTTTTTTTTTATTTGTATTGTGTCACAGTGTTGAAAATAGAAAGATACTTTATTTGTAAATTCTTTTCGATTGGAGGTTAAGCTAGCCTGCTTAACTGAGTCTAATCAGTATAAATGAACTAAAAGTTGGCCAGTAAATAAGTTTTACTGGAATCCAATGTTTTTTTTATTCTGGCAGGTCCTGGACTCAAAGAAAAGTGAAATATTTTGTCAAACATTTCCTAGAAACGACACAGAAATTGTGTAATGCTTTACTGTCTATTTTTATAGACCTATCTAGATTCTCATACTAGGCATGAAACTCTTAATAGCACGAAGAGTTAGGAAGAATATGAAATATGTGATTGGAAATTGATCATGCATAGTTATTTATGGAAATTAGGGTTTTTTTGTTCATCACCAGTCACTAAAAGTGAAGAATACAACAAAGATGAACTCACCGAACCAAACACGGCTCCCACTTATCACTGCTGCAAACTCAAATGTCGTTTACTAGAAACTTGTGGGGGAAAAAATATTCTGTTTTTTATTTTTATTTTTTTTATTTTTTTTTTTCCTTTTGGGCACTGTTTTGATATGCAGATTATAGTTATAAATATGCAAATTAGTGCATTGACACCATTTAACATCTTCTCTTGACTTTTTTTTTTTTAAGCATACATTACCTGCTTTCTTTTGAAATGAGTAGATGGAGACGAACAAAAACAAAATCCTTTCTGGGTGAGAGGCTGTTGTGTCAACTTGACCTGGCATTAATGAGTCTGCGCTACAGAATGGCTCCAATTCGGTTTGAGAAAAGTGCGGGACGATTGCGTCTAGACTGTGACGCAAGCATCCCTCATTCCCTACATTAACATATTCAATTACAACAATTATTTTCCCTAATTGCGATGACATTTAGAACTCCACCACCCTGCAAACGTAAGCCCATGCTGCTGTTTGGGAGACGTTTGATGTCAGTGAGTGCTTAGTGTTTTTGCTCATTTGCATCCTGAGCCACTGTCTAGGCAATTTCTCATTTTTTCCTCTTTTTTCTGCCTTTTTAAACGTATTGTTGTTTTGGGTTTTTTTTTCTGTAGCTTTTTTTTTTTTTAACCTTCATTCGAAAAAGCATTGCAGGATGTAGAGATGGAACAGTGACGGTGCCTTGTTATAGTCTGTCACTGCTATTTCTTGACCAAATGCTCTGCAAGCTTTGATTTAAAAAAAAAAAAAAAAAAGAAAAAAAAGAGCAAGACTTAAAAATGTTCGAGGCATTTTGTTCTGTTTTAAAACATTCTTCCTGACTTGTTTGAAATGCTTGCTTAATTAATCATTAACGAAGGCGCATCCTTTCAGAGCTTTTATAATGGGGTTCCAACAAACGATTATTTAAATAGATGATTGATTAGCAATTATTAGAATGATTTATCTGCAGTTATTTCATATTTAGCAGTTTGTTTCATAATTACATTATGCCTGTAATAACTAATATGTAATACAAGGAAATCACTTTGCTTTTAAGAATGTTTTTTTTAATAGAGCTGCTATTATTTGACTGATTAGTCGGCTTTTGCAATTAGGATAAATATAACCTAAGTTTAACTAACTAATAGGAATCACTTAAACTTTTTCCAACTGTTGATTACATTATATTATATTTGTATTATGCATTTATTTTTAAGGAATTTTATTACTTATTTATTTCTTTTATCATAAGATTTAACATTAACTAGCTCCACACATTTACATTTTTTCATTTATGGCATGTAGCCGACACGCTTATTCAGCGCGACTTATATTTATCCAACCAAGCGGTTGTCGGTTAGGGGCCTTGCTCAGGGGCCCAGCAGTGGCAGGGGTGCTGGAAATCAAACCCCGTCTTCAAATCAGCAGTCCGACACCTTAACCACTGAGCTACCACTATCTCACACTAACTGAAGACCTGATTTCTTTCAGACAACCCGAGACTGTTTTTCATATTTATAGTGCTTTAAAGCAGTCTGAATAACCTGATGGTGACTTTGTTTCTTTACTGGTGCCATTTTAAAAGCTGCTGCATACATCCACATCGCTATGATTAGATGCTATTTACTTCTGTTTTCTCACTGTTGGCATTTTTGTGTTTATTTCGTACTAGAGGAAAGCAGAAAGGAGTTTGTCTAAACGACCGCATATTCTGATTGTAGTTTTGTAAAACTTGCTTTGTCAAACTCCACTGGTTCAGCTCTGCTCACACTCCAACGCATTCTCTTTAAGTGCTGTCTTCTTCTAGCACGGAATTAAAGTATTGCTTGACAGCGCCGCCCTGGTTAACTGGTGCTCTTACATTAGGTCAGAAGAGATCAAACGGCTATTTACCAACAAATATATTTGTCGACAATATTTTGTTGTTGATAATGTCGACTAATCGTTTCACCCCTAGTTTATAGTTCCAGTTTGCATCCATTCTATGTTTTCATCTCAGAATTCTAGTGAAGACCACTCTACATTATGTCTGCTTGTGTGCTGCTTTGGTGTACTAGTTAGTCATACAGCTGTAATGTTGTCTCGGTTAAACGGTTTTGATCTCCTACTGGGAGCAAAATTTTTCATAGCAGCATGGCTTTAGGTTTTGATGTAGATTTTGGTTGTCATTCTGTTGTGCTTGGAGTTGCATGATGATATCATATTATATGCCATTATTTTACAGTTTTTGACTGTTTTTTGTCGTCAGTGTTTTTTTTCCCCCTACATATTTATTTAATTTGTATTAAACATTTGTTTAACCATCTTTTTTTCCTTGCTTTTGATCCACAAATAATAGCTTATTTGGTTTATTAAGATACTCTAGGCAATAAATCTCTCTGGGTAAATGTGAATTCAGTATAACGTTGTGTATCCAGTAAGCACAGCTGTAACTCTGTAACCATCCTGCTCACTGTACACCTCTCTCTGGCTTTGCACAGAAAGTTCTGGGAAACGTTCATCTCCATTTGCCACGATAACAACAGTCTGCATGGAATCACATTCGAGCAGATCAAGGCCCAGTTGGAGGCTCTGGAGCTAAAGAAGACCTATGTGCTGAACCCACTGGCCCCTGAGTTCATCCCACGAGCCCTGAGAGCCCAGCAGCCCCAGGGACCCAGCAAACACCAGCATTCCCCCCCTAAGGTATGCACCAGCAACCATCCTGCTAAAGCTTAATCACACCAATGTAAGTCTCTAAAAATCATATAAGCTTTTTACCTGTTAATGGTAGAGATTTATATTTCCCTGCTATCGAATCACTCAACTACAACTGGTAGTGATGGACTGATTAAATGGCCATATCTACACATGCAGCCTACAAAATATAATTAAAACCACAATTTCAAATATTAATTTAAAGAGATTTGTTTACAAAATGCATTCACACATCAAGCCTTTAGTAGCGCTTTAGTTTTACGGACTGAATTTGCGTTTTATATTTGAAAGTTGACAATGACTGTGAGTGACTCGGTGAGTGAGGGAGTGACTCGGTGAGTGAGGGAGTGACTCGGTGAGTGAGGGAGTGACTCGGTGAGTGAGGGAGTGACACTGAGTGAGGAAGTGAGTCTGTTGGTACTAGGTATGGTGGTATTGTGTGTGACATTAAGCAGTATTTGGCTGTAAGGTGAGGAGAACGTGTGTAAGCAGCAGCCAAGCAGAATCTCAGATAAGTAATATGCCATCGAGCAGAGAGGTAAAGATAAAAGAGGAAGATCACTGAGAGGGGAACTAAAGAGGATCATTGAGATAGGAAGGGAAGCCTTTTTAATTGGATACGTTCAGCATTTTCTCTTCTTCCCATTTGCCTCATTGGGAGGCCGACGCGTCTCTTTTTGCTCTTTCTTACTCCCCATGTTTAATAATTCACTTTCCTTTTGTTACTTGTGTTCTTTTTTCTTTCTTTGTTGAATCGTTGTTGTTTTCTTCTGTCTTTGGAAAACCCATATGGGTTATTTGTCTTTTGCTCATAAAAAGACATCTTATGCCCTTTTGCTCTCTTATTGGTGTGATTGGCTGTAATATCTGTATACTATGAAGCCTGGGCTTCCTGAAAGCTTTGTGGGAAGACCTGTTTTTCCATGCAAGCCTGCTAGTGCGATAAGTACCTTGTTTCAAAGAGTACCAGTATAAAGTAAAGTTGAGTTTATTGGTCACATGCACATCATACAGTGAAATTCTTTGATTCCGCATATCCCAGCATACA
>JAOUQX010000019.1:11313705-11324362 GCA_028566295.1 Liobagrus marginatus | reverse complement strand
TAATGTTACAAGAGCATCATAATCTTAGAATTTAGAATAACATTAAAAAAAACTAACTAACTAAAATAAAATAAATTTAAATTAAATATTTATTATCTATTTTCCAAATCTACAGGGAGCAACAGCAGAGGGATGAAAGAGCCACATGCGGCTCCGGAGCCGCGGGTTGCCGACACCTGGACTAGACTGATGTGGTGCACAATGGCTCTGGGACAGTGATCAGAGAGTTGGGGGTTCAAGTCTCGCACCAGCTAAGCTACCATCATCGGGTCCTTGAGCAAGTCCCTTAACCACACTTGCTTCAGGGGTGCTGTTTGTTCTGGCTGACCCTGCACTCTGACCCCACTGTTCAAATTCATATGCTGGGATATGTGGAATAAAAACATTTCACTGCATGTATGTGTGTGATAAATATGATCTGGGGAAGAAAAAGAAACTAGGAAGAAAAAGGCTTAATATTGTACAAAGTGTGATAAAGGATTTAAAATTGTCAACGCATCAGTAACCATCCGGGCCCTCAATCAGAATCTATATCTCATAAAATAATCAGTCCACATCACATCTCTTTCTTTTGCTTTTCTTAAATTCTCCTCGCTCTTGCCCTCCTTCCCCTCATCCTACTGAAGACTCTTCATCTTTCTTTTTTGCACACACACATGCAAAATTTGCACAAAATATACACGCACACCATATGTTTACAGCATATTATGTATATGTATATACACTACACAAATAGTGTATCATGCATAGAATGTTTAATAATGCATATTTTAAAATCTTTTTTTAAATATATACAGTAGATATTGTAGCAAACTATTATTGTATCGTCACTACTATTACCTTCTCTCCCCCCTGCCCCTCTTACAGCAAACGTTCAGATAGTCGCCAAAGAATTTCACTGTATGTTGTATTGTACAATGTATATGTGACCAATAAACTTGAACTTGAACTTAAAACAGGTCTATTGTTGAAAAGCTAAAGTCATTTAAAGCAACAGTCTAGAAATTCTTGGCTAAATTGCATACATTTAAAACAATTTGTCTACTGCGGTGAAATTTGTATAATATACTTATTCAGTGCCCACCATTAGACCTAACAATTAAGAAAAATAAAAAAAAATAAAACCTAGTTACACAACCTGCATTAAGTCTCCTGTGACTGAGATTTGTTATATCCTAACGCATGTCTATCCGGACGTAACCCTACACAGAAATTAAACAATAGGAGCGACTTAACTAAACTCTGCATTATACATGAAGGTCTGCCACACAGTGTATCGCAGTGTATCATTGTTCCCGTGACACAGTTAAAAATTTTATAACCTTCATCCCCTTGCAGAAGATTGGGTCGCCCCAGAATCAGATCACACCAGTAACACCATGGCTTTTCCGGAACAATTGTCCTCACACATCTCCGACAGGAAGCCTGCGTTCAAATCCGCAAACTGGCCCTCATCCACGTCGTTCAGGGAAAGATGGGACACCCATTAAAGTTTCAGATCTGACTTAATAAGATAAGTGATCCTGATCCTCTCACCTTGGTATGAGTTTTTAAGGACAATGAAGCGACGAGCATTAATTATTGACCAGCAGCCATACAGACAGGGAGAAGTCACAGTTTTTGCATCCATAGCTCATTGCCTTAACAAAAACACTGTTCCACCCACATGAACAGACTTCATAATTGCCACCTGTACACAAAAGACATTTGGCCAACAACAGCCAGTTTATTTAGCTCTACCTTTTGTGGCTATAACTAAAGCTTGATTGTAACGCATCTCGGCTGATTGGTCTCAATTACAAACTGATAATCCAAAGTGCAGCCAGACGTTTCAGGGTTTTGCCTAAGTCCCAACTCTTTGCTCTTCTTTAAGGCAGTGTGCTTAGAATGTATGCACATTTAACGCTATATAGTCCTGTTTATAGTCAACGCTATCAAGGTTGATTTGCTGTCATTAATATCCAAAGTCATTGGAGTGCAGTAAGGTTTATAGCTGTCATAAAAATTCGGATGTACAGTAAGGGAGGTGAAAAGTTACATGCTTTAGACACTTTGCTTCTGAAGCCTGATTCAAATTCAGATCTTATTTATCACATACACACAGTGAAATGTTTTTATTCCGCATATCCCAGCATACGAATTTGAATGCTGGGGTCAGAGCGCAGGGTCAGCCAGAACGAACGGCGCCCCTGGAGCAGGTGAGGTTAAGGGCCTTGCTCAAGGACCCAATGATGGTAGCTTGCCTGGTGCGCGGCTTGAACCCCCAACCCTCTGATCACTGACCCAGAGCCTTTTACTATTGAGCCACCACACCCATATGTGGTGTTTATACTTTATACAGTATTACCATGCACTGTACTATATCTCTTTTCTTATCTCACTCACTTTAAAAGCTTCTGATTTGCTGAAATTGTATGCAGTGCCATTTCCAAGTTAATGTTTACGGGACAAACTCAGTGACTGTCCAAAGGCTATGCCAGATTCATCCTATTCATTTTAACATGCGTCAATTTTTTGTACCTTAGTGGAATGAACGTTATGACCTGTTATTAGATGCTTAAGTCAAATTCACAATTCACTGTAAAGATCTCACTATGATTCCATATGATCTCTTTTTCCCGTTTTCTTATTGCGTCATCAGTCCCTATCTATTACCCTTTTCCGCTGATGTGTCTGCTACCTGGGACAGAGTTTCTCCACAGCAGAAATAATATCGCACAGTCACGCTTGTCCTGCAAGCCTGTCCTTGTCACATGAGCCTCTTCTAGTGTTAGAGGAGTCAGTTAAGACCTGTCATCTCTCGTTTCTTTCCTGTTCACAAGTCATGGCTCCTGATCGTTCGGGGTCATGGCTCGTTTTCTTTACGGCTTCTTGTTACATCACTGGCTTTCCTGACCTCTCCAATCACCAACGTACCAATGTAGCAAGACAAACGTTAAGCACCATCTCAAAGTCCCTGTACGTTTTCAGTGACACCTGTTTTTTTTTCACCGATAACCTTCGACCCACTTGTCCTCTGATGATTAAGCCTTCATATGTTTTCATGGTCTTTACCATGGACTTAATTCCACTTCATCATTTCCAAAATGTACAATGAGTCTGCATACAGCATTGAACACTTGCTTGTTGACTGTACTATTTTTTTTTTTTAAACAGGTATCACAACCACTGCACATTACACCCTAACTGTTAGGCAGGTAAACATGTACATTATGGCACCAAGTATTTTTAGCTCACCAATACACACTTACAGTATAATGACCGTGCAGCAAATAACAGTGGGCATTGTAATGACTGTTATTACATGATGGCATTACATAAAAGGGATCATGACTCTTAGGGTGTGACTGTTACGGTCAGACATATGTAAATTTTCGGAACCTGGTAAAATGGTATCATTCACATCTTGTCCTACAGAAACAGTTTGATCTATTTTACAGATTTAATGATAATAATCTTCTACGTCTTAGATGATTTGGAATTCCACTTAGGGTTCCGTAGTATATTAAATCTACGGTTTTTAAATCTAAAGATTAAAATTCACCATTTATCTCGTTTTATCAGAAATACATGAAACCTAACCAGTAATATTAATAAAATTTTAATAATAATTTGAATTTCATTTCTATATTAATAAATAATTCTAAGGGTCATGGTGCCTCAGTGGGTAAGGCTCTGAGTCAGTGATCAGAGGATCGGGGATTTGAGCCCCGCTCCAGACATGCTGCCATCATTGGGTCCTTGAGCAAGACCCTTAACCTCACTTGCTCCAGGGGCGCTGTTCGTTCTGGCTGACCCTGTGTTCTGACCCCAGCATTCAAATTTGTATGCTGGGATATGCGGAATCAAAGAGTTGTTCTGTATGATGTGCATGTGACCAATAAACTTAACTTTAATATTTACCAATAATAGTAACAATTATTTTGTAAGTATTCTGAATATAGTATAGATCTAGGCTGTAACACTGTGGACTGTTTTTGCTTATATATAAGCACCCCCAAGCTTAAATCATTGACTCATGCGATCATGTAGTGATTGTTGTACCACTGTCAAGTTAGCACAGTGCTATTAACTGATAGTGCTATTGGTGCAATTATTAGTACATGTAATACTCTGGTAGATGGCTGAGAGAAGTGAGGACACTGATATATTTGAAAATAATCCAGACCCTTTACTAAAGCATTTTTCTAAAAGTCAAAGGATGGAAAGAACAAATAGCACATGCCTTCTTCTAGGTAGAAGCTGGAAGCTAGGGATTGACTTCCTTTTTAGTGAGGTCAATTTCATGGTTTGTGAGGTCCAATTAATTCAGTCTGTAAAAATAACCTACGACCAAAAACATTTTTGTATTATTCAGTTCTGCAAGCAAACCAACTGTCGGCAGGTGGTGACAAGTCATAGTTTGAGAGTGTTTGTGATATAAATGTAATGCCTTGACCTTAAGGTAACTCTTAAAAAAGGGCACAGTGGAAGTGTGGGAGAGAAAAAATGCCCCCTGGTATACCACCGACTGGGTAACTGACAGTTGGATTTCTTTAGCCAGCTGTTCTTAAAGGGACATTTAACAAGTGTAACAATATTCATGAAAAAACGTTGATTAATCTGAATGAACATATTTGAAATTGCCTTTGTCAGTTGGCAATCTCTGCATGAGTAACACCACCATTGTATCTTGGCGCTGATGCCCAGTCAATAGAAATGGCCATAGGGTTTGGTCATTCTCCTTTTTTTTGTGAGAATACGATTATGATAGAAAAGCAATTCCAAGAAGCACTTTGGTATCCTTTGCTGAATCATTAGGTGTTTAAGTTATATACAGCCTCTCATTAATAACATAAATGAAAAAGAGCTGGCTCCTGGCCAATTACTCTCACTTGTGTGAATCATCACAGAAATAGCAATAAGGAACTTGTCCGAGTCCATGCTGTCCAACTGGGAAAATCCGCACCATGTTATTCATCTGTAGGCCCCATTCATTGCTTTATAATCTACCAGAGGTTTGGACTAACTGACAGTCTTATATAATGTTTTTGTACCCAGTATTTGATTGGCACTGCCACCAGTTGATATTAGTCAAAAACTAATGTGCTGTCTTCAATACCTCAAGTAGAATCAGGCTTTTAGGTTTTGTTCGAGACCTACACCAACACTCCTACCTCCATGGGAGGACACTGGTTCTGAAAATACCAAAGCCCTGGTAACATCCCGTGGAGCTATCATTATGATGGTGATGTTAGCTATGGGTGGGACAATTGCAGCTTTAGTTGATCCTCTGCTGGATCCTTAAAATGCTGCCATTGTTCCCTCGGGAGTTCTAAGATGGCTTGTGAGGAACTGGAGGATCTCCTTCATAGATGGTGCTACATCATACACACCTACTGCCACACTGTTATATAATTTTCTCTTTGTCTTTGAAGAGAGCGTTTGAATGGAAGTGGTTCTCTCAGACGTGGTCATTATTGTTGATGCTGCTGGTTTGTGGTGCCTTTTGCTTTGAATACTTTGTATAAACTTTGCCTAAGTTCAGAAAATTCTTGTCATGCGCAGGGTCTCTGCTATCAGACTAAACCAAATGACCAGATCTTTCTGTCGAAATTGTTAGCTAGATTAAGACGTTATAACATGATGTTATATTTCGAACTAACTCTTTCATTGTTTCAAGTGTGAGTTTCTCTGAGGGACAATTATTATTTGATTGTTTAAGAATCAATGTGACACTTTTTAATTATTGAATGAATAATAATGCCAGAGGCAAGTGTTGGTTACTCTTACATGCATCCATCCATCCATTATAGATGCTCCACATGCAAATTGACCAACGCAGATATTTAAATCAGAGGCCATATACAACAATCAAAATAATAAGTACAGTTTGGACATACAGTATAAGTTGGATTTGGAAGAAATAGTTCTTTTTTAACCACCTTCCACTGGATTAGATTTCTATTTGTGTCGTATCTTTTTACCCCCAATCAGAAAGTTTGCAAATAAATATAAGCTGCTTCAATTCCTTCCAAAGACTTCCAAAGTACCTAGCCAGATAAATAGTAATATGCACATTTCTGGCAAAGTCGTCATTAAATTTGCAAAATGCTTAATGGAAAATGAAAACAATTGACAGATTTGTGGCAAACTATGTATTTATTTCCATTGACGTTTATTTTTGCAATATTCCATGCAAATGTTGCTCCAATGGGAATAGTATTAGTGACCGAATAAGGGTTAATTGAGTGGATTTGATATTAAACTTGTCTTAACTATCAATGTGTTAAATTCCAGACATGTAGTTTGCCAGTATCCTTTACTTGGAATTGTAAAAAAAAAAAAAAAAAAAAAGTTATTTTTTTGTAAAAAAAAAAGAACAATTTTACTTTAATTGCAAGCATTTATTTTTATCTTTATTTATTTATTTTATTTTTTTCATTTTTTAACAAAGGTTCAATGCCAATTATTGGTTTCTTTTTCAAGGTATCCTGTATGTTCATGTTACTTGAACTCCACCAAGCTGAGTCTCTCTGGTTTCTACAAACGCTTAGCCGAACCATATCACTTAACTCTTAACAGATTATACTTGCATGCCACATCCATTATTTTTAGTTCCTTTCCATTTAAGTGTTGCTTGCTCCTCGGATAAGTTAATGTTTTTATCGACAATCATTTCACTTTTTAATTGAACATTTTGGTGTATCCGATTGTGAAGTGCATCATCTTGTGATATTCAACAACCACAGAAAGACAATGTTCATAAAGGTTAGTCATTTATTGAATTACTCAAAATCATTAATGTGCCACTTGTACACTGAGGAGATGATTTGTATTTCATCTCTTAACAGGTATTTACAAATCTAGTATAAATCTTGCTCTGTTTTGGGTCTGTATCTTCAAGGGCTTCCAGAAATGAAAGAAAACCAGAATGACAATGAAGAACATTAAATGTTAAACAGAACCATGACACAAGACCAGGTTTGGCCATTCAGGATTGCACCATGACCTGGAATTCTGGGAGAAAACAAAGCAGAGTCAATGAACTGAATCCATGAAGCAGTAAGTGCCACAAAGTTCTAAATCAGTCAAAATGGTTTTTGAAAGATTCAATTAAATTAGATTCAACTTTATTGTCATTGTGCAGAGTGCAGTACAGAACCAATGAAATGCAGGGATTTAGAATGTCAGAATGTCAAATGACCGGAAATGACTCATCTCAATATCTACAGTATCTTAATCTTAATTTCTACCATGTTAACTTTGAATCTCTAAGAAATGTTGTCATATTCAGATAAACACTTTTTTTATTAAACCTTATAGAACTCATTTTTAATATGTTTAGTAATTATCAGTTATATTTACCTTCAGCTCCAATCTTGCCATCACCGTCATCATCACAGGCTGCCAGTAAGGTTTTAGTTTCTTTAACGGTCAGCACACGGGCTCCAGATGAAAACCTCTGCAGGAAGAATCTAAGAAAGCAGATAGGAAAAGTGCAAGACTTGGTGTAAGGAAATATATTTTGGAATAAAAATGCTTTCATATATCCAGATAATTTTAAGAAAATATATTTTATTTTGCTGCTGGTTGCTCATGTGCGCTCCAAACTGAATTCAAACAAACGTACAAACGAACAAGCAAACACAAATAAATAAACTAACTAACTAACTAACAAACACAACTAAACAAACAAACACGAAAACAAACACAAACAAACAAACAAACATAAACAAACAAACACAACTCAACAAACAAACACAAACAAACAAACACAACTAAACAAACAAACAAAACACAGTCTGTATTTGTTTTTGTGCCTCAGACAAACCAGCCAGACCCATGACAAAGATTTTCCTATTCATGTGTGAAAATAAACTTTATAGTTATATTATAATTTTGTTCATACTTGAGCTCCTCTTCCTCAATGAAGCCGCTGCCATCGTCGTCAAGAAGGCCAAAGACAGTCCTTATTTCTTGCCCACTTTTTTTGGACAGACCACAAAGCTGGAAGAACTTCTTATGGTTGAAGGACTCTGGGGCTTTTGCAGGCAGTCAGGCAGGTTGGAAGGAAGAATGAAAGGAAGAAAAGCAGTAAGAAAATAAATAAAACAAACCAGTAAGCATATAAATCATTAAACAACGAATAAATAAATACGTTAATAAGGTAAAACCAGGCGGAAAAATATTATTCATAGATTATGTACAGAATTTGACCAGCACCTTTAATACTACTACTAATAATTCTGTAATGATTTCAGAGACCTCTATCTGCAGATAAGCTATGATAACGTTTATTGTATTCAGTTCAGCGGGGTCGTAAGTGTTGATGCGTTTCCCCGTTGCACCAGTTACATGTTCTTATCAAATTGAAAGAGCCGGCCAAATGATATGGCCTGTGGAAAATCGATACCTTGGCAGTCCTTGATAGCATTGTCGATGGCATCGGCCGAAAGGATGGACGTGAGCGACATTGTCCTGAAAAACAAACCGTGAAGATTTTTTAAATGGCAGTAAGACATATTCAGATTAATCATCTATTATGCGATTGCTCTGAATAATGCTTGTTGTGATCAAATCATTTAACGTGTGATATAACCCAATGTTACACTAAATCATTAAAAGCCTACTGCAGGTTAGTTTAACGCTTATTATATCCAAGCTAGTCATAATAACATGTTGATGAAATTCAACAACGTAAAGTTCATTTTTAAACTTGTATACTTAAAATAAATGTCCCGTTAAGTTGCGGAAACCTTCCTAAAGCACTGTGTATTAGTATGAGCAGAAGGAATAAAGTAAGAAGAAAAGTTGACCTTGTTGCGTTATTATGCTAAAATTCAAACTTTCAGAATAAAATTGAATGTTATTTGCAACTACAAAAGTTTTTGACCCCTTAAATTGAAATTCAGCTTTTGTCTTTAATAAACAACAATTGAGTTAAATAAATAAATTCAAGTCTTGTATCTCTTTACTCGTGAACTAAGCAGTGCAACAGCAGAGTGTGTGTGCTCCGACTTACCCCTCTGAGTTGGTGTGTGCTGGATGCTGGAGGTGGAGGTGGAGGTAAGGCTGTGTGGTGAGGAGCACTCTATGTGCAGGAGGGATTTATAGGGCTGTTCAGAGAGACAATAGGCCACTCTTAAGTTACCTGTCTGTGGATCGAATTCTTGCAGGCAGGCCCGGCTCAAATTTCTTAGGTAACTAATTATCTATTACTATTTATATCCGGCCAGAAGCGCAATGCTGATAGGCCAGTTCCGAATCTATCATGACCTTGTAGAATAGAAAATTAAATAAGCGCTGGTTTGCGGTTTGCGGTTTGCGGTCTGCAGGACTTCCCTCTCCGTGCCTTCCCTTTACACCGCTCTCATTTCAATTTATACCAATCATAGTATAGTACATTGCTTCTAAATACACTATTATATGTGAATATCAAGGATTAACGTTGTGCTAAGAAAAAACAAATGTAATCAAAAGAACTTGTAAACTTAATATTGACATGATTACTAACAGCTTTATAGTTTACATGTTGCTTATTCTTTCTGAACTCTAATATTATTGGTACTGAGGTCTACCTGTGGATAGTAGAATGCAATAATAAAAGTGATAAATAAAATGATTGCAAAAATGCAATAATAAAAGTAGTTGTCATCATCATCATCATCATAATCTCTCTCTTTCTCTTCTCTCTCTCTCTTGTTCTCTCTCTCTTTCTTTCGTGCTGTGTCTGCACACAAATGCATGCACCTATGCAAACATTACGGATACACACACAGACACCGTATTTGTTAATCAAAAAAAGTCACACCCGTTGATCCATCTAATCACATATTCACAACTATGGAAACCCGGTCATTAATTCAGTCCAGTGCTGATTCAGTGATTAAAAAACCTACACATCTTATTATTGGAACCATCTGCAATATTTAATTCTAATAATTCAAATATATATTTATAAAATGAAATATCTGTGCTTTTCACCAAAAACCCTGTGTGTGTGTGTGTGTGTGTGTGTGTGTGCGTGCGTGCGTGCGTGCGTGCGTGCGTGCGTGTATGTGTGTGTGTGTGTGTATGTGTGTGTGTGTGTGTGTGTATGTATGTGTATGTATGTGTATGTGTATGTGTGTGTGTGTATATGTGTAACATCCCTCACGCAATCCCCAAAGTACTGAGCGCTTCCGGGTCATCGCCGTCACTTCCGGGTGACGTCATTCATGGCGGCGCTCCACTTCCGGGTCGCGCTCTATATAAACAACTCCGTGACAACGCTACTATGCGAAGTATTGAACTGACGCCACGTCACAGTACTGAGACTTCTAACAATTGTGTTTGTGTTTCTCTTCCCAGAGCTCTCAGTCAAGCCTTTAAAACTCCCCTGCCACGTTGGACTTCACGCTATTGCACCTCTTGGAGAAGGACTCTCTCACAAATTGTATTTCACGTTTGTACCCTGCCCTATACCTGCCTAACCTGCTCTTTTGTGCACTACCTCTCCAAGTTGTTTATGTTCTGCTTTATCCACGTGTACTATGCTCCTTGACATTAAACCACGTTATTGCACTGCAAATGGATCCTCTTCTCTGTGCTTACTCTGAATACCTGTGTGTGTGTGTGTGTGTGTGTGTGTGTGTGTGTGTGTGTGTGTGTGTGTGTGTGTGTGTGTGTGTGTGTG
>JAOUQX010000019.1:11286443-11297857 GCA_028566295.1 Liobagrus marginatus | reverse complement strand
CCCTGCGCTCTGACCCCAGCGTATTCGTATGCTGGGATATGCGGAATAAAAACATTTCACTGCATGTACTGTATGTGCATGTGATAAATACGTTCTAGAAATGTCAGTAATCGTTCAGCTCATCAATTATTATTATTATTATAAATGGAATAAAACTACAGGAGGTGCTGTTGTTTGAAAACAATCACATTTCATGTGGGAACCACCCTTTTGTTTGTCAGTCTGAATAATATTACCCAATCATTGACATCCTAAGTGTTTTATTAAACGACTAATTTGGTCAGCAACTAATCAAGTCTGGTTACTCAGGCCATGCTATATGTATTTGCCCCTCATTTTACCATGTTGTTTACATGACCCTTGTCTTTAATTGCTGTATACTATTATGTACATATGTAGATTAAATACAGATCCTTCCCTATTGCACCTTCTGCGATTACTTCTTATTTGCTAACAAGCCAATTACCAGGGTTGGGCAATTGTGCAATGGGTATACAAACTTTTGCACTCGCAGTGCTACAGTATCTTCCAGGCAAACCTGTTTGAAGCTGTGCGTTTTTTAGCCTCGTCATCTGATTGGTTGGAACGCACGGTTACATGTGACGTATCCAGAACCAACATGGCGCTGGAAAGCGGAGGTGATGCTGTACCGTGTCAACTATCCTTATCATCGTAATTTTCGTTCGTTAACTGTTAAGGGTTTGTGAAAAGATGGTGCAGAAAATACGACACTTTTCTTGACATAATGGGCCAATGTAGTGTTTTAAACAGTGAAGGACGACAGCAAATGAAAACCCGCTGTCTACCGGTAACTAGCGTTAGCTAGGTTAGCACTGCTGATATTCACGCTGCTAACGCTGTAGCTAACTAGCTATGCTAGATGTTTTGGTTCTACTATCATCAGCCGAATGTAGACAGGGCCGTAGTAGTAGATAGTTTTACATACAAATGACACGTTTGTATTATTGACTTCGACAATAGTGTGTCCTAGAAGTTTAGAGGAGACTAGTAAACTAGTCGAGCTGGGACCATGGCCAGACTCCGTGTGCGGCTGTTGTTGCTCGCGTCGGCGCTTCTGGAGCTCGCGCAGCTGCGTGAAGGCGCGCCTTTTCCGCGTGCACAATCAGGTGAGAGTTCCCGCTTTTGCTTAACAAATGTCACCAACTAACCTCCTGACGCCCAAATTAGCTTTTACCAAATGGACGACAAGCCAGCTGGCCCAAAAACGTTGTCAGATTTAGCCGATGAAGCCAGCGACACACGGATTGTCAATGCAGATAATTTGCTAGACATTGATGTTAGTTTACAGTGGTGTAAGCTGATGTTATACCTAATCACTGTTTCTCATCTTATTCTGCAATGGGTGTGATGCACATTCGACTTTTAATAAATGAATTCAGCACTGTTCCACATTAAGCTACACTCATAAATGTAGACTTCTTTATTATCTTTCAGTGATTTGATTGTGATGAGATTTATTTCTACTTGATTTCTTTGTGTACCATGTTTTGCTGATTAATGTAAGAATTGAGTACATAGAGTCCACGTTTCACAGCCTGTGGGTCATCAAAGTTAGATATTAAGGCTTCCAAAAGGTTTGGCTAAGCTATAACTTTATACTTGTGACCCACAGGTTCAGATACAGTAATGAGTAACATAATACACTGCTGCATTATCAGCTGTGAATGATTAACTCAATTTTAATCTTTTAGCAATGCAACCAATAAGCTCTGTCATGTAGCTATTTTGGCTTTGAAAACAATTTCATTTGCTGTCATAAGAGCACTATTAAATTCTCGCATCTCTATTGGTCACAATGTCTATAGCAGGACATTAATTGTCTATGTTGCATGGGCTTTAAATCAAATCATAGGTTTGTGTTAATTAAAATATCTAATCATTAATCCAATGATGTTTTCTGCAAGATTGCGTTTATTTAACTTGTATGCAAGGTGCCTTGTGTGTCAGCGTGTTGTAACAGTATGTTTTCTATTCAAGTGTTAAGATAAAAAAAAAATAATGTTAAGGTAAAGACATGACTATAACTGGTGAGCTATAACAAATTATATCAGGAGTTAACATGTCTTGTGTAAGTTTCACAATATAAAACATTTTCAGATGTTCTGTTATTGGACAGTAATCTTCGGAGACATGATCATCTACATCACACACCACTCGGTTATTGATTTTTAACATTTTCCCAATTTCCCTTACATTGACTTCATGTCATTGTAAAGGTGCTCGGAATATGATAAGCGATATGCTAATAAAAAAGTATTTGTCAGGCATGAAAAACAAGCTGTTTTTCCTTTTTAGGAAAACCTGTTATTTGCACAAGGACTTGAATCATGATGGTAATTGAACAAGGGAAGAAACAGTCAGACCTGCTCATCACCAAATTGTGACATTGCACTCGCTGAGTAATAGTTGTGTTCCAGATGATGTCATTGCTATTTCACTAGCAGAGCCTGAAACCACAGCCTAGGATTATGAGAATATTCATGGGTTAGTGATGTTAACCTTAGAACTTACAGGATGATGCTGTAACCAGTAGCCTGTCTTAAATACATGCCTGACGGCTAGCTGTTATCTGTGAGTTCATACTGTGGCCTTGTGTAGAAATGCTTACACAGCTACAGAAAAGTTCACATAAGCAGTTTTTTGGTTAGTGATTTGTTAGTTGTGCCTATAACAACAAAACACTTGACTCTTGATGCCTACTCTAGAATGAAACACACACAGTGCGATGGACTAATGTAACCTGCTTTTTTTTTTATTAAGGATTAAAATAAATTTTTGCCTGTAGTGACAAGGCTTAGTTTGTTGCAGTCTTTTACAGTTGAACAACGATAGTCATTATTTTCCGAAAGGGTTCAATGTTGAGATTCTATTGAGATTTGTTCCGAACATTATTTATACTGGGTCTAAAATTTATGCAGTTTGTTATGGCAGAAAGTACAACCTGTATGACATTTAGAGCTTGATGTACACTTAATTGTAAAGCGAATAATAAAGTAAATAATATCTGAATGGAAACCAATTACATAAAGACATGCCAAGGCTGGTTTGGAACAGCTGGAGTGTGGAACAGCTGGAGTGGCCTCCATAAAGCCCTGATCCTTAAGCCAGCAAACATCTTTCAGATGAGCTGGAACTCTGACTAAACCCCAGACCTTCTCGCTGCATCAGTAACTGACCTAATGCGTTTTTACATGACCTGTTGACTCCACACATTTTCACGTACTTGCTCCAGTAATCTGTGTTAAATCTTATTAGCTTTACACTAATTCTAGTTCTTAAAAGAACTCATGGCGAGCTGAAGCTACGTGCTGCTATGTCGATGTAAGAGGTTTGAACTTTTAACCATGGTGCCAGTTTGAAAATATTTATTTGATTCTTTCTTTTTATAGCCCCCATTAGTCTGTGACATTGCATTTGATTGCTTTATAACTTTCACAAGACTGTGACTGATTTTTAGTCCAGTAAAAGAACAAGCGGATGCTTTGTCAGCCAACCATAAGGAATTTCTGATGCCAACAGACTGGAAATACTCTGAAAGGTTCCATGTGCTTTTTTTAAACACTAAAAATACAAGTGGAGGGTATGATATGCCTTTAATACTTTTGTACTTTGACTTTTGAAATATCGACTTAATGCTGTTTCAGTAGACTCAAGTCTGTGGCTATATAAATGAAATAAGAACAATTATGAAGATAAGTATATAATTAAAGCAAAAAAAGTTCCTGAAGCATTATCACACATTTGACTGGCAGATTGGAGTAACCACTTTCCTGTCCTTTGCATATCCTACACTTTGGTTATAGTTTACATAGCTTGTGGTAATGGACTATGTCTTGTGTTTTGGTGATTATTCCTAGAACCAGTTTTATACCTGATCTGATACGACACTAAAAACTGTCAGATGGCAGCCGAGTGTTCAGAAACATTTACATGTAACCTTGAGTTGTGTTTAATATCTAAACATAAAAAGCTTTTTTTGGCAGTGCTATATTTTGGCAGTGTGTCATAACATTTTTGTGCAGCAGTTATATGAAATCTGGACACTTGGAGATTGTGGGGAAGGCTCCTTTAAAGGGGAAACTACTATTGTGATTTAAAAAAAAAAAGAGCATTTACTGGTTTTCTTTACGCTCTTCTTTTGTTGTTGTTTCAGCAGGGTATTCTGCAGATGAACAGCAATTCCCTCTGAATCTTTTGCTGGTGGTGTCTGTGTCTGTCCTGGTGGCCACTGTGGTGGTGTTAATCAACTGCGTAACCTGCTGCAAAGAACGAGAGATCAACTTTAAAGTGAGCAGCATGCCATGTTGACTGTGTCAGAAACTTCAATAGTTTCTCATAAATGATTCAAATTTAAAGTTGACTTATCACATACAATCAGAGTACAACGTGCAGTGTCATGCTTTATATGACTGACCGTGCTTTGAGAAGATAAGACCGTGAAGATGGGTAGAAGATATATGTAAAAGTGAAGAATATAACCAGTGGTGAGTTTATGAATATGAATAAGGAAATAGAAATCAAACAGACAGTATGGATGTTGACTTGGTGTGTGATTTCCTGGCATCACTCATTAAAAATGTCCTTTGCAATAAGGGAACACTGTTTTGTATACAGTTGTAGTTATAGCGCCAGACACTCTGTATTATTATTGTTGCCTTTTAAGTCTCTAAATGATATAATTTCAGAACCAATTAATGAAAAACAATATGCAACAACAATCTGATGATTAATATTTCATTTAGGCGTTTGAAGACAACTTTGATGATGAGATCGACTTCACCCCACCAGCAGAAGACACTCCATCCATGCAGTCTCCAGCTGAAGTGTACACACTGGCTGTGCCACAGGTGCCCATGCCCGGACCTCCACACCTCCAGCTGCCCCGGATAGCAGGTTAGGAGAGTGTGGTTAACCTGTATCTCTACGAAAAGGGACGATTTTATACAAGTCGTATTTCTAATGTACATTTATGTACTCGGTGATTAAAAAAAAGTGCATGAGCTTATTTGGGAAGCAAAATTGTGTAAAGAAACCAAAAATCCTGTAAACATTTGAAGATAATGATTTTATAACATCAAAGGGCAATTTTATTGATTTCATGGATTTCAAATGTTAACTATATAACCTTGCCAGATATTGTAAGTTGTATTTTTTCTATTCTGTGAAATGGTTTTGGTGATGAATAACACTTTCTCTGCCTTCCTGTTTCAGAAGTCTCGGCAGGTCCGCATGTAGCACGACACACTCTTAGTTATATTCAGGAGATCGGGAGCGGCTGGTTTGGCAAGGTGCAAGTTTTTCTATTTACAGTCCACACTGTGTGGGTGTGTTTCTGAAGTGTGCTTACCTCTTGAGTCAGCTGTAAAACCATTTCAAGGCTCTCCCAGGGAAGAGCAGTTTCACTGATGAAATCTGAAGAAGAATGCACCGACACACCCTTTCTTTGTGCAACTCAGAATAGCTGACTTCCCTTAGGTCACTGTGATTAAGTGAGTTTATGTTGCAGCTCGATTAAAGAAGTCCTAAATGAGCACGTGGCTTTTCATTACGTCCCTAAATGCTGATAAGTGGTTAGAACTGGGCCTATTACTTCTCATCCCATTTCTCTGAAAATGTATCATCAAACTCCGCCAAACTCAAATTGGCATTGCCAACATTATTGCCAATGAACGCATACAACCAATGTTGTTTGAGATGCTGATATTCTGTTACTGGCCGGTGTCCTGGACCTTAGAGGCTGGAACATGATGTGTGGGAGAGTGTGACATTGCATTTACCACATTAAACCTACTCCTGTCTAAGTGAACTAAGCCATAAGAATGCAAGCATCATAGCGCTACTATAATTTATAATTACTGGCTTAGAATTATTCAGAATTTTTCAAGTGAGCCAACACTGTTTTTCTTGAACAGGTTTTGCTTAGTGAAATTTATTCAGACCCCAGTTTAACCAGAGTGGTGGTCAAAGAACTGAAGGCCAACGCCAGCTCCAAAGAGCAGAATGAATTCCTCCAGCAGGGAGATCCATACAGGTTTGAAATGGTTCAATGTTTTTCCTTTACATTTTTCAGTTTTAAGGAATGTATAGTCCAGAATTTATTATTTCTTTTTTACATTATTTGAAAAAGAAACTTACAGAGGCAAAAATAGGGTTAGAAGGGAGGAATTTTTATTCTCTTTGTACTGCTTATGAATTGTCCTCATGAGTTATTAGCAACACCTGTCTTTGTGTAATGATCTTGCGTTGCTTTGGTAATCATGCACATCAGTTTAAAGCATTACAAGTAAGAGGCAAATTTAAGGCAAGCCATTTTATTCAGCGCTGTTTTGTACTTGTGTATTTATAGGGTTCTTCGGCACCCAAATATATTGCATTGCCTTGGGCAGTGTGTCGAGGCGATTCCTTTCCTGCTCGTCTTTGAGTACACTGAACTGGTAAGTTTCACACACCCATAAATATGTCGGCATAAAAGAAAATTCATTTCTTTTTAAGGCTTTTTCATTTATCCATGCAACAATTTAATTATTCACACAACCATTTTAGTCTTTAATGCACTGGTTGTAAAATTCGATATGTATTATTTATTGTCTTTAACTTCACACCCAGTTTATGGGTGAAGGACGATGTATAAGGATGATTGATCTGTGTGATTTATTCTGTTTTTCTTGACCTATTTATGGACATGCTCCTTGAGCTACAGAGATCTCTGATTCCATCGTGGCAAAAAGGGTAGCGCAACAGTGGCTTAAATGAAGCCTGTTGCTTTATAGGGCTGCGTTACTGCCCCGCTTACGAGTTGCTGTGAAGTAGCGTGTGCATGTGCCACATCTCGGGCAGAGTTACAATGCTTCCTTGTAATGTAATGGCCTGTTGGGGTAAAAAAATCCAACCAAATCAAAATACCTAAGCAGGCAAGCTCTCTAGGTTCAGGCTGGGGGTGAAATCAGCTCATTGCATTTAGCTGGTTATATTAAAACCTGTGTCTGAGCCAGAACTAATAAGATAATGATTTTCAGTGTTTAACCGAATAAAAAAAGCTGTGGGTTTCAAGCCAGCAGTTTTGTATTTTCTTTTATAGTGAAATGCTTCCTAAAATGTTTGAAAGATTTTAAAGAAAAAAAGATTGGACAGCATTGACAGTTAAGCTTTCAGTATCTGCGTAGTTATTTTATTAGTGCCATCTGTAGTATTGGATAATTTAGCTTTAAAACACTCCGCAAGATGTAAAGACAATGAAGGGAATTAAAAAAAAAAAAAAAAAAACCCCAACTTAATTAGGTTTTCTGCTGCATCACAGTAATCTATATACTGTATGTATGTATCCAAGAGCTGATGATAATACTACATGCTTTAAACGTGAGTCTAAACAGACCCTGCTTATCTCTAGTCTTTGCCACGGTATTCCCTTGGATTGAATGCTGTACGTCTCAGGGGCTAAGAGAAGCCAAAGAGGACCTCGTTAGGATGGTGTGAGCAGCAAAGCCCGTTTAGCAGGGTATACTGGGAGCACCTGCCTAGCTTTGTGTCAAAGTCCTCGCAGGCCAGAGCAGGTGGATGGCATTCAGCCATGCTGTGTGTCTCTGGAGGACCAGGATGAGCTCACCGAGGCCCAGAGTTGCATAATGTAGCCTGCATTCTCAGTGGAGCTGCTCTTCCCCAAGCTGCCCATTCTCTCCTCTCAGGCAACCAAAAGGAGCAGATAGCCCAGTGTAGGTGAATGTAGCATGTAAGAAGCTCTTCCTTTAAACCAGGAGGTGATCATAAGCTATGGCATCAAATAAGAGTCTTTTTGTCAAAAATGGTCGTTTTTTAAACAATTTAATAGCTGAGACTGTTAAACCATTATATAGCAATATGTAGCTATATATCTATATTACTATACTTAACTTTATTTCCCATGGCATATCTGTTCCGGAAGTGGTCTGTGAATTGTTTTCTGTTTGTTTAACCTGTAACCATTGGTAACCCTGACTCATTGCATTTTAGACAGAAATATATCTCAGAGGTGCAATTGGAGCAGCCTTGCTGAATGCCAGTTTCTGCGTGACTGAGTGGCAGAGACATGTAAAACTCTATTCAGGGGTTGCTCTGTGTGTGTTTATATATGTATAATATAAATATATAGCTTTATAACGCTTTAGAATTATAAAATCGCTTTATAATTGTTATCTTAGGGCATTGTTATCAAAGCTTAGGACATAACGAGTTTTACTCTAGAGGATTTTGAGTAATTCAGCATTTTGTTAGGGTCCTTTTTTTTTTAAATGACAGGTTATGTGCAGTGTGGACAAGAATTCCTTTCAATTCAGGATCGCATTCCCATTAACACAATAGTTTGACTGAGAAGTTGGTTTGATGTAAGAAGACCTTGGGTATATAATTAATGTGCTGGTGTCTAAACCACAGCCGAACACTGTTTATGCGTTTGGTCTGGATGTTGACAAGGATGTGTGTGAGTTGTTGACAGGGAAACAAGATTTCACTCAGTGAATACATTGTGCACATGCATTATGCACATGCAGTTACGCAAATGACTGGCCAAAGTTAGCCGTTTCGATTCTTCTGGAATTACTTCAGCTATTTATTTATCTTAACTGGAGTCTCTTGTATGTTGCATATTATTTAAGTGCTCTCACTTAGAGTATAGTATGGCAACATGTGGCAAGATGCCTATTGCAACGTATGGGAATTTGTTTCTCTACGAATACAGACTGTTGGCTAGCTTTGTTTACATGTAGTAAGGATCAGCTGCTTTCCAATACTGCCTGACAGCAAGCAATCACCCCTGCGGTCACAGGTTTGACATGTTTGCTGAAAGATTCTCAGCGATTGCATATGGGTGTAGCAGTGGGTGCAGTGCCGCTGGCGCTGCATTCTGTGGGTGACACTTTGGCCTTTAAGACCAGACACCCTCAGCAGGTGTTTTGGATTTGCATGTAGGAATCACTGTTCTGTTGCGTTGCTGGAATACTGTAATTTATTTCCCATTCTACGGGTCAACCTGTTGCATCTTTAGGCCTTTTTTTGTTTTATTCAACCAGAGGATCACATGTATTTGTTTAAAATTTACATTTGGAAATACTTATTGTTTCAAACTGTAATGCCTATTTAACATGCTAAATTGCATTACATCATCATTTTAGGCTATATTTGTGTAAAAAAAAAAAAAAAAAAAAAAAAGGCTCCCATTTAGAAAATTGTGAATTTCCAGAGGTTTTATGATTTGGTCTTAATTAGTTAAGACTAAAGGGAATCCAATGGGAATCTTATGTTTAAACCCCGGTTCCCTTCTGGCACCAGAAGATGTCTGAGCGAGGGACTGCTTTCGTTTCCTAAACTGGTCTTTTGCCTGTGGGTCCAGAAACCTGACCCAGAGGAAGAGCCCCAGAGCACGCAAGCCAGTCTGCTCACTGCTTTTTATTTTTAAAATGTTGTGACACAGCATATAGCATACTCCATTAAACTGCCTTGCCTTTATTTGGTCCTTGTCCCTGTGCAACAGGAAACTTGTCAGTGTAGAGAGAGATATTGCTGCCTCTCAGTGGCAACACGAAGAAACGCACACAGAACTACAAAGTGAATATTTTGTGGAACATTGTTGGACCTGCTAATTCTATGTAGCTAAATGTTTCTTGTGCTTTAGTGAAATCGGTTTGCGTGTGTACAATCTGATTTGTGGCTTGCTCTGTAGGGGGACCTAAGAAGCTATGTTACTCAGCATGAATGGCTGTACAGGAATGGCGAGCTGCTGCAGCTGCAGAAGATGGGCTGCGAGATAGCTGCTGGACTTACCCACCTGCACAAGCACAACTTCCTGCACAGGTTTTTCCACTCCTGATCCATTCACAAGATCAATAAAACATTAGAATAAAGTAACGTTAATATTACATATATTACTTTACATTCAATAAAAACCCAATATAAACATTCAGAATACAACTTGAGGTGCAATATAGCTACAAAACCAAGTAATCACTCTTAGTTTTCATGGCCTCCCACCTTTTTGATTTTTCTTAATAAAAAAATTTGAAAAGTGGGTTTAATGCCATTAAAGGCATTATTTTATTTTAAAATTTTACCCAGCATGAGGCTGGGGGCTGTCTACTGTGTTGTGCCGTACTCAGCTTGTGCTGCTCTCGTTTGCATGCTCCGAATACATGCAAAGGAATCCAATTACACGGCTCCTAGGGATTGCAGGGTGTCGCCTGTCGTTCGGCACAGAGACATGATGATTCTGCGATTCTAGTGTAAATGGATCCTCTTCATATTTTGGGGGTGTATGTGAGGGGCAACTTTTGTATTTATTGCAACTTATCTCTTTTGCTTTTGGGTTACAAAGTTGATTTACTGTACTGCAGACAGACTGCTCGCTGCCCTCACAGGGGCTACTGTGTACTTAGTTTGGTGAAATGAAAGTCATATAACCTAGACAGTAGGCAACCTAACATATTGCACTCCATTCTCATAACGGCAGGATGATGCAACAAAGCAGCAGGTAGCGCCAGTCTAATCCCAGAACATCCATATGCAATGCTACTTAAATTTGCCCTGACTGGTCAAAAGCAGTTTATTTATTTATTTACTTTTTAAAAGTCACTTAATGAACATCTGTATTAAAAAAAAAAAGGGAGGGCAGTTGCCAAGGGCAGAATTACAGTGACTAAAATGCCAGTACATTTATCTTGCACTCGTTTTAGTGGTCCTGACAGCAGCCCTACACAGTTCACGCAAAGACCACTAGTGTCAGCGATGTTCTTGCATCAAGTTCTCTTTGCACTCCTGGAACTTGCATTTAGAGAAGGTGGTAGAGGCAAACTGTAATCAGAGCCCCACCGATCACAAGCGCTCACACTGAACGAGCCACCATATGTCCCGCTACCGTTCTGAACGAAGTTGTTCCTCCCTGCAAACATTATCTTTGTGCTATATATGCGAGTTGGAAAAGCTGCAGCATCTGCGATTTTGTTACTAGCAGGAATGCAGAAACGAGAAATACTTCTTTCTGGTATTCCTAGCATATGGTTTGTTTGTTGTTGATGCTGGATGAGACAAGGTTACTCTTCTGGAAGCGAGTGCTTCAGGTCATAATTATACTACAAACACAACCCAAAATCAACAGTACAGATGATCTTACATTCTAGTTCATCTACTCCTGAAGATACACACTAGCTACTTTATTATTGTATATACACTACATTACTCAAACCTTACCAAACCAGCTTGTTGTTGTGCCATTGTTCTATTCCAATTTTATCATAGTATTAAGGTTCAAAGTTTATTGGTCACGTGTACATTATACGTGGTACAACATATGCTTTGACGACTAACTGTACGTTTGCTATAAGGGGGTTGGGGTGCGGTTGCATGTAAATACTATCCACAGTGTGTACAGT
>JAOUQX010000019.1:11236193-11249353 GCA_028566295.1 Liobagrus marginatus | reverse complement strand
TAATTTTCTTCTTGCGAGTGAATCGAACATCAACAATGTTTTATTAATGAGAACATTAATCAAGGATGCAATTTAGCACCACGACCAAGTTAATACCGTCCTCAAGCTCTTTCAGACGGCATTCATCTACCGTAATGTTAAAGCTGCTAATAACTAAAAAACTGTATTCACTAATAATAAGTCATGCTTACGATATAAAATACTGGATATGGATGAGAGATGTTGGTCACTGGCTTCACGCTAAACCCTGACAAGAAAGTGAAATCTTATTTGTTATTCCTGAAGTACAGAAACTTATTAAACGAATCTCATTAAAACACACGCTAACACCATCTGGAAGAATTCACTCTCAGGCTGCTGAAGTGAAAGGCTTTACAAATATATGGAGCAGCAATTTCTTCCCACGTTGATGTTATTCTTCTGCAGCTGTGCGCTGACTGGCTTGCTTCACCTTAGTAAACCTTTTCCCGATGTGGTCGGCCCGGTCATGTGTGTAAAAGCTAGTCAGCCGACATCCATGCAATTAAAATCATGGGTAGCTGTGTCTACAGATGTTCTCCAATGAGCCTTCTTCAATCATTGGATCGATGAAAATCCCACTCTTAGCAGGTGCAATACAGGATGGTTTAGTTAGTAATGGTAATGGACAATCTACACAACTAAATTATTACCTACTACTTGGACAGCCATTTATAAACGAAAAGATGGTTGTATTTCTGCTTATATACAATGGAAACCTTATTTATCGTCCTTTCTGGATATTTATAAGCACACGTGACATGCTCCCTCTGGCAAAAATAATCTTAGTAACATCTTGTAGTTTGTGCTGCACCACAATTTTCAAATCTTGTACTGTGTGCATGTTTAAGATGAGGGAAGAAAATCTGCAAAGTTTCTCATTGTGTGTGTGCTGCATCGGTTAGGATTTTAAAACTCCTGTAGAGTGAGCCCGGCTTTAAGATGAAGACACTTTCTCATGACACTTCGCCCAAGTGTTAAAGAGAGCCCTCGCAAAAACAATGGTGAAATAAAAAGTGCAAAAGTACATAACTTGGGCACCCTGGGAAGTTAGTTTGTTGCTTTTTTGTTCAGGACATGTGCGAGCTTGACGTGTACGTTCTAGAAAATGACTGCTGTATCATGTCCTTATTTATTATCAACACAAATCACTGTATCATTCAGTGAAAAACTTTCAATGGGCACAAGATATTTAAACATTACACATAGTTCATGGTGATTACCAGCGATTCATACAACCAGAATTACATACATAGATGGTAAAAGTGCAGTACTTAAGCCTTTGGTCATGTGACCACCTATTGTGATACAAATAAAAATAAACACAAATGAACCTCAGCAATGTGAGTGTGTATTGTGCCTTACTGCTTGGTCTTCTCCAGTTCTCCATATAGCCAGCCGTCTCGCTCATCAGGTATAAGCAGGATGATAAAGTCACCCTCATCGAAGCTCAGCAGGGTGTTGTTATTGCCAGAATGGTGGGGGAAGATAGTCTTGACACGTGGCCTCTGGCTCATATTGTTCAGCCCGGTAGCCATAGACATGGACCTGATCATTTGACTCCCATCATTAGTGTTATCTGCCAATTAAGTAGGGACAAGGAATACTGTGATGCGCTGTGATCCCGCTATAATATAGGGTTTTAGAAACCTTCCTAACAGAGGGATTTATGTAGTATATGTAGTGAAGCAAAGTAAAGTATCATGTAGTAAAGCTAACATAGTTGTTTGTTAGACTTCACCTTACCAGTCACAGTCTCTTGCTTTGCTGTGTCTTGGTTAAACATGCTCACTAGTGGACTTATTTGGGCCTTTAATGGTGGTGCAGGTGGTGGAATCGTTGCATCAGAATTGTTCTGTGAAACAAATATGTTGTTCAGACGCATGGTTTGAACTTAAATGGACAAGGAAGGGAAAAAATGCGGTGACATCTACACATCACAAATCACTTAAACCAATAGTTTAATCTCTGTTAGCATTCTGATAATTATGCTGATGGTACACAGTATCTCACAAAAGTAAGTACACCCCTCACATTTTAAATGTTATTATATCATTTCATGTGACAACACTTAAGAAATGACACTTTGCTACAATGTAGAGTGTACAGTTTGTTTAACAGTGTAAATTTGCTGTCTCCTCAAAATAACTCAACACACAGCCATTGATATCTAAACCGCTGAAAATGTCGCATTGGCATGTTTAGACAATAATGGCTGTGTGTTTAGTTATTTTGAGGTGACAGCAAATTTACACTGTTATACAAACTGTACACTCTTTACATTGTAGCAACGTTTCATTTCTTTAGTGTTGTCACCTGAAAAGATATAACAAAATATTTACAAAAATTTGAGGGGTGTACTCACTTTTGTGAGAGACTGTATGCGTGTCTACCATGGGAATAGCTAAACCACAATAAAATATCGCTTGAACATATCACTTCTTGTTTTTAGACCGAGAGGCACCTACCCTGCTGTGGCGCTTTACGGCTGGAGAGGCCTGAGGGGTTATGGACAATGGGGTGCGCAGACCTTCGATCATCGACATCACACTGTCTGGAACGTTGCTAATATCAGTACATTTGTCTTGCCAGTTAGGTACCTGGTCTGTTAATATATCCTTTGCCTGTAAAATTAAGACACAGTATAATTTTTCATTGAAAACTGGTGACAACACATAGTAAAATATAGCTGCAAGCAGCAATTAACGGGATCAAGCCCAATTTGTAGCCTTTGTAGTAATAAGCAATTTATATAAATGCACATAGAAATTAATGTCTCTTGCTTCTGATTCTTTGGCCAATGTCGATTCATATTCATCATATGATCAAGAAATCTAAAGAGAAAATCCAAATTCAAATAAAAGATTTTATTCCTTTTAACACCAGTAATTGGTGATTGAACTAGTGATAATCAACAAATCACACGATGAGGCTTTAACATCAATCAGCAGATCTCCGATTTTCAGAATTAATGAAGTGGTAACTTCAGCACACGCTTTTACTCTTGGTTCATTCCGATTAAAAATCATCATGTGATCAAGAAAACTAAAGAGACCACTTTTATGATATTAGACCAAAATATACACAACAGGTTTAGAATTAATCATAAATTATTACATTGTGCACAAGCACAGAGCAGCTAAATTAAAAGCTGATTTACTTCTTGTTTGCCTTGCTAGAGTTAATTCCGTGATTCAGCGTCTTCCGTTTGTGTGTGTGCGCGCGCGTGTCAAGTTGCCGTGGTGATGCTGTGACGGCATAGTGGACCTTAATAGTGATATTTTATTTCAATATTTCCAATTTTTTATATTAAATAACCTTTGACTCGTTGGTCCTAGAAACCTCAAAGTCGGCATGGTATCATATCATTGTGTTCTCTTGGCATGCCAAATTACACAACTATTGACTTGGAAAAATGGACGCTGCCATAGACTCCCATTCAGTAACAAAAAAATGTATAACATAAGTTCGTGTCGATTACAATAGGCGTCAGTCCCTATGGTGCTTGACCCCTAATAATTCATGGGTAAGATTGTTTTGTAACATCATCATTTGCTTATGCAGAGCGATTTACATTTATCTCATTTATCCAACTGAGCAATTGCGTTACAAAGACCTTGCTCAAGGGTTCAGCAGTGGCAGCTTGCGATTCTTGGGAATTTTCCAATTAGTCATCAAATATCTTAAACACTAAGTTACCACTATCTTCTAAATGTACGGGCAGAGGCTCCCAACTGTTCTGGAGCACCCATCATCCTGTATGTTTTACTGTCCCCCACACCAACATGTTTTTTCCTGTTCCTGAGATTGAAAACAAGATTGCAAAACGTCCTGTCTTATCTTACAGGATTATCTTGTTAAAGGACAATTTATTTTGTAACTAAATTCCAACATTTTCAACAAGTACTCTTGGATAACACGTCATACCATAAACAATATATTAAACAGAACTTGGACATATGATTAAGGTAACAAACCTTTTCATGGAAACCTGCTAGCTGGTTGGATAAAGTACAATGTTTGTCCACCAGGAAGCAGAATCTTCTCTTCTCCTCAAGCAAAGCCTCCTTACAGCCATCTGCAATAAACTTCTGCATCTCCATCTGGCGGTGCGTGAGGGTCTCCAAACACTGTTGAGAAAAAAGATCAAGCTCATCTTCTGGCTCACAAGTCTAGTGTGTTCTCTTTGGCTTTCAGAGAAAACAAGCCATTGTGATAAAAGAATGGCCCACATGAGGCTTGTCGTTGTCAACCACAAAGAGAGCAATCAGAGGGCATAATCAACTCTCTCTCTCCTGTGCCTTTTTAAATGAAAAGAATACACAATATTGAGTCTGTTAAATCTGGAAGGGGAGCGGGGGGAGATTGTGGAAAAAGACAAGGACGGGGACAGATGAGCTTGTTTTATTGAATTTTGCCCAGTGTGCAGCTTCAATTTGTTCAAGATTTATTATTAAAAAGGGCTAATAAGATTCATTAATGTTTGGGTCTAAACTGGGATAATATACCTGTGCTATTCTTTAAGAGACTGTAAAACTGTGGATATATGATTGCGGACAAGTGTTTGGACAAATAGTAGAGCATAGATATGGAGTGACACGTGGTTTTGGGTGATCAATCAAAAAACATCTTAGAAATCAGGGTGGGTCGGTGTGAATAAGATTCCTTGCTTTATAAAACCCAGAGAACGACATGGTGTGGTCAACAAATTGTCTTTACTGGGCCCCTGAACAAGGCCCTTAACCCTCAACTGCTCAGTTGGATAAATGAGATAAATGTAAGTCGTTGTGGATGTAAATTGTAAATGTGTGTACATATCACTGACGTAATATGAGGATTATTTCTCATTGTTACAATTACATACAGCCATCCATCACCACGAGCCAGTATTATGGTTTTAATGATTCGATCGCTCTCTTCCTTCTCCCATCCTCCATCTCATTTGCTCCTGTCCAACTTGTAGACTGAGGAGACATCATCATCATGATATATGACTCAACTATACTTCAAGTCTCTACAAGACATGTGAAATAGTTTCCTGTCTTGGGTAGAAATCCCTATGACGCATACAGGATCGCCACCAGACAAAGGCTGGTTGTGTTATTTAAAAAGGTTTCTGCTCGTTCATCTTTTCTTCGTTTATCATAATGTGTGACTATCCTATGTGTATATATGTATGTATGTATATATGTATGTATATAAGTTACAGTCTGTTGCTCATATCTCCTGAATCTGATATATATATATGAAAAATACACGCACACATGCCCCCTTCTTTAAATGCCAGAACGTTCAGCCAGCCATGTCTCATCCCTGTGCAAACACAGCAATGCCAAACAAACTGTGTAATTCTCGGGGAGGCGCCAGAGCATATGAGCCAAGTGATGAAAACCCACAAATACACACGCGCATCTGCACGCAGATACACCATCAATTACGAAACACTCAGGCCAAGTGTACTAATATCTACTCTGCATTCTCCCAAACATTAGAGAAAGTCAAATCGTTTCTGTTGTACTTTATAGGGGAAAAAAAGCATTTGTAGTGGCTGCACTCTCTGAGAACTCTCAGATTCAGGAGATATGAGCAACAGACTGCTTTATAGAAAGAACAGGTGGGAAAGTCTTACACAAAGAGCTTCACCTTCATCACCCGAGACTCTCCGTGATTAACAGATAAATGCTGAAGCTGGTTGCCATGGACACGTAAATTTCACTGAGGAAGAGTATCAGCAGTAACATCAGACACAGTGAGAGACACCATTCTAGTTTAAGGGAGTCTTTTTTCATGACTTTTTTTGTTTATATTTAGAAATGGTAACTGACGTTATGTTTTTCAGTTTCCTATAAAACACACACGCACTATACATTATATATGTATAGTGCGTGTATATACAGTATATTGTATACGTGTGTGCATATATATATAAAGGCACAGCTTTTCCATAACTTTGCATTTCATACACACTAATTCATTGGCCAACTGTTTGAACATTTATCAGCTTCCTTCCAGTTTTGCAAATATGAAGTTAATCTCTAGGTTTCTCATCCTTCTGTTGCAGTCGCTTCTTAATGTTTTGTAATGCTTCCGACACCAGGTAAAGGGAAACAACAGTCATATACACAATATTGTATTTTGAATATGTATGCAATGCATGCAAGTCTTATTAGAACCGATGCAGATAAAAGTGCGTTTTATCGTAGATGTTTGAAAATGCACTGAGCCACAGTTATGTGGAGGCAGAAACACAGAGGGGTTAAGCCTAACCCTATGTAGACAACCCTTCTTTATAGGCTGATTTTCTTTATATTTCTGTGATAGCTGATTTTCAGTTAACGTGACATTTTGTTACAATACATTATATATATTTTTATATTATTTTGTTCAAATACAGCCGGAGCCATTCGCCATTTTAACTATTTCTGTAATTGAATTCAATAAAAACGGCTGTGTAACATTAAGGAGTCAAATAAATGTGCGTGCGTGAGCGTGCGAGTGTGTAGGTATAAGAGTGTTCTATGGTGTCCTTAGATTTCATAAACAGAACAAGCCATGAAACGTGACAGACGGCGAGTTGAAAATGGCATGAGTGTTCGAGCTCCCTCACCTCATTCTCCTTGCTCTCATACTTGAGCGCGTTCTTTCCTTGGCTCTTCCTTCTCAGCTTTTTCAGATCAGCCTGCGACCTCTCCAGAGAGTCGTGCTTAATCTTGTGCTCCACCTGATACTTCTTAAACGTGGCCTATGGATGGACAGAAGACTATCACTTGTGAAGCTTTATCCGAGTGTGAAGTGCTTGGCAGGCAGAGACTTGTACTACAGGGACTTAAACTGTTTCTCTAGTTAAAAGAGTCCTTTGTGTGTTTTGGACTGAAATGAAGTATGATTGAAACAAAGTATCTGAAATGCAGAACGTGTAATTGATTTCTATTTTATTTACAATCTCCCTGTGGTTAATAGAACACGTACCGTCATGTATTTCACGTCCATATCTGTTTTCTTGTCCAACTCAGAAATAATCTCTCGATGGAAACGTCTGAACTGTGACAAGAAACAGAGACTGAGCATGCAGAAGGTATTTCATAAATAATTGCATTAGTAGTGAGACCTTTCGTCGTCAAAACAAACAAACAGGAAAACAAAACGAGGACATTAAGTAAAACAGCTCAGGCCTTGGCTGTTATATAAGCAAAACGGTTCAGTGACAAGAGCCTGGATGTAAAGAAATATTGCTGTGACAATAATATATCTCAAAGACAGAAACCATGCCGGCGGAGTGGCGCAGCGGTAGCGCGCTCGCGTCGACATATACACAGCAACGCTGTTGCGTTGCGGGCCATCCGGGTTTCATTCCGGCCCATGGTCATTTCCTGATCCTTTCCCCCACTCTCTCTCACCAACTTAATTTCACCACTGTCCTGTCCATAAAGGCATAAAAAGCCCCAAAATAAATCAACCATCTTTTCCGCATTACACTTCAAACTCCTCTACACCAAGCCAATCAGCTGGAATTTATTTTCCCCAAATACATTTATTTACTGATCAGCTCATTCATAAAGAGGGTTTATTTTAAAAAATAAATAAATAATAAATAAAAAATTTTTAAAAAAACGTTTCCACTTTGACAGTTCACAACTGTGTTTTGTTTAAGCGCAGATTCCATTCGGTTTTCTCCAGTTTTATTAGAGGCATATTTTTAGCCTCCGGTCAACATGTGGAGGACAAAAAACAGAAACAGGGTTGTAGAAAAACATCTGATAAGTAATCTTATCTCAGCCAAGCCTTTAGATAATACATTATAAAAACATTATATATACGACACTATAAGAACAGAGGTGATGATTTGCCTGGGTGTTTCCATGTGCAAGTTAATACTGGTGTAATATTAGAGCAGTAGAAAATAGGGAAGTACAGAACCATCAGTCATATTCCACTTACCGAGAGTCAGATATCACGTGAGGTCAAATTCTTTATAGTGCTCATATTTAATAATAAACTCTGATCTTTGGCATGCGTCCAAGTTAGCTTTTTCAATGTGCTCTTCGACTCGGATCTTGAATGAACACAGTTCAATGTCCTATGTGAGAGGCAAAGGAGTGCCAGCATACAACATCTAGTAACGTCACTGTACACTTTATTAGGAACACCTGTTCCCTTGCGCATTTGTGAAATTACGCAATCAGCCAATGAAATATTAGTGGCTACATAAAGTCATGCGAATACGCGTCAAGAATTAGCATGGCATTGTTGGTGGTGTCCAGAGGGCTGGTACGTCAACAGTATCTAGAGCAGGGGTCTCCAACCTTTTTGAAACTGAGAGCCACTTCTTGGGCACAGATTAATGCGAAGAGCTACCAGTTTGGTATTCACTTCTGAAATAACAAAGTTGCTCAATTTAACTTTAATTATGTTATTATTTATAATTAATGTTATTCATATATGTGAAGACACTGACCATGCTAATGATTTCTCACAATAATTATCAGCAATGATTGAACAAGGTAGGAAACAGATAAATATCAATATGCAACACTTTATTTCTATAAATCTCTATAAGTAATTATATTTTCAAATTTACATTAATGCAAGCCTGATTTAAAAAAGAATAGCAACAAAAAAAAAGATGCAGCTCACTGGTAAGTGGTGCTACGGTGGGATATTTTTAAAACGAGCCCAATTGTGTGGGCTACACATGTGGTCCTAGCAGGCTACCTGGTGCTCGCAGGCACCATGTTGGTGACCCCTGATATAGAGTCTAAAAAAAAAAAAAGGTTGCCAAAAAAATAAAAAATGTAAACAAAAATAAACATCCTGCATCTGTTAAGTTGCTATGTTATTAAAAAGGTTCTTATGACGTGCTTTATTTCATAGACATACAAGTGCAAAAATGATGTAGACGAACCAAAACCAAGCTAAATTTGACAAAAGTGTGGTCTTCACCAGTGAAGTTGGTCATTTTCTACTCTGATTCGTTTTTTCCCCCTATTTTAAAAACATGACTTCATTACCTTCATAACAGGACCTTTTTAACATCTGATGACCTTTTATACATTTTTAATACATTTTTATAGCTGAAGTCAATGCTGCCTGTTTTAGGTCCTCTAAAAGCTTTTTGTCCTCAATGCTTGAGAGTTTGAGAGCTTGTTTATCTCTTCAATATGACTTTCAAAATAAACATGTATTAACTGTTGTATTATGCCATTAGACACATCAACTAAAGCACGTTCAAATAAATTGCCATGAGGAAGTCAACAAAGACGTAGAAGCTTGGCAAAAGTCAAGCAGTGTCAGCTGATAAGACATCTGTAACTGATTAACACTATTAAAGTGGGAATGCTGCCATGTACATACTGTAAAATACAGAAACATTATTTTTTTATTACCCCTCATGACTAGGTTTGTATCTAAAATGATTTTTCTTTGGGGTGCTACTTGTGAACAGAAGGAAAACACTTTTAAGCGAAAACGTTTTATATTTAATTAGCACAACCATTTCTGGTTTAAACTCCAAGACTTGTTTGTACGTTTGTGGGAATAACAATTAACCAGGCACACTTGGGACAGATGAGCCAGCAGAATGCATCAGGGCTGCATTAGTGTGATGCGCCGCTCCTTCGTCAGAACTGGTCACAGGTGCAGCACGGGGCATGCTCAAGCCTGTTTGCTAAACATTACTATCCGAGCACATGCACTTTTTCTCCAACCCGCTTTTGTTTAGAGTTCCTTATAAGGTTATCGCAACCTGAATCTAACTGTTAAGTTAATAGAATCCTAATTTTCGGGACGAATAATCGAGGAAATTTTCAACACTAACTTTATTGTGGGTGTGTGTTTAAACGCTACAAAGAACAAACTCACACTCACTGTATTTGAAGGGAAGTGTGAAAGGTCCCTATCCGTAATTAAGAAAGCAAAAAAGGTGTCAGTAAAGCAAGTGCTAACTAAGGTTAAGTGACAGGGCGGCTGAAAAGAAACCACAAGACTTGGCTCAGTCTATGTAAAGTTTATAAGGAAAGACTCACATGTTCTTCCATTTCAAGAAGGACCTTCCTGTGGGTTTCCGAGATCTCAGTCAACACCACCCCTATGGAAATAAATCACAGTTATCGGTCACTTTTTTCTGTCTGTGTCACTGACACACACGCACACACACCTGAGCCACCTCCAGGTACGTGTATCTGCAATATTCAACACAATCACGCACTTAATCAACCGCATCCCTCCAATGACAATGAATCCCAGATGGTCTTGTTTTCCAGTACTCTCTTAGAGCAGACTACTGTAATTAAAACGGTGTTCAACCAGCATGGATCCTAGGTTCGTATTCAACCCAGCATGCTCATTCACACTGCAATCAAAGAGGGATTAAACTGCAGTCACACAAGCCAGAGTAAAAAAAAAAAAAACCAAAACACTTTTTTTCTTAGACAGAGAGTAGCCGTCCATAACTTGCGTAGTCAGGAGCTATTTGTGACCTGCCTATCAGCGTGCATAACAGATGCATTTGAAGGTTGAGTAGAAACACAAAAGTTCATTCTGGTATTAACACACGCCAATATAGTGAGAAATCTGGGAGGAAAAAAAAAAGTCTTCTTCCAAAGTTTCGGCGATCATTCAGAAGCAGCAAAGGGGGTACAAAAAAAAAAAACAAAAACAAGTTTTCCATGGAAACAACAGATAAGCTGTGTTTCTCTGCCTCATTCTGTGTCACGCCGCATTGCTGGGGTTGTACTATTGTCTGGCCGCATGATTCTTCAAGACAAGTTTCCACCTGTTCCTAAAACAGCTGCTAAAAAAAAAAATGAAGCACAAACAACAAACACTGACTTGCATATAAATATCATCCTGCATTAGCATTTTGCGTGTGGTGACACAATATGAAGTTTTGAACTGAAAGTTGAAATAAGAATGACAGGACTTCCAGGACGTCTGCAACTATGGTTTTAAACATTGTGTCAAACGTTTGTTTGTACTTCTTCAAAATAGCTTGAACAGCACATCCTGAAACCACAGTTTGCATTTGAAATATTTACTGTAGGGCTGTTTCTCACCCATTTTTTTTTAACTGTGCATAGGTAATTTGTGTACGTAATGACATAGCAAAAAAAAAATACATTGTACTTATCCTTCAGATTAAATTATAAAGGCTAATCCCAGACTTATTCCTACGATTCTAAATAGACAGACAGGATGATTGTCAGGAAAATGGACACACCACCTTTGTCCCAATGAGACCAGATCTAGTTCTTAAAAATGTCCATTCATATGCAATTTTCTTTGTTTAAGCATTTCCTATAGTGTAGTTTAGCTACTAAAGCATGAAAATGCCACCCAGTACTATAACATAAAAAAATGGGCGTGAATTTCACAATATTTCTAGATTAAAGCTAGAAGCTACTCTCAAAGCAGCTCTCAACCAAATACCTGATATTCAACTATCACATATTAATAGTGCAATATTATCAAAAACAGATTCCTCCATTGCCTCAAAATGAGTCAAGAGTCTCTGAAAGCTGGTAAAGAGCAACAGGCGTGTGTGTGTGTAGCATTTTTCACAGCCCAGCTGATCAACATGGTGAGATCAATCCTCCTAACTCCCACATTCCTCTGCTGGATATCACAGAACTGCACAGGTGTAAGATGTCATTAAAGGTTTCATTTGCTGTGTAATGCATCTCAGGCAATGCTGCTATCTGAATGAAGAAAAAAATAAAGAACCATAATGATGGACCCATCAACAGACAATTTATTATTCCTACTGCTTTCACTTAATGTCATTATAGGAAGTATGTTATGCAGGTGATGTCAATAATGTACTTCCTATAATGTATGTACTTCATGAAATCAGGACACCGCCTTGGAAATTCAACTTGTGATCTACGGAACAATAATTTGCTTGCAAATAAAAAATGTGTGATATTGATGTTCCCTCACATCCTTCTACAGCTCTGTTAGATTGAAAATGCTCACATTAACAAACCTTATTGAGAGCCTTTGTACACTGGATTACAAGTTATGACATAAAAAGTCTCCTTGCAGGAGTACTGAAATGGCATTACGGAGTGATCCGAGGTACACCAATAGGCGCTTAAAAAATTATTTCTAAATTTGTTATCATTATGCCTGAATTTTGGACAGTGTGTCAGCATGCAGACCTGGAGGCAAGTCTACAAGCACATGATCAAAGTAGCGCTGCAGGCTAAAGACTGAAACTTCCACCATTCACAACAATGAGAGTGGATTACACAATATTGAAACATTGAATATTGTGTAAACCCCAATAATGAATTCAAACGAACAATTTTGTCTGTACATACAATATCATTACAACAGATAATAAATTGCATGATGTTTGTGGATTTTATAAAGAAGCAACAGAGTTAGATTTCAATATAGAACACTGGGCGTTCACACAAGTCAGCGCTAATTCACCTACCGACATGGGTTGGATAGATGGAACATGGGGAAAGCATTGTGAAACTCTATTCGGACAGTAACCCGAGCTCAGGATTTACCTGAGGACCCTCGAGCTCTGAGGAGGCTCAGAACCCAGTATATAATGAAAAATAAATAAATAAATCACAATATCCCATTACAAGCTCTGAATAAATCACTGCAAAGTAGTTGCTCTATTTACCCTTTATTTAATTTGACTAAGAATTTCAAGACCTACAAAGCTTACTGATGTCAAAGGTCAGAGATGTTGCATCTGTGACTATGATTTGTTCACCGTCTCACACCCATACCATTTCACCTTACCATCATTTGCATGTTTCCCAACCACGAGAGCATGAACAAACCATAAAGGGAGTGCTACTCTCCAGGTGCATGTTCTGCAGACTTTTAACCCTCTGGGGTCAGCCTCATCGCCTCTAAGAGCTCACTTTCTTTTTAATCAGTGCAAAAGACACAAAAAAATACTCCCTCGATGTAAATCATACAGATAAGTGTTATACGCCAATCAAAACTTTGTGAAAACTGAAGTGTCAAATTTTTTTTGTACACACTCACAATAAAAACAATATGGTGTGCTTTTCACCAAATAAAAACGGCATGCGCGTTTTGAGTGTTATACGCCAATCAAAACTTTGTGAAAACTGAAGTGTCAAATTTTTTTTGTACACACTCACAATAAAAACAAT
>JAOUQX010000019.1:11204864-11220548 GCA_028566295.1 Liobagrus marginatus | reverse complement strand
CAATCCCTACCACACGCACTCACACACGCCGAGGTGTCACTCACGCACACACCCCTCATGACCACGCCCACAGCCAAGCATGCACAGCTGACCCTAGTTATGTTCATTTATGTTTTTCGGTTAAATAGAGGCGCGCTCGCGTAGACGGGGGCGAATCGTTATATTGTGGTGACTTTATGTTTGCTGTCTCATGGTGTTGTAAGTTACCGAGCTGAGCAGCCATTGTTTGTGTTAAATAAAATTATCATGTACTCACATCCTGCGTGTGGATCTTCAGTCCATCTCAGCTCACGTCCCGCTACCCGAACACAGCCATTCGGAGTAAGCGAGACAGTTACACTAATAGACCGATTTTGCGACCCTAAGCTTTAAATTAAAATTGTGGTTGTCTGTTTCATTTCCAGTTTCCAAGCATCAAAAGCCGCTGCTTATATTGACTTGCTGTTAGCAGTGCCAGCTGTTTCATGCCAAAACGGGTAAATCGGCCAGTTAAAAAAAGGAAATCTATCCGGACCTACAGTATATACAACAAATTTTAGAACTGGATGCAGATAATTGAACAGAAGTTATACTTACAGTACATTCAAAATATTTGAAATGATCCCTCTTCTGCAGCTGTTCCGTAGCACTTCTGCTTCGTTGAGAGGTTTATCATCCTAGCATGCAGCACGTCCAAATGGGACTATTTAATAAATGAATTGCATACCGTCTAATGAAAGTCAAGCGTATTTTATCCTGAATGATGACCAATGCAAATGATTCTTTTTTATCCAATTATAAGTTCATGTCCATGAGAAACATCAAAAGATGAACAAGTTGCAGTTTATGTATTAGCTTCAAAGGAGATTTTCAAAAAGGCGTTTGAGTTAAATATTTAAAAAAATGTAAAAATCAACAATGTGGTGAGATATTTGATCATTTGAGTTTCTAAAATACTGACTTCCAATAATACACTAATGAGTAATATGTAAACAAACATTTGAAACATTATAATAACCTTCTTCAGTAGTCCGAAAACAATCGCAAGAACATTCGTCTCAACTTTGAACAGTAATAATTAGAATCAATTAGTTGTTGATTATAGTATAAATAGTATGATTATATATGAATATACGTATTGATTATTAATTAATCAAACTTTTGCAGCATATGCAACAAGCTCATTTTCTCGTAAACTCTAGTTTTAGGTAATACAGCCACAACAGCACGTTAACTGGACACACACAAGCAAATTAGCACTTTTTATTTGGAATCTTAAAGAAGCAGGCCCATACTGTGCAACATGATTGTCTGCAAAATTAAATGGTATTAAGAGATTGCAACGTTCATTAATAGAAATGCATCATCTAATACAAGCAACATGAAGCCAGGATATTGTGCTTTCTACTGTTCTGTCTAGCAGTGAGCTTCTCCATTCAGTGACCTCTGACTGTAGTGACACTGAAGTCCTTTATTCGATGGATGCAAAACAACTGTCTTGGTGGCATGACTGCCAGGCTGGCATCAAAACACCACATTTTAAAATGGATTGTGCTCCAGATCACGCTGTGCTTCCAATGAAAGGCAGATGATGTGTAAATGTCAGGGCAACCAGAGCTTAATTACTTGAAAGAGGGGAAAGAGCAAGTGCAAACCCCAGGCCTATTTAATCTGCACATTGTTTCCTGGCCTTGCTCCCACATAAGAGACGAGAGGACAGGGATGAAAAGCTCACATCGGTAATCCAGGCAATGCCCTTATCCGCTGTCATCAACATTTGATTAATTCTCAATGAGAAATCACCTTGTGGTCACTCATCTCATCTGTTGGGCAGGATTAATGTCAGTAGATATTTTAACAGTGATGGTAGAATTTTAACTGCGTGCCATTAATAGTTCTACTGCTGTTCTTTCATGCTGATTTATGATTATGACAGAATCTCTTCTGCCCTTGCTGAAATATCAGGAAGGATGCGTTACCAAAAGTCTGGGGGTAGAATTGTTGCATAAATACAAATAAATCGAAAAGGATCCACAAATAAATGTAAAGAGAGTAACAAACACCAACCAATCACGTTTTGCCTTATAATCAGGGTGGGAACAGGTGCCGAACTTACCCTGGAGAAATGCTATTATTACTGTCACTTCTTATCTGTTCTTATTTATTTTATTTCATTTGAACGTTCATTGGCAACAGGGTAACCGTTACAGTATACACATTAGCATAGAAATCTATTAAATACATATTTAATTATATATATCTATAGAAGCATATATATATATTACATAGAAATTTGATACAATTTTTATACAAATTTATACAAAAATGAAATGAAAAAAAGAAATAAATTTTTTATACAAATTAATAGAGTATCAGGACAAAACTGTGATTTCTATGGAAATCACATCATGTTTAGTGGAGTTTTAATATTCCCATTGTAAAGGCCTAAGTATTGTAATAACTAATGCCATGTTTGACATTCAGATAGGACATGTTCTGGAAATTTACCGATTATTAAATAAATTACCTTAAAGAGAGATTGAAACGTTAGTCAAACAAGAATATTCTCTTTATTGCCGGTAATAGGGAATTGTTCTAAAATGCTTCAGCTTCAGCATAGCATCTCAGATGAACTCCAACATTCAGGAAGAAGGAGTGGATCAAAGGGTTTTTACAACGTATCGATCTCTGCTTATATTACCTTCCCCCATTTGGAGGACTTCCCCGATAAACCAAACATGAGTAATAAACCCCCAATCCTTGCTTCCTCTTCGTACCGTTTTACGACAGGTTAGAACATTCTCGCGCTTCACACAGACACATACTAGCTCATACTAAATTAACTTCCTAACCATATGGAGAAAACTTCATTTGTTAATTTAACAATGTAATTCCCATTACAGACACCAACGTTTTAGAGGCGATTGTTAGTGACAATACTTAAGTTCGCCTTGTGCCTGCCCCGATTCTAAGGCAAAACATGATTGGTTGTTTGGTGGAGAGTCCACCAAACAAGTCCCTGTAAATGATCCATCACTGTTCTATTACTATCCCAATAATAAAACAGCCCAACTGAATCAATAATAAAATAATCACATATATGTATAAGTCACTATAAAAAATAGTGGTTCTTCCCCTATTTTAATAACCACAAGCCAGATCAATTCAAACAACACTTGAAAATGTCACTCAGTGAAAGATGCTACGATTGGTCAGCGCTATGTGCCGGTATCCGATACGCTTAAGTAGGCGGTGTCCACCCATTTGTGGATTGATGTTGTGTTTTGACGCTAAAAATGTTGCCAAATCCACAAATGTGTAGCAATGAATGGCAGGCAAAGCTGTGTTTGTAGGACACAAATATATTTGTGAATATGCTTGATATTTGCAAGTCTCATTTGATTTATTTGCCAGTTTAATTAAGGTTTGTGAAATGCTAAGGCTTATTTGTGGATCTCATTCTGTTTATTTTGTGAAGATGTTTGGTGATTGTTAATCTCTTTAAATTTATTTGTGGATCATAATCTATTTATTGATATATATGCAGCAATTCTACCCCCATACAAAAGAGGCTTTAGTCAATTTTGGAACTATAGCATGACTAGTATACACTTTTGAAATTTGTACACTCTTTTTAACTTTACATCATATTACATTATAAATAATGATATATTATATTAATATATTAATAATAAATATATGTTATAAACCCCTCTCCTTATAAGTGGTACGCTTTCACATGGAAGCACAACTGTCCGCAAAGAGGCCAACTACTGTATTAAAGACCTCGATGAAAATGCAGTAGGAACGCGTAGGTCTTTAAAAGAACACCCAAGGTAAACTGCCTAGCCACATCAGAATCATACATGATGAAACGATAGAAGATAAAAGAAGCGGCTGATGAATGTGGAAAGAACAGTTTGCAAATGAAGAGCACAGCGAGTGATGTTCACAGAGAGGATCCAGTACTATTAAAATTTTATGGAAGTTGTTTAGTTAAAAAGGATCATTTTTAGTGTCATTCTTGGTGCAAAGGCATATTTAAAAGTGCATGCTTTTTTTCAAACACAGCATGTCTCAAGGTGATTTTTGATGCTTTCGGAATTTACAGATTCATTTCATTTCCATTAGGAGTTCCTGAGGATTGTGCCCTTGTTGTAACAAAAGTAACCTAAAGGAATATCTTGTGCAATCTTAATTGAGACTGAAAAATAAAAATAAATAAATAACAAGCCAGTACTGTCTGGAGTGTATGGATCAAACTGTCTGGACCATCAGATCAAGCACACACTTTTCCCTTTCCAAAAAAATATTGCTGCACTTTAACTCATTACAAAAAAAGAATTTTCTTTTATTGGGTGCAAATTGAATATTCAATCACATTTCAACACTGATTTATCTTCGTTGTTCCATAAAAGGAAAGAAAGACGTATCGTAGTCAAAATCTTTACCAACAGAGATAGTTAGTAGTGACAATCAGAAAAGGCCATACATTTTTAAGGAACAATCTGATACAAGTGTCAAAACCTGCGTAAAAAGCGTTTAAGAGAACATGACAAGGCGACATTTCCATTCTACGGATTGTAAACGCATCCACATTCGACAGTTCTTACTACATTTGAACACAAATCCAATAGGCCTGGAAAGTCATAGTGGTCGTCGTAGGCCACAAAAGCTTGTAAAATAAACCTGACCGAAAGCTCGGTATACATTAAAGCCTCACACGGCGTAGCTTTTGCACAGCTTTATTGAAGCATCACTGTACAGCTCAATAAATACTCTAAAACACGCAAGCGTTAATGGACTTGGTACAAAAATAATCCAGGCTGTTCTTTCAGCTTTTGAGGGGATAATGCATTCAACCGAGCTGTCGTCATAAAAAAGAAAGTGCAAGCAACCTCTATTTCATTAAAATCCATCAATACACCTTTTATATCCCCAAATACACTGAGTTCTTTTTTTTTTTTTTTTTTTACCCGCCCAGTGTTTTGTACATCATTAAATAGATTTTCTTTATATTTACACCCATCTGGTCCCGGTTGGGTTGAGATTTCTTTAGCTTGCTCATTTTTTGGGGCTAAACAGACACCCCAGTGCATTACTATTTCATAATACATTCAAATAATAACAAGAATTTACAAATAAAAGTTTTTTTTTTAATCTAATATACTTATTTACACTTAATTAAAACCTCAGTATGCAGAAAATAATCAATGCCTTAATTCTTTTTTTTTTTTTTTTGCTTCAAAGTAGAATTAAAGAGGGGATGAGATTTGGAAATGACCATGGAACATAACTGCAAGACCTGGAAATGTAATACAGCATGGTTCACATGTTATAAAAGCGATAAATTATTAGGAATCCAACTAAAAGCGCACCAGAAGCAAACGTTCATTTTCAGTGTAAATTTCAGTAAAGAATTAAAGTTTGCCTGTAATTCTGATATTATTAAGTTTCCAGCGAATAAAACATCCCTAGGTTTTTAAAGACAAATTTCAAGACCAAAAACAGAAATAAGGGCTACACAGTTATTCTGGTTTAAGTCAGATGTGTCTTCCTTGACAAAAGTCCACGTATAAAAACGTATAAATATTTTCCGTGACTTTTTTTATTCGTAAAGCTCTAGTAGTTTGAAAAAAAAAATTGATTGTAACTGTTATTTTTTATTTTCGCCAACATTCCATGCTCAACATCAATATCTCTGTCCTTTCACAGGGCTGTTCTCCTGGCTCAATTGAATGCTTTAGAACAACGATGAACCCTTCCACCTAACATCATATTCTGTCATATTTGGGTGTGCAGACAGCTTTGCATATTTGAACAGACGTTTTCATTCATGCATGTTATAAAGGGCAGATCGCTTCTGCTCAAGCCCTGCTTATTGAAGGTGCTTTAACTGCTTGTTTCTAAACGTACCCAACATTTAAAATAAATTCGAACGTGCGCCTTCATGCGATTCGATCATACCGCAACCGTACTCCACAATTCCTTGTTTCCTCTGCTCAGAATAAATATATAAATTTATACGACACAAAAACATATCTAACATTGACAAAAAGCTTAAGCTTGCACGTGTTTAAATAGTTTGAAACGGGAACGTTCGGAATGTGTGTTTTTATATTTCACGAACCACAATTACTTCACTCACTGACCTTGTTGACAAGAAAAAAGAAACAACGAAACAGAGGAGAAATCTGCCAGAGAGAATGATATGAGCACAGTGAATACTGTTTCATAAAACGACCGTCTCGTCACAATGGTCCCAAAGCAGCATGGTGAGGTGGTTTGCTTTACCTCCAAAAAATAATATTGAATCCATATAGGAAGGGTCAATCTTATGAGTCAAAAAGACGGTCCTCGCATATCTCCAGTGCCGCCTTTGTAGCGCCTCCGAAAACCTCGACGTTGGCATCTATCCAGGGAACGACGTTGCCAGGCATATAGGCCGAGCAGTTGGCCATGCCAGAGATGTCTGTAGGGCGGAGAACCCGATCCCACATATTGAAGTGGCTTAGCTCTCCAACGAAAGCCTGTGTGGCATCAAATCTTCCACCGACAATATCCTGTTAAGAAATGGGGTAAACAGGTCACTGAATATGATAGTCACTGTGTGGGGACTCAGGTTTGGTGGTGAAGAATATCAGGGCAATAGTGGGTCAATAGACAGATAGATAGACGTTAATTATTTGGCTTCCCCTCCACAAGCATATTAAAAAGGTACAATCACACTGTCTAGTATCATCACCCAGGTTCCTTTTTGGGTCTGATTACTGTCAAGGCTTCGTTCTTCCTATTGTCTTAAGGTTTTTTTTTCACTTGCCACCGTTCTGTCTTTTTTTCTCATTAGGTATAAATTATAAGTAACAGTTTTAAACTTGATCATTTTATAGTTCTGTAAAGCTGCCTTGTGAAATCGTTTATTGTTTAAAGTGCAAATAGAATGATTTCTTTTAAATGAAACTTTTGTGTTTAATAAGAAATTATTTTAACTTTGAAATTTCATTGAATTCCATGCTTTAATTAAGTTAACATAGATTTATGCAGAACGTCTACACATAGCTATCCATAGCAATGTCTTTGACACTAAATACAGATGAGCATCCTACGCCTAATTTATTGGATATCTTATCAAGTTTGCCTTGATACACTCCCTAAACTTTTATTGATGTTTCGATTTGATTATGTATAAATGGCATCTTGTAACGCCCCCTGTGCCGGCGACCTACAGAGGGGCGTGGCCGGTGCGGCCGCCCAAAGGACTGACGCCACAGCGAAGCTTCTAGTCATGCTCTGTTTGTCACATGTTTTTGGTTCACGTTCTTATTGGTTCTTAGTTACGTTATGTCATGTCCCGTGTCTGTTAGTTCAGTTCTCATTGGTTACACGCACCGCCTTATGTTCATTCTGTTAATGCTCACCACCTGTCTGTGATCATGTTTATGTTCTGCTTAAAAGAGAAGCAACGAGTGATACTCACTGCTGGTAATTGCGTTGTACACGTGTGTTCGCGAAACAACCGAGTAACACTGCTCCGGTTACAGAGCGCCCTTATGTTTGTCATGCCACAGCTTTATTAAAGACCTTGAAATCACAGCCTGCCTGCCTACTCGGGTTCTTTCTACTGCAATCGGAGCTTTCGCGGCTCAGACAGCGGCGTCTTGGAGCTGCGTTGTTACACATCTATTGTAGCTGGATAACCTAATGTAGCAAGAGGCCCAATAAGTTACATAAAGCAGAGAGCCTTCAACTGTCTACTTAAAAATAAATAAGTTTATCTGTCTGCTTCAGAGTCGTCATGTTTTTTTGTATTCATAATGTGATGTTTACTTATTATGGAAAGGGTCGCTGTTCAATTTTACCTCAAGTCTCTCCTACTTCCCAGAATTGATTTATTGCCTTTTGTGGGAGGAAGCCAGCTTTATTGATCCCTTCAGTTTTTGTTTTGTTTCGTTTCAGAAGTCTGACCTACGTTGCAACCCTAACCAGTTGGGGATAGAGCTTGGAATTAGTCAATAAAAAATATCTATTTGTAAAAAGCACACAAATACCAACTCCAAGTCGAGAGTGTGAAATCTTCTTGAACTCTCTGTGTACTGGACAGTTCAAAACCCACTTGATAACTTAAAGCCATGGCTAAGTGAAATGACCTCAATCAGGTCTATGTGTATTATCCCCGAAGATGACAGTGCATGCGCACAGCATGTGTTATACCAGTGGCATAGCAGCAATATAATACGTACAAACAAGATGACGTCTTTGACTCATCGCGTGTGAAAACACTCTATTTATTTCCTGACTTTCCCTTAAGGGAGGCTTAATGTCTCTCTTTTGTTCCTACCTGTTCTTGGCCCAGTATGATCACGCCTCCAGGTTTAATTGGGTGCCATGGGGCCAGGTTCTCCCCAGTGCCCAGCCGCTCGCCATCCTGATAGGCCTCCCAGAAGCCATCTCTAGTTGTCCAGGTGATGCAGATGTGATGCCATCGCCCATCACCCACTGACAAAGGCAGCTGAGCCACCTAGACGGCAGCATACTTAATTAGAAGTCTAATTTTGCAGAAAGTACAATATAGCAAACATGACAAATTTTAAGTAACCATAAAAGACACCATCAGAGTGGCCAAGTCAGCATATAGTACTGTATATATAGCAATATATCATTGTTTAAATGTAAAAGCATATAATAGTTGACGGTATCAGGGAAACGAATGCAAGCATAAGATCATCAGATAGACATTTTGCTTTCCCGGATAAGTATTTGGCAAAATATGAAACCTTCCTTAGGGTACGATTTGCCAAGTTAGTGCCGTTATTAGTTTTTTTTAATACTCTGTGTCTGGAATTCACAGCCAGGGACCAAATAATGCTCTTACACTGTAACCTAGCATTGTGGAACATGTTTACAGACAACATAAAATAACCTGCAACAAACCACGAACGCAACAGCAAGTTGGAAAAAAAACCCGAAGCGCAAACGCCACAGAAAAAACCCAAAAACAAAATGTACGAAATGCAGCGTTACAGTCAGAAAAACCACAGGAAAATCATAAACACATTCACATAAGATCATACGCAAATCGGGGAAGTGGAGAATTACAACAGGGAAAACAAAGAGACTAAAGTAACTTTAAATGACATCTAGCCGGAATATTATTCGATTATAACTTTTTTAAACTAAAATTGCTTTAACTAATATTTTCCATTTGATAGCTACATGGATTTTGAACACACTGATGAAAAAAATGACAGAAATTCTTATATGTATGAAACGGTACTTGTGTACTTTTAAAATGTACGTAACTCCAACCCAATCATTAAACCCAGCTTTTAAAATGAAACCTTACTGCATTTTATTGTTTAGCTTACAATAACGTATCCTGCAAAGAGCATGCAGTCAGATTGAGTATGTCAATATTTTTTCTCTCTTTGCCACACACACAAATAATGAAGCTGAAGGCCGAGTTGCCTTTCTCAATAAGCCAAGCGCCAAACTGATGCAGCTAAGGAGTGGCATCATGGGAATATTCTCATGGGCAGCCAAGCTCACGCACTCATTTCTCTCTCCCACTCTTTCAGCCCTCAGGGTGCATTCAATAGAAGCCAGCCATACAGATATCTAACAAAGTCTAACAAATCCCAAAGGACTTATACAAAAAGTTAATGGTGGAGGTGGGAGGATTTTATGTTTGTAAAGCATTATGAGACAATAATCGGTAATAATAGTTTCTCGAACACTAAATAAAAAGTACTGACTGATAGATATTTTATATAGGTAACATGGGAGAAGCCAGCAGGATTAAAATCAGTTATAGGAAGCTGAAAATATATTATTCCGGTTATTATTATTATTATTATTATTATTATTATTATTATAATGCGTTATATATCAGTCGCCCCTGAAATTAAAGTGTGATATACTAGGACAAACTTTTTGTAGAGTTTTCCTGATATAGGTTTCATTTATTTATTAACCTTATTCTAAATGAATTGCATAACCAGAATTACTTTTTATCTTGGATGTTCAACAGACTTTGCAATCTCTGTGACGAATGTTATAGCCAAGCAGAGTTCATATTGAGAGAAATGTTCTGTTTGTGTTTTAATTACTTTTAGTATTTTGGCAAATATAGATCAAATGCTCAGATGCGTTTTCATTGCACAGTAGGATGTGGTAGCTCAATGGTATAAGGCTCTGGGTCAGCGATCAGAGGGTTGGGGGTTCAAGCTTCGCACCAGGCAAGCTACCATCATTGGGTTCTTGAGCAAGACCCTTAATCTCACTTGTTCCAGGGGCGCCGTTCGTTCTGTCTGACCCTGCGCTCTGACCTCAGCGTTCAAATTTGTATGCTAGGATATGCGGTATAAAAACATTTTACTGCATGTATGTGTATGTGATAAATACGATCTGAAAAATGCAAAAATAAACCAAGCATTTGGTGATTCAATATTAGGGCAGGCAAATTACACCAATTTTTTGGAAGTGGTTAGGGTGTTGGGCTGCTGATCAGAAGATCGTGGGTTCGATTCCCAGCAATGCCAAGCTGCCCCTGTTGAGCCCCAGAGCGAAGCCTTTAACCCTGTAATTAAATGTAAGTCACTCTGGATAAGAAGGGTCTGCCAAATGGTGTAAATGTATCAGTGCTCTGAAATGTGCATAAACGTTTCACTCAATAGCTCTGTAACCTCAACCACTACGATCTTGAAACATAAATTTGTAATACTGAACTGTTTTTAGCATATTATGCGTTTTCCATATCATGCATTTTTGCGTTTGTACTTACCGGGCTAAGGAATCAAATTCTACTCCCTGTAATCTTAATGAGGCTTTGCAAATCACATAATAATATGGCTCAGAACTGGTGTACTTTAAAACTACGGAATGATCATGTAGCCTCAGAAGCCTAACAAATCTACAGGGCAGAAAGTTGTGAAAATACCTGCTTTGTTGTACCGTATTACCCTTATGACTTGAAAGCCAGGTTGTGTTTGCAGAGAAGAGGAGAAATAAAATGATTGAGCCCGTATTGATCTGTTTTTAAAGCGCGCAATGGTAGAAGTTAGCTTGGTTGAAATATGCTGCAGCCGAATGTCTCATACTAAGCATTTGGGTTAAAGTTTGATGCTGGATTACTCATGCCAGAATAGTGATAAATTACGTATATAATCACATTTTTCCGGATACGACGCCAGGCCACCTCACGGAATGGTGCAATTCACAACAATTTAAATTAGTTAAGCCAAGCAGACATGGGAAAAACTTTAAAATATAACTTTTAAGAAATTAACTCTAATCCAGCTGTGAGGTGACAGTGGAGTTTAAATCATATTTTAGTCAATGGATTAACGTTAATGTCAGTGTTGATTTGGATCTACTTGATATTTGGTCTTGTTTATATTGTTTAGGGGAGCAAAATCCCAGGGTTGCATTCACATTGAAAAGTTCCTCCCAAAGCATTGCCTGATTGCACAGTCACTTTGTGCAAGCGGGCTTGCAAACTGCTAGACTCTAGGTTTATCCATATTTGATTTTGTTTTGATTCTCCTGTTGTACAAGTTTATAATAAGAAGAAAAATGTAAAAAATAAAAAATTAAAAAAAAGCTTTTTTTTTCGGATGCAGGGCATGTCATCATGCGTAAATACTTTTAGCTGATCTTGTATGTAGGCTGACACCAGACGTGCCTTTTTCACCGAGCTGTCGGTCCACCACAAAAATGAGCTAATTAAAGGGCTTCAGTGCTGTGAAAATACTTCAATTACCATAACAACCATTTTATTGGAATTTCAAAAGAAAGAGCAGGGGAAAAAATTGCAAGTTAAAATAAATTAACAATCACATTTATACATGGACCTTGAGTATGAAAAGCCTCCACAACTGATGTGGATTATACTACAGTTCAGCTAAAGTGAAACAGACCACAGTGTGTAAGAGTATCAAATACCTGATTCCTCTGGGACTTAAATACCATTATACTATTTTTAAAAATAATTCTTTTCCAAATATTTCCAACTTAAAAAAAATACCAAATACATTAATTTCCCATGTTTTATAATCTTCTTAAAAAGTAAGCATACATTATAACACAATTTTACCAACAAAATTGAAACTTCATCTGACCTAGTTAGTGTGGTCTAGTTTTGTATGTAATCTGTCCTTAAATATTTGTCACACCGTTGTTTGTGGTCTAGAACTAAGAGGTCCATACACTGCGCAAAACCACTGAACAGCTTTGGGATGAACTGGAACACCAACTGCTGACCCCAGGACCTTAATGCATGATCTCATCAATATACATCATTTTGTAGCTAAATGAGCAAATCGCCTCAGCCATGGTCAACAATCGAGTGAGAATGTGATTATATATGAAATAGAATATTCAATAATTATGGATATGACAGATAGACATCCAAATATCTTTTTCCATATAGTGTAGCAGCTATAAAAAAAGTTGATATCTTAGTTAATAGTATATCATAACATTAGAGATTATAACCAGTGGCAGTGTTAACATTACCAATCCTAATAAATTCCAAGTAAACTCTGGATGCCAAGCTCAGTTTGATATCGTTTGATTGATAGCAAACAGGGTGGCACGGTGGCAGAGTGATTACCATTCCTGCGTCACCGCAAGAAGGACATGGGATCGATTCCCACCCAGGGTCTTTCTGTGTGGAGTTTGCATGTTCTCCCAGTGCTTTAAACAAGTTCTTTGGCTTCCTACCGCCTCCAAACACATGCGATTGGACATAGGTGAATTGGCTAGTCTAAATTGTCCATAGGAGTGAATGTTTGTGTGAATGGTTGTCTGTGTCTAAGTGTTAGTCCTGTGATTAACTGCCGATTGTACAGGGTGTATGTACACCACCTCACACCCTAAGTTAGCTGGGATAAACTCCAGCACCCCTGAACAGGATAAGCACTAGACAATGAATGAATGAAAGCAAACATTTGAAATGAGTTTATTTTTGTGACAGGCTCATTGAAATCGCTCCTTGTTGAAGCTCATTGAAAATGATTTTTTTTGAAGATTGAAAATAAAAGTTTAATCTCCTATATTGACCTATTCTGCTGTCGTGTTTGGACCAACAGATGTTACACTGTAGAGCTGTTTACCAAATGCACTCGAATCCCTCTTTGAATCACTACCTCATTCTTTTGATCTCTACCTTTGTAATGCTGATTTCCTCAACTCTGTGTAGTTGGAGCATGGCACTGTCGAATATCAAGTCTCATGCCGCTTCAAAGCCCTAATGGCAGTTCAGTTCGGAAATAAAGTGCCTAGCATGAATGTTGTGTCTACGGTTATGGCACGAGGAGAGCAGGACACCCGTAGGAATAATTTTCCATCTGCACCTACATATCTAATTGCTGTATACCACACTGCTCTTAAATTCTTGATTCTGATTGGCTGACTTATTTTCTATAACAGCATCTCTGAGAACAGTTATGTCTCTAATTCAAATGATGAGAGTTGTTTTAAATGTGCTCATTCTAATATGTTTCTATAACAACAGCCCATTTACAGGCATTCCTATGGTGATGCTTACATAAGCTTTTCCTAATATTAAATAGATATAAAAATCTTTCCATATTTAACAATGTGGGAAACTTTATATTTTCTCAATCGCTGAAACGTTTGGTTAAGTCCCTAATTCATGGCTACAAACCATAATTTTATATTGCGCACTGTTCTGCAAACATTTTGCAATACACTCGTAGTGATGCAGCATTATACATTAAGGATAACAAATTTGTGGGGAATGTGTAAGTTCATATAATAAAATAAATGACTTACCTTATCGTTGACAAGGAGTTCGATGGGATTGTTGCCCCATTCTATCAACACAATCTCATTGGCTTGTCCAGGGACTCCATATGAGAACGGCGTTCCAATACCAGGACTAGCGACGGACTTGAGCCACATGCACACGGTAAAGGCATACATTTCCGGTAGACTCTTCTTGATGCGGCCATAGAGGTAGTTTGTGCGCAAGGGCAAAGAAACCTTGAAGTCCTCAGGGGCTTTAAAAGCGCTGTTACCTATAGGGAGAAAAGATAAAGGGTGATGAGTAGATAAAAAGAAGACATGTTGTTTGGATCCAACTTCACAGGAGGACATATCTAGATGTAGTGGCCATCTGTTTTCATTATCAATTGTCATAGTCGTGTTATGAAACCTGATCTGAATTCTGAAAATTGATTTTAGCCTAATAATATCAGATCCTAATTCATCATCCCAGATGCTATGTGAACCACTGTTTCAAGTTTAATTTAATGCAAAAGGAATCATTACACACATTAAGAAGCCTTTATTTAAATTTACAGCATTTAGCAGACACCCCCATCCAGAGCCACTTACAATCACATTTTCCAGCTGAGCAGTTGAGGGTTAAGGGCCTTGCTCAGAGGACCAGTACTGTCAGCTTGGTGGTGTTAGGAATTGCATCCATGATCTACCGGAACACCTTAGCCACTGAGCTACCATATATTTTTCGCCTATACTTCACTGCACAGCAAAATTCCTTTTTTTTGTTGCATATCCCAGCTTTGGACATTGGGGTCAGAGTGCAGAATTAGCCATGGTACGGCACTCCTGGAGCAAGAAGGTTAAGGGCCTTTCTCAAGGGCAAATAGCTCTGCCTTGTCCAATTAAGTTCTTTCACACACAACCACTAATGAAAACTTCAGCGTGCACTTTGCAGAGCATCTGGTTCAGGCCTATCTTAAGAGAGCACTTACAAATATGCATGCTTTGATAAACACAAAAGCCTCCGGAACCAATCTACATACACACTCTAATCCAATTGTTATTAAGTCCAAGTAGAAATATGATGTGCCATACTTCTCTCCAATTCTGTGATCCTCTCGAGCAAGGAGTTGAGTGTGTTCTCTGTGTGCTGTCGGTGGGCCATCGTCTCATTGTATAGCTGCGTCTTCTCCTCTTCAAGTTCAGCTACTCTTCTTAACAATTGGCTCTCGAGGTCCCCCAGCCGCCGTTTTAGCAGGTCACGCAGCTCGGTGGGGAACGACGCACCAGATGCATTGGCATGCAGCAGCTGCTACACGATAAGAAAAAATACATCTTTAATCATATTTTGCTGCATGATGGCTTTATAATGAATGTGAAGAGTCAGTGTGTCAAAAGATGTTTCTCGCTACGTGAACAGGTGAGGATGAGTCAGACACTATGCAAATTTCAGCCGGTGTGCCTAGAGGGTGAATTTACACGCACGCACGCACGCACACACGCACACACACTACTCTCCGTATCATGAAGACATGCATGCTTGTGTTTGTGCACTTTTTTACTTTTGTATAGTTAATTACATTGTGTTGGCATTTTGCTTCTCATGTTCTAAGAGCATTACACAAAAAATTGCAAATTTTTTGAAAGACAGCTGATCTTGCACCAACTGTGGGTTGGAACTCAAATATTCCATATATTACAATTAGTGTGGCGATTGAAATAATATCTAGCCAGTGTTGCATTAGTTTATCATTATAGCATACTGGATACTTTGATCAAATTCCATCTGTGGTTAAAACCTTGTGAAAACCATTAAATTAATCTGGGAAAATCTTTGAAGGTGCAATGAAGAGTCAGTTCCTATGAGAAACTATTCCAAATGAAACCTTTTCAGGATATATAAAACCTGAATTATTCAGTGAGCCTAAGAAGAACCCATGAAAATACCTCTAATAGCAT
>JAOUQX010000019.1:11117419-11127997 GCA_028566295.1 Liobagrus marginatus | reverse complement strand
GGTAACAGAGAGAACAGTCCGTTGTTTGGGTGATAGTGGTCTTTCCTGATTTTTCTGGCCCTGGTTAAGCAGCGTTTGTTGTAGATGGACTGCAGGTCAGGAAGTTCATTGCGGATGGAACGTTCAGCCGATCGTACCACCCTCTGTAGAGCTTGTATGTCCTGCTGGGTGCTGTTTCCGAACCACGCTGTGATGCTGCCGGTCAGCATGCTCTCAACGGTGCAGGTGTAAAAAGTCCTGAGAATATTGCTCTTTTTATCTGGAATTGGACAAACAGGTCGAGAGTCAACAGGAGATCTTTAAATCTTCTGCAGAAAAACATCAACAACCGACTCACAGATGACTACATGATGATACATAGGTGACATTGTATTACATTTACATCATTTGGAAGATGATATTATCCAGAGCGACACACAACCAGGCAGTTGAAGGTTAAGGGCCTTGCTCAGGGGCCCAGCAGTGGTAGCTGGACAGTGCTGGGAATTGAACCATTGTATTGGATCAGCAGTCCAACACCTTAACCGCTGAGCTAGCACTTCCGCAGTGCATGTTTTTGCATGGTCGTCAAAATACTGATTACACTAAAGCCCAGCTCCAAATTCTGACCTGAACACACTTCAAAGTGCATTTAGGCCTCTAAAACATTACAGTGGCTCATATCGGATGGCCATTTATTAGGATAGCTGCTTCTGCTTACATCTCAAGTCTATTATAGAGAGCACTCTCAAATATGAATCACAAGTCACATCTCAGATAATCAGATAATTGGTCATTTCTTTCATTATAAAAGCCATTACAGATAGTGGGTTGCGGTTTAGTGACCTATTCTTCCTTCCAGCAATCTTTCTGTTAAGGATGGGACTCTCTAGGAACCTTATCTATTAAGTATTGTTACTCATTTGTCAGAGTGCCATTGATTGAACAAGTTAATGTTTCAAGAATAATTTGGTGCATATTATAAAGTACTTTCATGCCTTACCAGCATGAACATTTTCTCAAAGGCTAGAAATCCTAATTAAATACATGTAATTGTAGCTGTTTCTTTTGCCCCAAAACTTAATAATATCATTTTCTAGAACGAGTTAGTAAGATTAGGCTAATGCTAAGGTTTGTGCATCAAAAGACAACAAACACAGAGTTGATAAAAAAAAACACACTGTGTTATTGTCAATAGTTTGTAATGCTTCAGTTGTTCACATTTCTTTCTTTTTTTTACACTATTTTTGCATTTAGTTATCGCAGGGCTAACAACCATTCACACACACATTCACTCCTGTGGACAATTTAGAGTAGCCAATTCAAATATGCCCAATCACGGTTTCTCCGCAAGGCTGGAGGAAACCGGAGTATGCAGGGAAAACCTGCAAAAGCACAGGGAGAACATGCAAACTCCACATAGAAACACCCTGGGTGGGAATTGAACCCATGACCTTCTTGCTGTGAGGCAGGAATACCTAACCCTTTTTGACGTTCATCAAAACTAAAATGAGACAAAACCATACAGGCCTTCTTTTGTATTAAAGCTTATGCAAACTTAAAAAAGTTATTAAAATTTGAAGGTTACAACCTCAGATGCTCTGTGTGGTAGTAGACAAGGTTGACCGTGACCAAGTAGTATGGAGAACACAGTGCCAGGCGAGGCCAGGGCATCTGTCTTCTTCCCCAACAGTGCTTTAGGCACTCATTCTCCTTTTGGTCAAAGCCGAAACTCTCTATGGGAGTCACCTATTGGAACACACAGGACACAGGGTTAATAACAGGAGCACTTTTGTCTAAGAGTGTACATTACATAGAAGGCAGTAGAGCAAAGAGCTCTGAAGTTCGGATGTACTGAATTAAGTGTGGAATACAGGACCTGGTGGTCTCCATAAACCGTGAAGAGAAACTTCGAAAAATAAAATAAAATATACCGTTTTGCATGACATCCATTATGCTTCCAGTGCAGACCTGTATGAGGTCCATAGTTTTCTGTTCTTTTTCATAAACGAAGAGCAAGAAGGTCCATTACACCTATTGGGTATTCATGAGTGAATGCATAGCAAAGAGCTCAATGAATGGAATCCAACACAGTTTTGCCATTTCCTTTACCCAACTGTAACCCAACTGTATGCAACTTCAGATTCTGCTTCTGAACATAGCAATGCAAAATGAGCTGCCAGATTTGAACAACTCACTCCTGCTGTTTCAAAACCTGACTTCAGCTGTTTTGCAAAACAGAGCCTTTCCTGCATAATAAGTGATCCTATAGCAAAAGCAGTGGCTTTGAAAACTACATTTTGTTGTTGTGACACACACTGTGCATGAATGGACATACTATTCAAAATTCTTTAAATTACGTTTTTCAAAAGGTCTCAGGTCTGAGACTAGACTTTCACTCAACAATGTGTTTTGAACTATACACATTTAATAAAACAGGGCCTTTGATAAATCCATCCGTAACTGCAAAACAGGTTAATGCTCTAACCCGCATACTTTTCAACATCCCACCACTTCAAAATAATCACTAAGCTGCTCCACAGCACTAAATTCCCCACTGCACAATTGCAACTTGCATAAAATATGACTTTCAAATGAGAATCCGAACACTGTACGTATTTATTTTCAGTGGGCTCAAAATAATTCAGCGTAAGATAAAAAAAATAATAAAAATTCATGCATTTATTTATTTGCACCCTTTTCACCCCTGTTGCATAAACACCTTTTATTCGACTCGACTTCATGTTCCAATGATTTAGGTTTTAAACGCTAAAGGGCTGAGCAGACAGTCCTGCACAAAGCAATAGCGAATTAATAACCAAGTTGAGAAAACTGGTTCTAGATCATTTTCTGCTCGTGCAGACCACACTCCACATGGTTGCTGAGTGAATAAAGCTTCCTAAGCAGATTATTTCCAAGGAACATCAGCAAAAATTCTGCAATAGTAAATGGTTTAAAAATGCAATAGATTTTAATTTGGGTGATATAGAATGCCATAAAATGAGAAGATCTTGTTTAGGTTCCAGGAAACTGAGCTCAACATTTTTATTTATTTATTATTTATTATTTTAAAATGTAGTTTGAACAAATTTGTTCAGTATGAAATGATTAACACCATATGACTAGGGCTGTACTGGTAATCTGGCATACTGGGCATTTAACGGTGAGCCGACGTATTTTGGGGCTGGTATAATGTTTATTGATGTATTTCTTTCCCACCAAGGACTGGGCCATAATGCAGGGACAGTGACACATGTAAATATCGCTTCACCTATCCTCCCCCTTCCGATATTCTCTCTAAATAAACAGACCACAACTAAAAAGGTAAATTTTTAGTGCCACGTTAAAGACTGAGATTAAAGTCGCAATATTTCAAGAATCAAGTTGAAATTCCAAGATTAAAGTTGTAATGTTTTGCGAACAATGTTGAAATATAATGAGATTAATGTCATAATATTTCGAGAATAAAGTCGAAATTATGAGAAAAGTCGAAATCTTACGAGATTAAAGTCGAAATTTTACGAGGATAAAGTTGTAATGCTTTGAGTATAAAGTCGAAATATTACGAGAATAAATTAGAAATTACGAGTCGTAGCGATACAATATTAAACTCGTAATATGTTTTGGTTAAATCCCACTTCTGGTTAGGATTTAGCAATAAGGAAATTCTTTATCTTTTGGTTCATCAGCGCCTGAAGGGGTTGAACACAGAGCGCTTTGTGCTCGGTGTTCAACCAATGCACCATTATCTGCAATGGTGCCACCATTATCAATGCAACCATTATCCGCGATGGTGTACAGTTTGGGTTTGTCATATGAAGTACTGGTGGCGTCAGGGAGGAAAAGCGTTGTGTTCAACACCTTCATGTATATACATATATACACACACGTGTGTATATATAGTAGTGGTGGTGGGCTGCCTGGACCAAAAAAAATGGCCCAAAAAATCAGCCTTGGCATATTTCAGACACTAAACCTTTAAGAAACTTAGCCCTTGTTTAAACGTTAAAACTTGAAACCTTTGTTCACACTAACTACTGTACAGAACAAATCTAGAAACAGCCCTATCTAGATAAAATAAATACGTCCTGGGTTATGATGATTGTAAAAATACTGGTCTGACATCTTGCTAGAAAGTTGTTTACTGCTGTGTTCATTGCTGAAATGTGTCCATTTTTGCCCAAACTGTTGAAAAAAAAAAATCAGGCAAAAAAAAAATTGCCTGAGACTCTTACTGTAATTTTACCATAACTACTGACATTTTTCCATGTTCCCCGAATGAATTTTTCATTATATCCTTCAAGCAGCCATATACCTGCATTTTTTATCCCTGCATGTGAACAGATCCAAGCTCATTTGCTATTCATGAGCGGCAATGAAGAATTCCGCTCCTGCTCCTCCATAAGCGGCTGACATCAGTTCCACAACTGAGCCGTGGAAGGTGGCCTGCTAAATTGGCCTTAAAAACAAAAAGAGGGACCTTGATTTCAAATACAGCGCAGAAGCTTTTATTACAGTGATATAAAATCTAGTGAGGAAGAGCAAAGAGACACTCGGTTCTGCGGTGAAGAATGTTCTCTCAGGCAAAGCCCTGTTGTGTGACTGGCTAAATTATGCTCATCAGTTGTAGCTTAAGGAAAGGTGTGTGCGTTGGCCTGTGCATTGCTCCCCAGATGCTGTTTCCTTTAATAGATAGCAGTGTGACTCGGTTGCGTAAAGAGAAAAGGAATATTGTGGAGGAGAGAGAAAAAGGAAACCCTTACATTCACCTGTCTGACTGCTGGCAGAAGAAGGATGATCTCCTCTGCTTTGAAGAATAATTAGCACTTTGGGATGCCTGCAAGACAGCACCTGTGGCTACTTCCTGCCTCTTTCAATTATGCAGTGAGTGAGGAGGAGAAGAGAGAAAGGGGCGATAGAGAGGATAGCAGTAATAGAGGGTAAGTGAAAGAGATGGATAGATGCAGAAACAGAAGGAAAGGAAAGGAAGAGGAGTGGGAGGGAGGGAGGGAGGGAGGGAGGGAGGATGCACGGACATGCGAACAGGTTCCTCATCATTCACACCAGATAGATTTCATTACTCAAGGGAATGCTAAGAACGTTACAGAGAAGGCTTTGGTCTCTGCATGGAAGAGCTTGTGTGTGCAACCTTCAAATAATTAAATACAGGTTCTTTTATTGCTAGTCTCATACAAAGACTTCAAGCACAAGAAAAATGTAATAAAGCTGAAATAAAAATGCTGACTTGAGAGTTCTTGCAGTATAATATGAGAACAAGATCTATGATCAGTTTTTCCAATACATAATCAGTATCTGATCCCTGACTGACTGCTAATTTTTAAAGTTCAGGGCAGGACACTTACGCAAGTACCATCAGCACAGCAGAATTCCCTTAGGCTTTTCTCACTCTTTTTTCACGCAGGATCTTGAGTGTTGATGTTAGCCTCGTGCAAGGCCTATGGCTCTGGAACAACAGCAGCTAAGCACCTGACATAACATCTCAACTGACAGACAAATCTCTCACCCTGAAACGCAGCAAGCCGAAATGCGTGTTCCTGAGGCTTGAAGAAACCGAATGGCCTACATTCTCAGCAGTCAATCTAAACCTGAAATCTTGTCAAGGTCAATAATTACTTGTTTAGCAGCAAGCGCTGTTTTAATTGCTGTGTTTCATATCACCTACAGGGGCTATTAAATCATGGTGTGCAATAGAACTTATTAATTCATAAAGCTCACGGTGCCGACATATACATTTTAATAGACTGAAAATGTCCTTGACGAATTCTGTTACAGCTGGGGGCAGCGGTGATTTACATACTTTAGCTAAGTTTAGTAATATACGCAGATTTAGATTAAGAAATTAATTTATTGTTCACATTACACACATTCACTCCTATGGACAACTTAGAGTAGCTAATTCACCTACGTTCAGTGGCATGTGTTTGGAGACTGGAAGAAACCTGAGTACCCAGGGAAAACCAGTGCAAGCACAGGGAGAACATGCAAACTCCACACAGAAACACCCTGGTTGGGAATCAAACCCATGACCTTGTTGTTGTGAGGCAGGACTGCTATCCACTCTGCCACCTGCTTCTGTCCTACCCTGACATTTTGTAAATATAATTTTTTATTGCTTGAATGCCACAACCTATTATCTGCTGCAATATTGTTGCTGATAATGTGCATTGCTCCATGACCAAGATTGACAATATTCTAATAGTTACATTCAACAGAATAATGCACCATGTCAAAAGGGAAATACAAGCTTTATGTATGAGACGATAAGTTGACCTTCCCAGTTACTGGCCCTGAATCCAGTAAAACACATTTGGGATGTGGTAAAGTGCGAGAGTCACAGCATGGAAGCTCACCTGCAAAATTAGCAGGAATTGCTTGATGCAATGACGTCAATATAATTATGGGATTAAACACCTATTTGTAAGAGTAATCATACAGTAACAATGAACATACAGCACCCATCAAAGATTATGACATTAACATGTTTTAAAGTAAAAGGTCAAGGGCATTAGTGTAGCTATTAATAATACAATATTTTATCATCATTTGATCCTTTTCAAATAAAAATGACCGGTATGTTCACCTCTACAATAAATTGACCCCTATACGCAGTATTGTATAACCTATGCGGAAGTTTAAAATGTTATTTATTTATTTCATTAAATATCCAATTTCTTTGATGGACACAACACACTGTGACTGTCTGAATGACCCCGGACAAGGTGTTGTACACCATTATACACAATATATTACATTACTGAAATCCTCATATTAGTATTTGTATTGTCCCTGTCTGTCTGCCTGTCTGTCTGTCTGCCTGTTTGACTGTCTTTCTGTCTGTCTGCCTGCCTGCCTGCCTGTCTGTTTGTCTGTCTGTTTGTCTGCCGGTCTGTCCGTCTGTCTGTCTGTCTGTCTGTCCGTCTGTCTGTCTGTTTGCCGGTTTGTCTGCCTGTCTGTCTGTCTGTTTGGCGGTTTGTCTGTCTGTCTGTCTGTTTGGCGGTTTGTCTGTCTGTCTGTCAAACCGCTTGATCTCAACAATGTCGCCCCACTGGAGACCTATTCAAGCGTTAATCCAATAACGGCAAGAAGCATGGTTGATTAAAGTGTGTGTTTGAGAGTTCGTCACTTCAGCTGTCAGTTTGCTGGTCCATGCAAGCAGGTGTAGCTGTTGCCCTACTTTGAACAATTCCAATTTCTCTCTCAGTGTGCACAAGGCAGGATTCAAACTTCATGAATATGCAAATGTATTTAATACTCAGACAGCAGTGCATAGAAAGACAGATTTGCATTTTGAGGTCTAGGCGCACTCCACTGTTAGCCACATTGATCTATTTCATTTCATTTGTGTAATGAAAAGATTGGATGTGGGAGTGGATGAAAAGACGACACAGGTTTCGTAAAGGAGAAAAGTACAACAATAGTAAGCTCTGACTGTTTGCATTTTCTAATCACTTGCAATTTGTGAAACAGTTCACGTTTTAAATGGAGCTCACACCAGATGAGTGCCAACAATGTCCTCTCCTACACTGGAATTCTTAAAGAATTAAAAATCATAAAGGTGAAAAACATGTCAGTATGTCACTGTGTAATAAAATGCAGAAACTTGTAACTAGCAATGAGGTGAACATTGATAAAGCAACCATAACATTTGGTAATAAGGATAAACAGTCACTATCACTCAAAATGATCAGCATTCCAAATAGTATTTTTGAATGCGTAAAAAAAATGTTTATAATTACTATTTTCCACTTCTAGCAGTAAACATGACTTTTACATTTACAGCATTTGTCAGACACTCTGACTTAGAGAGTTAAGGGCCTTGCTTAGCAGCCCAGCAGTGGTCGCTTGGTGGTGCTGAGAATTTAACCCATGCCTTCGGATCTGCAGTCCAACACCTTAACCACTGAGCTACCGCTTCCCTTTTCCCCCAATGATGATACAAAAGTACAGTAAAACGCTCGGCTAACTAATGTGCTTTGCACTCAAGGACATTTCCATTGACAGTGAGGGAAAATAGATATAGTGTAAATAGGTGATGCTAACCTGCTGTGAAAATGTCAAGCAGAGCATTGTGGCATTTTTAGAGTGGGTAGGAATGTGGCGTTTCATTAAAGCGGGAGTTTGTCATGGGCCGTTTCAGAGAACTCATTTTGAGGGTGTAAATAACGTGGAAAAGCACAGTAAACAAGTCCAGGCTAAGCTGCGGTGCACTACATCCCGAAGAATGTGGCCAGATGAAGGTCACAGTGACATTGTGACACAGTGAAATTTAGACCTGGCTTAAAAAAGGAGGTGCTCTGTAGGGATAGAGATACACTATGTTTAAAAACACCCTACCAGCCGTTTCTTCCCCAAACACTTACCACACAGCTGGAACACACAGAGGGCGTATCGAGAATGTGTGTATGTCATAGAATTACATCATTCCTTTAACTAACATTAATGATGGAAACTGTGGAAAACATTTCTGTGTCAATGTGGTTACACGGGTAAGAGTAACAAAATGAGTGTTGAGTGTGCTATTACTTTTGTTCATAAAGTGCAGATAGAAAGAATGATATAGTTTACTTCTTCATTAACTAAAGTGAAGTGCCAAGACTTTTAGAGTTGAATGGAGGGATAGAGTGCCAGAGCCAATAGGTTTGATTAGATGGATGGATACATGGATGGATAGATGGATAGATAGATGGATAGATAGATAGATAGATAGATAGATAGATAGATAGATAGATAGATACATATATATAGATATATATAGATATATATGTGTGTGTATATATATGTAGATAGATAGATAGATAGATAGATAGATAGATAGATAGATAGATACATAGATAGATAGATAGATAGATAGATAGATAGATAGATAGATAGATAGATAGATAGATTGTAGGATGTAGTAAAGTATATATAATAAATGTATTATTTATTATAATAATCTGATAAAACATTATAAATAGACCCACAAGGACGCACATTGTTGTTCTGTTGTTCACAAAGATGCCCTATGGGGGCAGACAGACAGCATTTCACCAAAGCCTACAGTAAATAGGCAGAAATCATATCAACAAAATCTGCGCAACTAAATAAAAACAACTAAAAATAATAGATTCTGTCAAAGTGCAGAAAAAAGTAGGAAAAAATGCAGCAGGAGCCCCAGAAGAGCAGGTGCAATGACAACAGTTCCCCCATGGGACAGCTGTTCTACCAGTGTGTTAAAAGATGAACAGCTAAAGGGAAACTTTATGATGGGGAGCCAAAGCAACAGAAATCTGAACAAGACTTCTGTGATTTCTAGAAGTCTCATTTACAAGACTTCTTGTAAATGATTTCAAACTCTCAAAAATCTCATGCTCCTCTTTCATTAAGACTGAATTGGCCCAGGCACAGCATCAATAAGCAATTATCTAACTCCACCCTGCCTTAACAATGGTAAGATCTAATCATGCCCAAGCCAACACTGTTTCAGGTCAGTCCAGAAGAACTGTAGGGAATGAAACTTGAGGCAACAGCATCAACTCTTGAGCCCACAAGCATCCTCATTCTTTTTCCATTAGCCAATGTATGCGTTAGGATTGTTTAGGGCACAGTGATGTCCCCTGATCAATGCTTCATCATGCCTCATTAGGCTGCCCTGCAGTCCCCGCCTTTAGCAGACATCTCATTTTTCACCGCTCCCATTAGTAGTCATATAATGCAACTGTGATAATCTGGAGCTGGAAGGTAAACAGATCCTAATTCTAGCACACATCCCAGCTCAGCTCAGAGAATGCGGCTTTATCTGCTTTGTGGGTGGAAGTGACCTTGAGGAAAACGCTGCTGTGCTTCTTCTGTCCTGCTGCTTCAGTCTGTGAGTGTATGCTGCCTGTGTGTTTGTTTGGATTTAAATCTGAAGTGGATGTTGCCAACACATGAGGGCTTTTTATGGTAAAACTGTGCCATTGTTAAACACCGGTTTCTTTCTTTCTTTCTTTCTTTCTTTCTTTCTTTCTTTCTTTCGTTCGTTCGTTCGTTCGTTTGTTCGTTCGTTCGTTCATTCGTCCGTCCACCCACTCATTTATTCATCCACCCATCCATTCATTCATTCACCCATCCATCCGCTCATTCATCCATTCATTTATCCATCCATCGATCCACTCATTCATCCACCCATCCATCCATCCACTCATCCATCCAGCCACTCATCCATCCACCAATCCATCCACTCATTTATCCATTCATCCATTCATCCAACCTCAATCCACTCATTCATCCATTCATTCATGCATTCCATCACCTTTCCTAGCAACTAGTTTGCCCAATATTCCTTTTTATATTTGTATCCATTTAAAGCACATTATACAATCAATTTAAATAATATATTCAGATTTGGTTACCGTATATTCCGGCCTATAAGACGACCCCCCTATTTTTCAGTCGCAAACTTGGGTTTTAAGATATATTCGCCGTATAAGTCGACCCCCCCTACCGCCTTCCGAGACAACACCATTAAAAAAAAAATAAATGAAACATCAGATTTTATTTTAACACAGTAATTTTAATGAAAACAGTTGACTTTCAAGTACTTAAAATCCTTCCTTG
>JAOUQX010000019.1:11055379-11066047 GCA_028566295.1 Liobagrus marginatus | reverse complement strand
AGACAGACAGACAGACAGACAGACAGACAGGAAAATATCCACCTAGAAGGAAATCCACACATTTATATTAAGAAATGTTTACTTTCCCTGGGTGCAAACGTGCCGACAATGCCCGGTGTCTGCCTTCAGCTTTCCGGAATTGCTTTATTTTGCACAGTAAGAACACTTTGTCAGGAATAGGTGCGAATTTTCCGAACGTCCCTTCGGAATGCGAAATCATAAATAATTTTCATTATAGCTTTAAAAAGCTTGCAGCTCTCAGTGTTTTGGACGCTATTAAGCTTTTGGAAGCCCATAAAAGTAAAAGAAGTATTATTGCTACAGATATTAAACACTGCTGTAAAGTCCAATCAACTTACTGGGACTGATATAAAAAGTGTTTTTCGACTCTTTTATTGTGACTTAATTCTAAGTCAAGATAAGCATTCAGCAATCCTTTTTATTTATGTTTCTGCACACAATCCTGATGGCAAACTGGAATATTCGAACTAAACCAAAATAATGAGGGTGTACTGGAATATTCTGTTAGGAGGCCTGGTGGATTTGACAAACCCTATCATGTTAGGGAATAAACATCTGTGCTACAAGCAGCGTACGAGCCAAAAATACAGCTGACTCAAATGATAAAATAGAGTAGACATGACAGCTGTGGCGTGGTTTGTCAACATCAGGTGCTTCACATTTACATGTCGATCTTTATTTACAGTTATACGGGATGCGCAGCACACATCTTAGAACGTCAATATCAAGGACGCGAGTGTCAGTCCAATTGAAGAGTCTCATCTGTGCTTCTTTTGCTGTTTGCCAAGCCTGGAGAAAAACGTGCGTCTTGCGGAATATCAGGGAGCAAAATCAATACGAATGTGTGTGCCTCCTGAATTCAATTTCTAGACAAGGAGAAAGTATAGAATCCAAGCCATTTTCTCTTTCGCTCAGAGCTGTAAGGAGCTAATAAAGTGAAAAAAAAGTGCTCAGAACAATGATCAAATAGTAGTTGCTATTGGTTCTACTTTTGTTTCAGGCTCCCAGTACAAGCATAAAGTGATCGTCAGGTTGCATTTGAGGTAATGCATATAAATAGGATGGTGGTGGCTCAATGGTAAAAAGGCTCTGGGTCAGTGATCAGAGTGTCGGGGGTTCAAGCCTCGCCCCAGGCAAGCTACTACCTGGGGGGGTGGTGGCTCAATGGTAAAAGGCCCTGGGTCAATGATCAGAGTGTCGGGGGTTCAAGCCCCGCACCATGCAAGCCACCATCATTGGGTCCTTGAGCAAGGCCCTTAACCTCACTTGCTCCAGGGGGTGCCGTTCGTTCTGGCTGACCCTGCGCTCTGACCCCAGCGTTCAAATTCCTATGCTGGGATATGCGGAATAAAAACATTTCACTGTATGTATGTGTATGTGATAAATAGGATCTGAAAAAATAATAAGAGGTGAACGCCAATAGGAAGTTTATAACAGCATCACAACATACATACTTGTGTTCCATTTTTTAATTGTATTTTATATTCCTGTTTTATTACACTTATAGTGCAAATATGACATCTTACAGTTTTTAGGCATTATTTTCATATATTTGACTCTTGTGTGGGCTACTGTATTGCAATGTAGAAGTGAAGTGTGTGGGCCGTGATATTCTCTGGCCTGAGGTAGTGGAGAATAGAGTCTTCTGACCTTCTGTTTTCTTTTTCTTCTGTATAAGCCTTTTTTTTCTCCCATGTAAGCAAATATTCAACTCAGGCATTAACATGGATTATTATTCCTCTGCAAGACAAGGTCATTATACTTAATTGCCCTATAAATAGTTTGGCGAAAGTGTTAATAAACAAACCCAATTACTGCTTGTGCTTTGTGCAGACTCTTTATGAGTGGTCTGATGAACAGTACTTAATTAAATGCTAAGTTTACATCAATGAATGGTTTTAAATGGGTTGGTATGGTTTGATTTATCGACTCATAATAAATGTGCAATTGAAATATAATAGCTAAAACTTAGACCTGAACCCACGTTGTTTTAGGGTATATAATATGGGAAATTTTCTTGTCATTTTCATTAAGGTTTTCCTTACGACTGCATATAAATTATCTTTAAAACACTATAAATGTGCACTCTAGGGCAAATGGTTTGTGGACAATTTACCAACACACCCATAACTGTGTCTTTCCCCAAACTGTTATCCCAAAGTTGGAAGGATGTTGATGTATTCTGTAGAATTTCATTATTCCTTCAGTAGTACTAAGAGACCCAATGTCACATGCAGCGAAGGCTTGCTGCGATTCCCGGTAAGAATTGTGGCTCAAACGCAGGCATAGATGAAAATAGGCTTTTTATTAAACATAAAGTTGACATGAAATCGGGAAACTGGCGTGACCTCCAGCTCACGGCAAGCTGGAGTTTACAACGAACTGCGCCAAAGTAGTCTCCGTGCAGTCCCTAAATACAAAACATAATTAAGCTTTAACTAGACTCGGGTGCACGTGCTTAATGCTGCGGCTCAGTGAAACAACGTAAAGTGAGCACCGGTGTTTGTGGTGAGACAAACAACGCCGCCTAGTGCTCCTGCGACATGAAAGCACAAACATAAAGTAAACATAAAGGGCATGTGCAATACTTAAACATAAACACTCCCGTGAGGCACATGCCTATACGTTACACCCAAACACTTTTCCAGCATGACAATGCTTCTGTGCATAAAGCCTTGACCCCTATAAAGACATGGAGAGTGGGTTGGGTGGAGTTGAAGAATTCAGGCACAGATCCCTGACCTGGACCCCACTAAACACCTTTGGGATAAACTTGAATGCAAACCGTAGCCCAGACCTTCTCACCCGACACTAGTGCCTATTGGAAAGCTTTTCCAGAAGAGTGGAGGTTATTATAGGGCTAAGAGTAAGACTAAATCTGGAATAGGTTCAAAAACTCGATATGGTGTGATGATAAGGCGTCCCAATTTTTTTGTCCATGTAGTGTAGCTGTACTGTAGTGCATGCTATGGTATTTACTGTATATGAACACTTCAGTGACAAAGACTGAGTGTTTATCCGGTGACCTGATGATCCAGTATTGATGTACTCTTTTTATTGATATAAACTTGAAAGCACTTTTGTATGGTGCTCTGGATAAAGATTTTTAACTTATAGTTTGCCAATGGATAGTCACTAAGTCTGTGATTCGACTTACTACTATAATAACTGTCATGTAGTTTACTAAAGTTTCTTTAGCCGCTGATGCTACGCTCATGCCGTCAATGCCGTTCAATGGCCTATGAAATGCAATTCATGAACTCAGCCCATCTAATGAGTGAAACTAATGGGGTTAGTCATCAACGTGCCATTTTTAGTAACACTAAAAAACAACGTAAGCGTTCATGATCTTGGGAAATGAGTTGGATGATTAGAGGCAGAAATCCATCAGTTGTTGTCGATGAGCCATACCGAGTTGCTCTACTTCAAATGTCTTTCATGCGTATTCACAGATTTCACAGTAAACACGTTTACGGCACTGCGACCCTATCGTGTGTGAAGTTCAGGAATAAAATGTAATTATTTTCACTCGGTTGTACTTTTACTGTACATTGTGTCAGCGTATACTCAGGTTTGGTGTGATGGCGCCAAAGTGGAACTGGGAGTCCAATTGCAGTTATGGCTAGATAGGAGTGCTCGCAGAATCTAGGTCAATAAAATGAACCAGATAACTGGAATTGGATGGAGAGTTCGAGTAACTCGAGTTCTTTTATCCACATGCCAATGCCTTCCAACTGAAAAAGTGTGCTTGTAATCTGCTAGCAGATACCGCTTAATGTGCTCCAATCAATACCTGACAAACCTGCAGCATTGCCGAAGCACAGCAAACCAGCCCACATTTAACAAGTAAATTCTTTTGCTTCAATGATCTGTCTTTGTTTGCTCTGCAAATCATTCCTGCATTAGGAAACACTGCTCTGTGAAGTGAGAAGGTACAGGTCATTTGGTCAATATCGCATTTGCATATGGGGCAGATTTCTGGAAGACACACTATGTTTTCTCTCCAGCTAGACACAGCTGTTTGTTTTGTACAGCCGTTCCCTTGGCGTCCTTCACCGAAATGTATCCTGATAGCTTCCTTGGTTGTGTTTGTGGGGTTTATTCTTGTGGGGCTTCGTTTTCCATGTGCTTGGCACACAACTCTGATTTAATGTACTGCTGCAACTCTACGCCATAACATCCACTAGCATGTCAACCTTCCTTCCTTTCTTCTTTTTTACCTAGTTTAGTGCATAATGAAAACCTCCCCCGCAGGCAAATCAATCCCAGAGTGAGAGATATTCTTATTCCACACACTGTACACTCCCTGTGCTCGCTGTTTGCTAAATAGCCTAATGAATATATGGACACTGGACTATTCCTCCGAGCTTGGTTATTATATCTCAGCGGTCATTTATCTTTGCCGAACGTTAGGAGAAAAAACAAAACAAATGAATTTAACTCCATTCTAACTAGGAAACCTCCAATAAGTGTGTGCTCAAAGCAAGTTTTTGGATGTGTCGGTGTTTTGTAGCATAGCGATACAGGAAGAGGAGCCTTGACATGAAATGGAGCCGACATCAAACTTTATATTCATTTCGGAATAAAAAAAAGGGGAGGTCATAAAGGAGTCATTGCAATGCCCCATAAAGAATGATAATGAGGAGAAGAGTAACATATGTCACAGTCGGCCAAATATAGGCAGATTTTTTGGGAGGATTTACGAGTGTGAATAAAAGACAGAGGAAAACTAGCTCCTATAAACTTCATGGGTGGTTGATTACGGCAGAAAATCACTCCAATGGGACGCATCATTTGGCAGTCTCAGTACGTAGTTAATAACAGTAGAGCAAACTACTCAATTCTAATGAGGATTTGAACTGCCTGAGGTACACAAACATACATGCGCAAAGGTTTTACCAGGGTGGGCTAATTGACAGTGAAGGAGAACCCCACCGTGAGAGTTGAAGTGGATTCCAGGGAAGTGTTTTAGAATTGAAGTCCATATGATGGGTGTGAAAAACAACCGAATATGTATTCAGCTCCTTATAAGCCCCTCTAATGGGAGTGCTAAAAGTTTTTATTCGAGCTAAGCTTAAAAACATAAGAAATGCAGAGATTTCTTTGAAACGATTAAATGCTTCACGTGTTGAAAGGTCAAAAAGAGCCGTGAGAGTATTTACAGCCGTAGTCCATTCTTATCCTCCCTTCCACTGCTGGTATTGAAGCTTAGAAAAGTGAGATTCCCTGCCCTTGACTATATGACGATGCATAATGGATAAAAAAAACAAAAACATATGTATAAGATGATAGAAAACAAAAGAAAAATAAATGCCGCCTTCAAATCGAATTTCACTACACATGTCAGATGTAGATATTGCACGCTTGACGTACCAAGCCTTTTTATTGTTGTTGACTTTTGTTGTTCTGGTTGTTCTATCACTGTCCTGTCGGTTTATCCTTTACAAGGATTCCCCAGTTTTTAATCAACACGGGACGCTCAGTTCCTTGTGCAGTCTCTTGTCATTTCCAGACTCGACTACTGCAACTCTCTCCTGGCAGATCTTCCTCTGAGCTCCACCGGTTCTCTACAGATGATCCAGATTCAGCTGCACGACTTGTTTTCAGGTTAGGGTTAGGGTTAGCTAACCCTAACCGAAGTTCTCTCCCACCACTCCGTTGCTGCGCTCCAGTTACTGGCTTCCAGTAGCTGCACGCATCAGATTTAAAACATTAGGCACGTTTACATGGACACTATTTTTCAATCGGATTGAAATGAATTCGATTTGATTGAGTCCGAACACACTGTTAGATGAACATTGAATAAAGTAAGCGGGTTGATTTGCATGTTTACATGACACAGTGATTAGATCGTTTACAAGACGCGTCTTCCGTAGAAGTGCCCACATCGCGCGAATCCTCTTCTTCGAAGCCGACATCAACACCAGTAGGTGTAGCGTTTACTAATGGTCTTCCTTTTATTATCTCCTCCATAATGGCGTAGAATGTAAAAGTAGATCGCGTTGTTCCGGGTTTTTCTTGTAGTAACGAGACGTTAAACCTTTCCATCGGTTTATGATTTGATCAGTTGACTGGTTTATACAGGCTTCTTTTATTATACGGTATTACGTGATTTACGAGCATCTAGTCTTGCAACTATATTGTCTTGTCGTGGGTTTTTCTGCTGACCAATTTTGCTTAGCGCTCGGCAACTTGCTTAAGACAACAGCCGTGCGCCTACATCATTACGGACGTTATCCGCTATTGCACATGCGCAGAAATTTCTAGCCTCATTTTTAAGCCTCTTAAGTGTTTACATGTCCTCTCGATCGGATTTGAAAAGGTTTAAACCACCCCTTACAATCCGATCATTTTTTAAGCAGGATTGGGCCAATTTAATCTGATTGGTGTGTTTACATGTGAATTTTTTTAATCTGATTGTGTTCATGGGAGTATTACAATCGGATTACATGGCTCATGTAAACGCACCTACTGATGCTCGAATACAAGGCAAAAGCGATACAGCAACCTCTTACCTTCAAGATCTTATCACCCCACGAACAGTACCATGTTCCCTCAGAACAACAAGCACTGCTCGAATGGTCCCAACCTTCCCTCAGGACACACGGTAGGTCTGCCTCAAGACTTTTCTCTGTTCTGGCACCGAGGTGGTGGAATGAACTTCCCATTGATTTCAGAACAGCAGAGTCACTAGCTGTCTTCAAGAGACGCTTAATTCACTACCTCTTTCTGCAATATCTACCCCTTGATAGTTAGTGTCTCGCTTCCTTATTACTAAAAAAAAGATTAAATTTTTTTAAAACACCTTTCTAAAAATTGCTCTTTTTTCAACAGGTTTTTGTTTGGTGCACTTCGTTCTAGCCAAACGAACCAGAATTCAAATATTCATTGATGGAGAACTTTAAAGCACTCTTGTACATCGTTCTGGATAAGGGTGTCGGCTAAACACTGTAAATGTAAATGGTTATTTAATGTTCATATTTGGTCTTTAGATTTGACTGTTTTTGACCACAATATTATGACGAGTTTTAAATTTGCCTGTCTTCTGAACAAATATGAAGATTACACCTGCCACCACAAAGCACAGAAATAAATTCCTAATAAATTTTTAAAAACTTTTTTTAATAAATAAATAAATAAATTCCTAATAAATTCAAAAATTTCAAAAAAATCCTAACCCCATGAATTATGTAACTTATACTGTTTTTCTTTTTAAATAAGCTACAAAGGACAGCGCTCGAAAAGAAAAAAAAGTTACCAATTCTAAAATGTATTAATCAAAGTTTTAAAACAGGTCCTGATCTTGGCAAAATCCACAAACACATCTAAAGTTATTTCATCACAGGATGACAGGCTTTCAAGTCAAATCTGTGCGACTGGACCCCTCGTGCCACAATTAAGAATGAAAGGCTTTTAAAATGAATAACACTAGCACTGAGCTGTTTCCATTTGACTTTGTGCCCATTTGTGTGAAGCCCTGCTGAGTCCACTATCAGTTAATATGCTCTTTTTAGTAACGTAGCAGTAACTTATTAGGGATCTCGGTGGGAATACAGGCCTCATCGAGTCACTCACTCCCCTTCAATGCAAACTTTCGCACAGTTTATGCAAATTCGAAGCACATCAAATGAGAAAGGATTACTTTAGCATTGGGGAATGAATGCTTTATGAAAGAAAAGAAGCTGTGTGTTTGAATTCATTAACATTTAAGTACATTTATAGAGGACATTTGGAAGTTACAATGTTCTTGTAAATCTTTCAGGTTTTTTTTTGCCTTTTAAATGTAGCAGTTACCGCTGTTACAAAACATATCTAGTATTTTTCCTCCTTTGGCTCAGAGACTAACTGGTCCTATGTCACACAGGGTTTAATCTGCAGTAATAAGTCACGAACTGCATCCGCCAGTCCTGTTTCCAGCTTCCTTAAGCTTGTGATGGGCGAAGTCAAAATGAGCCCGGCTTGTTGTTTATATCTTTTCCTAGTCTCTTCCACCAGCATTATCTTTCTAGTTTCCTTTCTTATAGCAGTGCCTGGCAGTAATATCGGTTGTCTGAAACCCAGGATCAGCCACCTGTAAAGACATGACATGTAACATGTCTCAGAGAATGGACCAGGTAACATCCCATTCACCTTAGATGCCAGTAGTTCACTCGCTTCTCAGATTTTAGGACTCGGAGCATTCATGGGACATTATAAAGCTACAGATCTCCAAGATCTCGCACATAAGCATTTAATCCAGTAAGACGTTGTATCAAGCATATATAGTTTGATTTTTTATCCAGTTCAGAACAGCAGTGGCAGATTTTGCATTGGCCAAACAGACTTTTTATATATTTTTTCAGATCCTATTTATCAGATACACATGCAGTGAAATGTTTTTATTCCGCATATCCCAGCATATGAATTTGAAGGCTGGGGTCAGAGCGCAGGTTCAGCCAGAACAAACGGCGCCCCTGGAGCAAGTGAGGTTAAGGGCCTTCTCAAGGACCCAATGATGGTAGCTTGCCTGGTGTGAGGCTTGAACCCCCGACTCTCTGATTACTGACCCAGGGCCTTTTACCATTGAGCCACCACACCCTGAGTCCTTAAAGGAAATGGAGATGACAAGTCCTATCTCTGACACGCAATGACATCGTCCTCGGCTAAGTTTGAGCTGTATGCTTGGCAAAACTTTCAAGAAGAGAAACACTAAGTAAATCCGTACAAACGTAAGCAAAAACGTGCTAATATATGGATCGCTTCGCTTCTGTTTTAATACAACTTAAAGTGGTCATTTTTGGGTGAGCATGTGGGTCACTTTGGAATGCTTGCACAGCGTTAATAGCGGTTTAAAAGCGTATAAAGTTACCACAATATATAATTGATGTTTGTATAATATATAGCCATTAGAGCTCAGAGAACGTGAAGAAGTCTAATGCTGGAGTTATGGCGTAACTGGGATATGTGAGGAAAAGATGTTTGCTGTTCTATAAGGGTGGTAGTGGCTCAATGGTAAAAGGCTCTGGGTCAGTGATCAGAGGGTCGGGGGTTCAAGCCTCGCACCAGGCAAGCTACCATCATTGGGTCCTTGAGCGAGGCCCTTAACCTCACTTGCTCCAGGGGCGCCGTTCATTCTGGCTTACCCTGCGCTCTAACCCCAGTGTATTCTGACAGATATGCAGAAAATATAACATTTCACTGCGTATGTGTATGTGACAAATAGGATCTGAAAATGTCAGTAATCATTCAGATCTTCAATTATTATTATATGCTGGGATATGCGGAATAAAAGCATTTCACTGCATGTATGTGATAAATATTATCTAAAAATTAAAAAAAAGAATATATGTCTGACCAATAAAGGCTACTGATTCCAGTTGCTCAGGCTATCTATTGTGATTGTCCAGAATACAGTGACGCTTTGTGAGACAGAGAGGTTAATCAAGTAGACAGACACAAACATTCTCGCCCTCGGGTCTACAGCACAATGATCAGCTTTTGCTGTCCCATTAAGCCGTACTCATTAGAGCTAATTAACCTGTTCTGTCAACTGTGCACAACAATTTCTTTCGCTCAACCTGCTAATATTACTGCTATGACAAGAGCTCCACTGTTCCTGTTCCAAAACCGTGTACCTTTATTTCACGCCGACACACACACACACACACACACATACACACACACACACACACATATATATATATATATATATATATATTGCACATTCAGTCACCAGCTCACTGATTCTTTCGAAACACAATTTCTCAGCTGCTATCTCAGCACATATTGATCAGAGCTGACGGGTCGATTCTCACCACAGATCATACTAGCAAGATCTGTTTAGGTAAGACTGTCTCTCAGCATGTTCACTGACAAACATTGATCATTGTTAGAAGAGAAAATAATGAATTTTCTTGGACATGGACACAGAGGTCATACTATAGTTACTACAGTCTACCTATACATAGGGTGCATAGACATAATGAGAAAAGGGTTATTTTTTATGTTTTGTCAAATACTTGTGAAAATATGAATAATAAAACATTATTCATTTTCAATTGACATTTACATGTTCTGTATTTAGCAGACACACTTATCCAGAGCGTTGTACAAGAGTGCATTAAAGTCTCCACCAAGGAATATTTCAAATATTCATAAATTGTACACTACATCCATTGAACACATTTAAAACTAGCCACCAAAAAGCTAGAAATTCCAGTTGAGTCTATAAAATGCTGTTGTTCTCTGACCATTGTTTGCTACAGTCGATTGTAGAATATATTTACAGCTGTTATGACCGCTGCGATTGCTTTAGATTTATTTACTGTTTGACAGAATTCAGTCCTCCATCAACTATGATTAGGTTTCTGGAGGTTGTTTTTTTCCATCAATTTTCTGTGACCCATGCTTTCCATAACACTTAATTCTGCATGTCTCCATGTTCCTTTGTGCATATGTTTTTGAAAGAGAAAAAGGAAGGTGAATGGGATTCTACACTATGGGATTCCAAATGCCAGAGACAGTAAAGGGTAATGCTTCCCAATTTGGGAACACGAACAATTATTTTATTTATTTATTTTCCCCAGAACTTATTTATCACATACACATACATGCAGTGAAATGTTTTTATTCCGCATATCCCAGCATATGAATTTGAACGATGGGGTC
>JAOUQX010000019.1:11010149-11020868 GCA_028566295.1 Liobagrus marginatus | reverse complement strand
TATTATTATTATTATTATTATTGCTATTATTTGAATTTGTACGGACTTTAGTCACTGCATTTGTGCAATATATTGCTGATTAAAAAGGATGCTTTAACGCTCACTAAGGAAACGACTGCACGGATACGACTTCTGATTGCGCTTTGGTGTTTTTTTAGCCTTTTCTCACTGGGATGGAGGGCAGCTCCGGATTTATAGCTCGCCACATTTAAAATCCTTTCCTTTAAAAAAAAAAAAAAAAAAAAGATGCGCGCGATATAACGCTGACTGATAGAAATCATGTTTATGCTTAATAACATGAGCCGGACGCAAAAGTAGAATCATAGCTAAAAATCGAACAGCGCGGATTACACTTTGAAAGCAGATGCATATCTCAGAAGCACCGCGCGATTGGCTTTCGCTTCAGCATCCCTAAGACACCGACACTCGGATTGATCAAACTCGCCGCTGTTTGTAACGATCAAAATGATCCTTTTCCGCAAATTCCGCGTGTTACTTCTAATGATTTTTATCGTAGCGTGCACCATGCACATCATGATTGACTTGCTGCCCAAACTGGAGAAAAGAGCAGCGGGAGGGGACTCTGCAAACTCAGGCTGTTCATGCGCGCACGAGCCGAGCGAGGCACCTCGCGGCCGGGGCAAGCAGCAGCAGCCGCCGCCGCTGTCGCAACAGCATCGCGCGAGGTCCGGAGCACCGGCGGAAGCGAGCTGGCCCAACAAGCACACGCTCAGAATCCTACAAGATTTCAGCCAAGAGCCCAATTCAAACCTTAGCTCACAGTCACTGGACAAGGCGGCGGCCACCGGTGACAAGACGGATCTGATTCGAGGAGTAAAGCAGCAAGCGGCGGACACTGAGAGCCAGAGGAGTCTAATGAAGGAGACGGCGAGTGATAGCAAGCAGGCTAACAGAGGCGCCTCGAGACTCGCAGCTCTTTACCAACATACACTGTATAAAAGCGAACTGCCGCCGCCGCTCACCGACGACGACACGCTGTTCAACGTCAACACGGACATACGATTTTATTCCAAAGCCACAGGAAACCAAGAATGGTAAAGTAACAAATACTATTTGCAACATACATTTTCAATAAACGTTACTCATATGGAGGAATGTTTGTTTTTGAAAGTTTTTTTTCTTTTTTAATAATACAGATATTAACCTGGGATTTTACGGTACAAATTGTTATTCTATGGCTTCTTAATAGGAGGATATACACAAGGATGTTCTTCTTAAAGCTACATTAAACTATGTATATCGATTGTGAGCTTCATGACTACTCGTATGATAGAAGGTTAAGCTACATTAACAGCTTGCAATGTCGAGGAATAAAGGTAGCAAACTCTGCTTTTTCATTTGGGTAAACTTAATGTAACATGGGCATCTATACCATTATAATGAAATAGGTACCTGCAAATAGAAATTTAGAACACCTTTATACTGTCATATGGTCCATAAATGGTCATTAGTTTAGTGGAAAACATGAAAAAGTGCACCCAATGCGCATTTCTTGTTAAAAAAAAAAAACATCTTTAAGGGTCTAATTGAGTTTATTTCCGTTCAGTTTCATGTGTTCCTACAGTACAGTATATTGTATTCCTGTGTCCACCTTTTGTCCAGATATATAGTGTTGTAAATGTGTTGAATAATACAAGTATTTAACTTTTTAATTTTCCTTTTTTAAGTATGTTCTCTGTATTTAAAAACAAAAAAAGCAACATTAATTTAGATTTATACTTTTCTCCCAAAATGTTTCGCTCTAACCCATAAAAGCTCTGGAACAGTCTCTGCCATTGCCTATCATGGCAAGGAAAAAATGATGAATAAAGACAGAGACCTTAAGCAATATGATCTACTTAGTCACTGCGTTACACTCCAAATTATCCACTTTCATAATGATGGCATAAATATGTTGCCACTACTCCAAAATCTGTATTATTTTAAAAGATGTTTAGACATTTAGAGCCTCAGGTGCTAGTTATTACACACATACAGCAGATCAGTAACTGTGTCAGTATTTTCTCCATCATCAGCTTGGACCTTACACGATTTGCCATCTGAGACAGCCTGACATTATGGCTATCATGACAAAAATCTGAGCTCATTACATGCAATAAACATATTGTGCACCTTTCTGTAAGAAGGTGCACAGAGTTTTTCTCCACATGGACTACAGAAAGGGTCTAGCACCGAAAACCAAATTCAGCTAAACAGCACAATCAGATATGAAGCTGAGAGAGAAATGACTGCCTGCTATCCAGACTAACTGTGGTGAAACAAAGTTCCTGTCTGAACTTTCAAATCTGCATGCTATTAGCTTTTTACTTGTAATGTCCTCATTAATCTACAGAGGGAGGAAACTGCCGTTAGAGATCATTGTGTTGATGCATTTCAGTTGAAGGCTGAAATATAGGAATGAAAGCTAATTATTATAAGGTGCTGACACGACAGATGGACCATTTAATTAAGTTTTGGCATAAGAATGACAGCATGCATTACACCGCAATGAAATTGTTTCATTTAAGTTTTTAGGACGTAGCATTTAAGCAAGTGATGACATTATATAAACTTCTAATCAATTATAGTTTAATAAAGTATTTAAGAGGAATACCTAGCTTTTATAGATTTTTATTCAAGACACACTTTCAAGAAAATGACCTTGAATTTAAGATGAACTTAAGCAGCTTATGTTGGACTTCATTTATTTCCTACATTGTTTCATGCTCTGTTTTTAAACAGATATTCCTTTTAGCAGTTTTTAAAGGAATAACATTAGTCAAGTACACAAGTAATTAAAAATTACTTCTGTATTTACAGTATATGGTATGGCCTGTATTTAATCATGCCCCCCTTCCATTGAGATTAGACTTGAATTTGGGCAGAACTTCAAAAACGGCAGCATTGCCTGGTACTTAGATATGCTCTGCTTCACTAATATATTTGAATATATGAATAACATGATCATTTGAAGTGTTGCGCTGTCCTCTGTTCCTAGGCGCCATGAAGGAAATGAGGAAGAGGAGTACAACCCGACTGGCGAGGCCAATGCTGAGTCATATCCCAACTGGCTACGCTTCCACATCGGGATTAACCGCTATGAGCTCTACTCCAGGCACAACCCTGTACTCGAGGCGCTGCTCAAAGACCTGCAGGTCCAAAAGATCACAAGCGTAGGTGAGCTCAGATCACGTGGGTCAGTATTCAGGAAAATGAAGAAAATGGTGTTTAGTACATGACACCACTCAAGCTGCAGTCAGCCGAACAAAGATGTTGTGTGTGTGTGTGTGTGTGTGTGTGTGTGTGTGTGTGTGTGTGTGTGTGTGTGTGTGTGTGCTGTCTATGTAATATGATGAGATGAGATCATACTGATATTGCTATAAATTCTTCTCTATAAAACCTTCTCTAAGATATCGTAAGTGTCATATTTCTTTAGACACTGTAGTTTCTTTTTAATCTGGAACATTTATACACTGTAGCGGCACCGATTAGATTTTTGCCGTTTTGAATTTTAAAAGCGTAAAATGTTAGCACTTTTACAGAACACTCGTCCTTTCTACTTTTCAGTTTGACTTAATTAACAGTGTCATCAACCCCATCAGACAAGTTTTTTTTTTTTTTTTTTTTTTTTTTTTTAATGCGACACTGCTGTTTTGCAAGGTTTCTGTATACGCCAGCCTACTTTCAAATCCAAAAACAGATACAGATATTTGGAGCACTAAATAAATTCAGCCACAGCTAGTGGCAACGCATTAAACCGCTAATTGATATGGGTGCGACGGATGGATTGGTGTTTGCAGCAGTCAGTGTGCACAGTTTCTACATAAAAGCCATCTGCTAAGTTGAATGGTAGCCCAATCTCTAGCCATCTATCAGAGCTGTTTCTCTCGCTTGTTGTTTACAGTGCAGCATGAGTCAGTCAGGGCCATCAGCACTTTGACGCTCCGGTAAAACGGCCCCAAGCGCAGGGATTTTAAACCTTGCACAACACCGTTGTGTCTGGGTGCTTGGCCGAGCTGGTAGTGGTTTAGGACAAAAACGTTTATTAACACAAGTTCATGCATTTACTTACGCAAGCGTATCTTTGGTATTTTGGTTAGGGTGGCAATGGGTCTGAATATTATCCCAGAAACACGTCCTGAATGCCACAATCAATTTTGATTTAATTCAGTAGTAATATATAAATAGTGTAGAGCCTGAAATTATTCCAGCATACCTTCTGCCTAATAAATACGCTTTGTGATTTTCAAATGTAACATTTAATGACCACTATCTTTGTATAAACGGTGCAAAAGGTGAAACTTTAGCAACGGCACCTATCCAAAACCCGGGAATGTTCTGGCAACAATACACAAAAAAACTTATTGATTGTCTATCAGTCCAGTCCTGTAAGGTATTGAAAAGATTGTCATTTGTTTTCTACCTGCTTTAATTAGGGTTTTTAAAATTCTTCTTTAGAATAGAATACAATAGAATAGAATAAAAAGAAAGAAATCACACTGAGGAACGATAATGGCTAACTTCAGGTCATTAATATTGATAATGAAACCGACAATTGTACTATGCCAACTCTGTAAATATAGTTATTAAACTCCACTGCTGTTCCTAAACTTTGTCTGATTTACAGGACTATCCCTTAGCCAAGAAATCTGCGATACTAGGAAATGTAACTAATTTAAGTCATTTAACTTACTTAAATAATTAGGAAAAAGGTCTAGGGAATGGAAACACCGCCATGAATCCAGCCTCTGTGAAGTCCTCGTTGTGACGGCCTACTAAAGGATGCCATGTTTTACAGCTGTGTACAGTATAGAGAATTGATTACTTGGCTTTATATGAAGCACACAGTAAAGCACACAATGAAAGATAAGCAAACCTACCGAAAGCCAGGCTGTTAAATTTGCCAGGCCATTAAAGAGGACATAAAATGCATTTAGGGGAAAAAAAATGTCTTGTCTGTGCATTTTGACAGATAATCAGGGACGGTATGTGCTATAAAGGCTTTGTGCAACACGGGAGACTCACATGAGAGGTGGTTATGTACCCACTGAGATTTATTAATGAATCTCCAGAATCATTGTCTTCATTTATAGCAGGGGTCAAAATTCAGGCAGACAAGGTGAACACATGCAGGTCAATGATAACAAGCCAGAAAAACATGGCAGGAGGATTTAATAAGCGTTAGGTCCTCAAACCAATAGAGCCAACAGTCGGCGGATGGATAAACAGATTTTTAAAGAGCAATATGAAAACAAATCACTTAAATAGAAATGCCAAGACTTAGCAGTTAGGAACAATAATCAAGAGGGAGAGTTAACAAGAGCAGGAAATTAGACGCGTGCACTCGACTGTGTTTTAATCCAAAGTGTTATTGAAACGTCTGGCTGGAGCAGAGCGCAAAAAGGTGGAACATGCATTAAAGACCTTTTCAGAAAAAATTCGGAATTGTGATTTTTGTGTCACAGACAAAGTGCAGGATGGATTTATCTGTGTGTTGCCATTTCATATGTTATTATGGAGACTGATATTTTTATTTATTGTAATGTTTTTTTTATTACGTAATATGTTATGTACCTATTTGGGCGAGCAGACTGTTACAATAGTTGTTTTCTTCTTTCATTTCAGTGATAAAAGTGTAAAGATTTTTTTCTTTACAGTGTAATGCTCTTTTCCCAGTGTCCAAGTATTTTGCCCACTGTGAGGCATTCAGTTAGGGGCTTTTCCCACCATAGAGCTTCTGCCCACCTGTGGGCTTTGCCCAACCAGGGGCTTCGCCATCCATAGGGCTTAAATATCTATTTAAACAATGCAAGTTTTAACATTTATGCCATTCTGTCCTACTATATACAGTACATTGGCAGAGTTTTCTTCCTGATAGGATTTTTTTGATCAGTGGTGTTGTCTTTGCACGCTGTTTTCTTGATGCTGAATGCACAAGGTCATGTATCCTTAGTTGACTGGTCCGTATCTGATCTGTCTATCATACAGATTGTAGTCTTGTGTATCGCTGTACGCACCACCTGGATGATCCTAAAACAAGATCCTGACACCTCACCACAAGAATTGAGCTGCACATATCAGATAACGCAGTCGATTCACCCTGTTCCAAACTCATAGGTTTTATCACTAGGAGTTTTTTCAGCCCAAAAAACAAACAAACTGTTATGAAACATGTTACTTATCTGTGTGTGGAATAATACTCTTTAGTAACTCAAGCCATAAATCATCACGCTTGGAGATTGTGAAAAGGTAAATATGCAGTCAGAATGTAAAGTTATCAGCGTTTCCCAGGAGGAGGACAAGAGGAAACTTAAAGGAGGGGATTTGGTGCTAGATGGAAAGCGGTGAGGTAAGGCAAGGATGGGATGGCAGAGGGTCAATGAGAAGGTGAGATCATAAGGCAGGGACAGGATATGGGATGAAGGAGCAGGGAAGGATTGGGGGCAGGATTAACATGAGAAATCAGTTAGGCAGAGGAAGATGCAAGGCTTGAGTTCAGGGAGGCAGAAATATTATAATGGAAATTTTTATTTACTATTTACTACTTCATTGCATTAACATCAATTTAATAGTTACTTTCTAAGTACAATTTCCTTCGTTCATCTATTTATTGTTATTATGCGTTTTCTGCAACGGTTTAGTTGTTATTTTCTGGACCGATCGTGTTCCATGTTTTAAATATTTGTGTATAATAAATAAGAAAACAGCCTTATTGTATATTAAGACATCTTGTGCAGCTGCAGAAGTGACGCTTCCATATACTGGAAGAGTGCAAAGCGAAATCATGGCACTATGAGCTATTCTGGGTGAACCTGTAAATATACAGCATCCTGTCACAGCTCTCACTGATGAATCCGCTGATGAAAGCAACGTTGGAAATGCATCATGATGTTTGTAGATGTGTTTAGTTCCTGTTAAAGAGGAAAGCACGCCGTACACCGCTCCTCTGAGCATTACTCAGTCACACCGAAACAGTGTAAAGTGGCAGAAAGACGGCTTGAAATACATCTTCACTAAATAGAAATTGTTATAGATGTAGGTTTATCTGCCGAACACAAGATGCGTTATGTGTTGAAACGAACATAATCTTCATAAACACTTTTTTAGTTTAAGTTAAGCCCATTCCATACACCGCATGACTACATTTTAGGTGACTGTTGAGTTTGTCAGTGATGGTTGGCCAGGGTGCATTGCTAAAGCCGCAAAGTGAGAAACGGAACAAGCTTTTATATAACCTCTGTTTGATCTAGCTGTGCTTTGGCTGATTTTTAGAAATTAGATAACAAATAAAATGTTTTTTTGTTTGCTAGAAGAAAATGTATTTGGGTGCTTATCAGTATACTTGTGCACAGAGCCAAAAGATATTACCTATGTGTAGGAAACAGCATTATATATTACGTGTGTGTGTTTGTGTGCACTAAATAAACTGTGATGAATTTTCTTGTCTCCTTACTAAAGACCCAAGATAAAAAGTGGTTCTCTCTTCCCACAGCTATGAAGTCTGGCGGCACTCAGCTGAAACTCATCATGACATTTCAGAATTACGGCCAAGCTCTCTTCAAGCCGATGAAGTAAGTGGCACAAGAATCTCCGATTTATCATCTATACTGCATGGCTTAGGGGAAACTCGGGTTTCCTTGCCGAGACGCGAGGCATATTTCATAAGCGTGCTGTTTTATTTAACACAAAAAAGCCTTTAGGCTTGATCTTATGCTAAAATTATCCTGAGCATTTCACTATTAGACTGGTAGCAAAGCTCCAAGCATCTGCTTCTGTCAAATAGGGTGACAGAAATGATTATAGGATCATTCAAGCAATATGAATATAGGTTTGCTAACAGGAGTGTAGCATTAAAGAAAACGCCTGTATTTGCTTAGCCCATTGATTCCTACAACAATATTGTTTGTATTTGGAAAAGGAGCTGCATCAACTCAGGGTTTGTTGTTGTTGTTATTATTAGGGGTCAAGCCCCACAGGGGCGGACCCCATTGTAATCATACTTTTTATGACGTCATATTTTTCCTCTACCACTGATCTCTATGGCAGGCCCCAGAACTGCTAGTTAGAAAAAGCAGAAATTTGGCACACAATATGATATCATACCATACCGACTTTGAAGTTTCTAGGACCTACGAGTCACAAGTTATTTTATAAAAATTACTGGGAAAAAAAACGTGACGTCACTGTGATCTCTTAGTAACAAAGCAAATGTTACTGCAGCATCACCACGGCAACTTAATCCAGCCAGTTAAAGAAATAGTGCACGTAGCTTCAGTTCCCTACCTTAAGTTCCTCCTTTGTATTAGTGCTTGTAATTATAGTACTTTAGATCGATAACTAATTTTGGTTTAATATCATAAATGTGGTTTCTTTATATTTATTTTTTACACACTGCCATGCGAAGCCCCGCCCACACTTCGAGCACTCAGACAAGATGGCTGTTATGTTAAGTTTACGCAGGTTACCATACAATAAATATGTTAATATAAATGTAAGCAAAGTAAAAGAAAAGTAAAGCCAAGCAAAGTAATAAATTGTTCCTCCACACGTAATGCAGCGCAGTAAAACATCTCCTCACGTCCCGCAAAGCTGTCTGCGCACATGGTGTTTATATCTGACGCACCGTCCATGTAATATTTCCTGGTGGGTAATGATTATTTTGTTTTTAATTACTATCACCAGGCCTACATGTTAATTAAAACGACAGAGAAGCCATCAGGAGCGCTCTTGGAGATGTGTGTTACAGAAGCAATCGCAGCACATAAAAGCAGGGCTGAACGATTCAAAACTCCTACAGCTAAGAATGAGCTGCCACCTTTCTGTCTCTCTTGATCAAATAATTGTACATGGATGCTTGATTTTCCTTGCCCAGAGACTGTCAAAACGTTTTATTTGATTGCACCTCATCAACGGATATTGGACCATCAATGCTTTGTGCTTTCTAACATCCTTTGGCATAGAAGAGCTGATGAAACCTGCTGTTTTTCCAATTACTTTAACAATTTGAGTTCAATTACATTTCAGGTTCCAAAGCCCCAGTCTTAAAAAAACATTGGCTGATTATCTAGTCGAGTAAGTGTTGCATCCAGATGTCTAAGTTAAATTAAATTTCTTTTTTTTTTACCCCCTTGCTATAACTTTCTTCACAAATGCCCCCAAAGGATAAAGTGGAACAAATGTAATTCATTCTTTGTTGTGTAACGTAACGAGCAATTTTACAAATCTAACCCTTAAATACTGCATGTGTAGGAGCTGTGTTTGGATTAAAGCTCAAACATTGTGTGCCGTCACAAATAAAACAAAACTGGGTTTGGAAAAGGTACGCACTAAATAGCTGAGAGATCCTTATGCGCATCTACATAATGAGTCTAATATTTCAGTCAGTGGATTATGGTTAGATAGGGTAATAATTTAACAGTAACAGTGGCCCCTGGATGCAAAAAGTTTTGAGAACATCCAAGTTAAACTACCTGAAGGTGTTGAATATCAGGGGTGAAGGAAACCCAGTGACAAACTTTATCTCTGCCAAGAATAACTAGTTCTACAATAAAACAAGGAATAATTAAAAAAAAAAAAACAAGTTCAGGGAAATGTAGGCTGGTGTTGTTGCATGCTAGAAGTAGAAGTAATGATGCTATGGAGCTGTTCTGCAGAAATAGCCCAGATACGCAAACAGACAAACGCAGGCACTGGAGCAAAGACGTTACAGTGCAAGATTGAATCTGATTCCAAAAGCATGCCCTGATGTTCAGTCATGCACAATGCAACACAGCAACAAAATAACTTACCAACCTCAATGCTACAAATGCCCCAAATCAGATATGGCCAAACTAACGACATTAGCTCATATCAGAAAATGCTGAAATTCAGCATGCAAAGAGAACACAATATGATATAATATCATACCGAATTTCTAAGACCTATGAGTCACAAGTTATTTAAAAAAATGAATGGGAAAAAAACGTGACATCACAACGTGATCTCTTAGTAACTAAGCAAATGTTACTGCAGCGTCACCACGGCAACTTAATCCAGCCAGTTAAAGAAATAATGCAAGTAACTTCAGTTCCCTACCTAATAAGTAAGTTCCTCCCTCCCAAGCATGCCCTGATATTCAGTCATGCACAATGCAACACAGCGACAAAATAACTTACCAACCACAATGCTACAAATGCCCCAAATCAGATGTGGCCTAACTAACAACATTAGCTCATGTTTTTACCCGAGATATTATTCCTGTTTATTTGCCAGTGTGTACAATATATTATGAAGCCATGAATTAAATATGACTTGTGTCTCATAATCAGCTTACTTGTTGAAGCTGATTTTGCCTAGTTGTGTCATTACACCTCTTATGTGAAGTAAACAAAGTTGTAAAATCTCTCACTCACTCACACACTCAAGCTTTTCACACTACCCACTGCTTTGTCGGTATGAACGAACAAGGTCCATAGATAGTTCCCCCAGATCAAGTTTACTCTAAGCATTCTTTCTTCTGCTCTGTGCAAGCTATAGATTTTGTTCGGCGTTGAAAGAAGCCAAATAACTGTCGGAGTCCAGGCTGATAAAGTTGAATCTTCTCGCTCTTTTCTCCCTGTCTGCTCCAGTGCAGCCTCTCAGTGCATCAAAGTTTCTTTTGGTGCTCTGTTGCTTCGAACCTGGATGCAGATCTGCCTGCAGGGGTGTAGAAAGGGGGGGGGGGGGGGGACGAGCCCTAAA
>JAOUQX010000019.1:10975932-10990531 GCA_028566295.1 Liobagrus marginatus | reverse complement strand
CCTGGAGCAAGTGAGGTTAAGGGTCTTGCTCAAGGACCCAATGATGGCAGCATGTCTGGAGCGGCGCTCGAACCCCCTATCCTCTGATCACTGACTCAGAGCCTTATCCACTGAGCCACCATCACCACATCAACCCGGATGTGCACATTGAAGTTTGTAATTTTACAGCACTTATAATTAAGGACGATAATATCGGTGAGAAATAAATCTATTGGTTAAATAACCATAACTATATCCCCAGCTGTATACTACTCGTATGTAGACTGTATACTACTCGTGTATGCTTAATCTGTGTGTTGGAAAAGAACACAAAAAAAAAACACATTACAAAATGAGTTGGGTAGAATTCAGTAACACAGCAAACTTACTAACAATCTTAGCAATCCAATCTCCACCCTCTTTAAGTTACTGACGGAACAATATAATTGAAATGAATACCAGCTACAAAACTCTGATCTCCTTGTAAGTAATAATACCCTTTTGTACTTTTAGCACTTGAAAGAGTTTTACGCCTCCCTTGTGTTTTACTACATTCTCCTAATTTGAAGCGTAGAGCGTGATACGAGGCATTGCTGGTCTGATGCATATGGCTATTTCCTTTTGTGCAATTAGCCGTCTGAGAATATTCTCTGACTTTCCCACTCTCTTGCTCGAATATGCTCTTAAAAGGCATTTGAAGAGGATTGAGTGTGTTGCTGGTGTTTGCTCTCAGAAAGTCTCTCTGGCACACTTTTGGAGAGATGCAGAATGCAGGCTAGGCTTATACTAAAGCCATTAGGGAAACATTTCAAAGGAATGCGTCAATCATTTCTAGTCAAGTGCAGTGGGACATGACAAGAGCTCATGCTTGCGAAAGTGTGCTAGCTAATCCCCTTCGTGTGATTGCTGTTTAGATGCTACAGCGCTGTCAAACTCTGACAGGTTTAACAGAATCTTTTCTCTGCTATCATGTGGAATTGTCCAGTCACAAGTTCCGCCATTTAACCTTTAAACTCACCTTTAACAGAAATCTCTTAAAGGTATAATCGGAAAATTGATCATTGCAGTGCAGAATTACTGGCAACCTCAAATAATTTTATATAACAATAAGATGAAACCATTTTTCAAACATTTTGAACTTGAAAAAAAAGCTTTACTTCCTTTGTGCATAGTTACCCTGTTCACTGGAACATGTTTACTCATATAGGTGGACATTTGTAAGTGAGGTATTTTGCAGAAAAGAAACAAAAACACATCGTAGTATGTTTAATGAAGATAAACACTGCACCTTTACCGTGCATGTTTAAGAAAAACAGCACAGATATGGAGGATTTTAGCTTTGTTGTATGCAAGGTGCCAATAATTATTTTTAAGGCTACAACCGAGACTTTTAAACTGCTCTTTATTTACTGCCTCACACACAACTAATTGTTCCTTCTGCCGTTTTGGCTCTGATTTATATAGAAGTAATAACACAAAGCTTATCTCTCTATGAACAAGGTTATTTCATGTGGGCCAGCTTGTACGCCGGACCGTGACACGAGTTGTCTGAAATGCTCTGGCTGACCATGGCTTCCTCCGCTACAGAAACTAACAGACAGGAACATGATGACGGGTGCAACAGGACTGCCAATCACAACTCAGCAGGAGATCGCAGTGCAAATTAGCGTGATCTGGACCACAGCGACGAGAGGAAACGAGTGAGAGAACAAAAAAGAAAGTGCTTAGACAGAAGTCCTGTACAAACACATCTCAATCGATTTTGTTGCTTTTCCATTTTAGATACAGCAAAAAATGTTGACGTTCTCATTTTTTTTAACGAATAAAGACTATATTCAGGAGAACACCTCCCTGGTGGTCACAGTTTAAGAGATACAGTGTGTACCGAAGGTGTCGAATTAGTCGAACCTAGTCCACCCCTATGAGTGTGTCATTGAATTGCAGGTCGAAAGGTAGACACACTTTCCTCTCCGGGGAGTCGCTCAAGCTTTTTTATTCTCGAATCGGGGCTAATTCTCAGCTCTGACCTTGCAAATAAAAAGGCATTCCGCTTATATCTCAAAAATTGAGCACATTATAAAAGGGTGTTTTGAGAGGTAAAAAAAAACAAAACATGATATCACTGGCATCAAGAAAATACGAGCGATTGTAAAGTCTTTTCTATTTGCAGTTTGTTAGTAGCAGTAGACGGGAAGGAGCTCAGTGAGGTTTAATGGCACATGGGGAAAGGGGTAGGTTTAGAAAAAGAGAAGGCTCACACTTGAATGGAATGATATGACAGAGTTGCACTGGGAGAGCGAGAGAGAGAGAGAGAGAGAGGGAGAGCGATGGCTGTAATAATGTTTGAGGCAGGCTATTGGGACGCCGTAGCACACACCTGAGTCGCACTAAAATCTGCCTCAGCCGTGACAGCCTTAGATAGATCGTCCCATCATGCAACAGTAGTTCCAGAAAAACAACACTCATTTTAGATCAAGTTGTGCGAAATACTTCCTGCGCACATTCTGCAAATGAAATACTAGACAGCCAAGACGCACTTAGCCATCTTTGTGCGAGTCCGTCTATTTTTCTCTGGCTCCTTCGCCTTTACTGAATTGATGAGTGGTGCATTCTTCTGCATATTTGCTATGTTTTTTTTTTTTAGCTACAATTCCAAACATACCATTATGTCTACTATGTGACTAGCTGGGCAACAGTCCACAGTCATGGCTCATCCTACTTGTTCCATCTCAGCCTTAAGGGAAGTCAGAAAATACATTCTGCTGTCAGATTTTTTTTTTCATGATATCCATCCAAGCCAGCTATGTGACTACAGCAGTCTGTGCGGCTGCTAAACTCTGTAGCATCTCTTATTATTTTTATTGCTTTTTCCTTACCCCTCACTCTAGCATGTCAGCCCTCTCTGTCTATCTCTCGCTCTCTCTTTCTTTTTCTCCGTGTCTCTTTCTCAAACTTCCTGCTGGGATCTGGATTATGGGCTACAATCACATCACAATCCTTTTTGTTGACATTGATTTGTATTTTTTTTTAAACCTGGATGAACACAACACTCCAATCTTTTCTAATCATATTTGCGCCACTTTCATGCGGTCCTAGATTTGATAGATGCCCATGCGCCCGTAATGAGAACTGTCAACTAGGAATTCATGTGTTTTATTTACATCACTGTGTATGTATATAGCACTGGCGTTGTCACCCAGCCCTGCCAGCCTGTCAGCAAGAGCTACCTCAAAGGGAAAAAGGGGAGATTGATGAATAATATGAGCAAAGGCAGCATTGGGTCTTTCTCTACTTTCTCATGAACTCCAGAGCAAATAGTTTGGGGCTGAAGTGCACATTGAGTTATTGCTAAGGCATGCAGATGCAGAGAACTATGAAGTGTTAGTAATGTATTTTATTGTCATTATTACCACCAACTTATAGCATGCTAATTGTAACTCTTGACTGTGTTCCAGACAAACCAGGGAGCAAGAGACCCCCCCAGATTTTTTCTACTTCTCTGACTTTGAGAGGCACAACGCTGAGATTGCAGCATTTCATCTCGACAGGTAGGTCTGCCTGCATAATAACACCTGCTGAGAGAAAAATAAAACCCTACCGCAATTCAGCCCGAGATATAAGCTCACATGTCCTTATCCTCAGAAGAGATCTGACAGCATATACCTGCACCGTTTGTCTCCAGTTGTTTCAAAGTTGGATGTGGGAAGTGGGATTCCCCCATTCTGGGAAATTTTATACATCATCAGTGGAGGTTCATGGGGCGCTATAAGAATGACAAAGCTTGGCAAGGCAAGGTGTAACAACTTGTAGCGCAGTGAACGTTGGAGCGCAGGAGCAGTTTACATATATGAAAAAATCTTCTTGTTACATTGCATAACGCAGTGAAAGTGAGATTTATTTAATCTTAAATTTGTGCCCAGGTTACAGGCGTTTGCACATTAAAATGATCAATCCTGAAACCAGTGCAAGAAAAGACCGAAATGAATATCCCGTCCCTAGTGAACACACAGGGCAGAATATATTTTTAAAAAAATACTCCACACCTAGCACACACAAGTTTTCATTCTTTTGGTATGAAATATTCTTTTCATTCATTTGCTTTCAATTCAATGCATAAACCCAACTAAACCAACCAAAAAAGGGGGGGGGGAAACATTACCATTTTATACACCTTATGTATGGGAAGCGATTGATTAAGTTTGGTTGTGTTGCTTTTCATTTCAATTTAATGCTTACATACATTCCCTGTGCGGCATAACAATTAATGTTACTCTTCTTTAGCCTGCTAGCAAAGACACATAAATCACACGTGAGGCTACTATAAAATCCCATTGAAATATGATACAAGACTTCCATGAAATTCTCATAATCACCTATTTAATTCTGAATCTTTGCTTAATGTCCGTATGGTCCCAACACTATGTTATGCACACTAACTAACTTATTAAAATCCAGCATAAACCTCATATGATACTGACCCGATTACAGGGTGGTGGTCTAGTCAAGCCATAAATATTTAATTAAGTTGTGCAATACGATAATAATGTGAGTTAGTAATTATTTGCCATATTTGCCAAAATCCCATATTCAGTAAATATGGTAATGACAGCAAGCTATAATCTGTAACGTTAGTTTACAGCCTTTACAAGACTTTTTTGTTTGTTTGTTTCACAATCCACTGTACTATTGCTACTTCCATCGAAGATCTGAACTTGGATCTGATGTCCGATAGTAGATGGTGATTCAACTAAATCTGAGCCATAATAATTAGCTTCATATTTAACATGATGCAGGTATCGAGCCAGTTGTTTATGTTTTACCAGGAATAGGGTTTTGTTTTTTCAACCAATTCCTCTCTATCAGGTAAAGCTTTTAAAGTCCATCAGCGAATCTATAACAGCCCCCAGTGCCGTATGAATCGCTCTCATCGTCAACCGAAATGGTATACTGCGCTCTTCCGCTGTCTGGCAAAAAGGTCACGTGCACGGGTGTAGGAAAACCAGGTGCCTTGATGCTCACACAAGTATCGATTTTACCTAGAATTAGGCTTCACAAGACCCAAATGAGAAGCTTGGACCCCTTTTACACAGTCAAGTCCCCCCAGCTCTGATTCTACACACATTTCTCAGACCCTGTCACTCCAGCCCCTGGCCAGCAGCCTGAAAAGCACTTAGCAGGATTGATTCGATCCAGTTCCCCATGAAGCGGGCTGTGAGGATAACAAGGTGCATATGAGTGCAATCAAAAGCTGGGAGATGCTCCCTGCTGACTTTAACAAGGAAGCTCATAGAGAGAGACTTTGTGCTGGCCGATTGTTGATTCAGCTTGTTGAGACCCACTTTATTTTATCCACTCTGTGTTTTTTTTTTGTCTTCGAACAATAAACACAACACCTGCACCTGTAAACTTGTTGATACTTTACTCCTTTGATACACACGGCAGTAGACTTCATGACCGAAAAAGTGAATGAAGTGCAAATGCAGTTGTCCATACAACCAGGCTACAAATAAAATAGAATAAAAACTCAAAGGAAGATTTTATTGTAGGGACATACAGTATGTTGTAAAGTGTAAAAAAAAATCAAAAATCAAATAGTGAGCTTTTTATGCTTAAGTATATTTGCATATTAGATATTATCTCTACCTCTAATACCTATAATCTCTATTATCTCATGTTCCATATAACATGACATACATTGCAGTAGCATTGTTGCTTTATTGTGGAATAGAGCACAACATCCCCAGAACTGCAAAATGTTACTTTTCTCTCTCTTCCCTTTTTTGGCTTTTCTATATGGTCTAACGTGTACCACTCATCCCATACGTCTGACAGACCTTTGCTCGCAAGGAACCATGCCGCCACACAGGGCTCTTTGTCACCCACCTCCAGAGTGTGCTTTTGTAGCCCCTGAGTAACTTTGTATTCCAAGCTCGGGTTTCTTTCCCTCTGGGCCGTGAGATCCAGGCACCTCTGGAAAGTCATTTCGCAGTGACTGTAGGAAGCACTCGCAGAGATCCCCGAACTTACACACATCCACAGTAGATGCTAATAGTGTGTGGCCGGATGTGAAAGGCAAATACGCAGGCTTTTAAACTGCCAATAAGTAGCAGTCAAGGGCGTATCATGAAGCGGAATGAGTTATGAATGGCCTTCCCGGCTAAGACAAGGCAGAAGCAGCTGCTGCCCGAGACAAAAAGAATGATGAAATCATCACACGGTCACTTTGAAAGATTGCTCATTCTTTTTATACACCTGCAGCACGCTATAGAGTTTATAGAGTATAGAACTTTATCTTCACTTACTGCTTTAACATGCAAAGTTTTGCATGGATCCTGGACCTGTATATGTCTTGTAGGGTTAGGGTTAGGTGTATATGTCAGCAATAAGCTATGCAATTAAGTATTCATTTTGTTAATCTACTAACAGTTAATGAATATAAGTAAAAACTTTTCTGAAATACAACTGGATATAGTAAAACTGGATATTCAGTAGACATTGTTTTTAACTGGACGTTTATTTTTTACTTGTAGAATTCTGGATTTCCGACGGGTTCCACCGGTGGCTGGCAGACTAGTAAATATGACGCGGGAGATTCGAGATGTAACCCGCGACAAGAAACTGTGGAGGACATTTTTTATCTCTCCAGGTACCAGCATGCAGTGTACCTACTCTTCCTTTATTTACACTCATGCATGACTTAGAAGTAGTGCTCTGATTTGTTTTAGTGTTTAGTAAGTCTTGTTGATGTTATTTTTTACATTTCAAGAATTTCTGAATTTTATGTACTGCTGATAAGTATCTTTAGGATATGTGCAGCTTCCATGGAAAAAAAAACCCCGCACCCACTGCTTGCAAGGAGCCATGTTCTAATTGTGCTAATGACAAAATACAAAGTATTCAAAATAGAAGACAAGGTACAAAAAATTGTTCTAAAGACAAAATATGCTAAAGAAACAAGCACGATGCAGAGAAAGCAAATTGTGTTCTAAACAATACAAATTTCCCTGCAAATTTCCCGGAAATGTAGTGTGCAACAATAGATAAGTAGAAGAATATAATAGAAACAATAAAAAGCAATAATAATTAAATCTCTTCCTGTTTAGGCTGTGCCCACTTTGGGTTTCAATCTAAACGAGGGCACAAATTGTTGAAATTAAGAGATACGTACTTCAGTAATTATGTTATGTTCCTAATTTCTATATTTTTGATTTACATCATTATAATACAGTTTAGGGTTTAAGCATTTTTAATGTCAGAGACCAGAAAATATTTACACCATTATTTTTTTTAATGTTTAATGTTTTAATTGTCTTTTTTTTTTTTTTTTTTTATAAAAACGCTGGTTCTCCTAATGGAGAACGACGCCATCCTGGTTGTTCCGCTCAGTCTGTGCTTTTATTTACTTTCTTCTATACATTTCTTTTGCATACATGACAGCTGTACCAATTACCTACACTCCATGGAAGACATCTGCAAATTCAGTACATTGCTTTTTAACACATTCTGTACTGTTAGTACGTGTAACATTCTACATCAGTATTTAATTTCTTCCGACGTCTTCAAATGTCTACTCTTTTTAATAGTTTTGAATTTAATTTACTAATTAATGTTTACATTTTGATCTAAGGCAACGCATAACTGTCTATAATGTAATATAAAATAATGATTTTATTTTTTTCCTGCAGCCAACAACATTTGTTTTTATGGCGAATGTTCATACTACTGCTCCACTGAACATGCCCTATGTGGCAAACCTGACCAGATTGAGGGCTCATTGGCTGCCTTTCTGCCAGATCTAGCCCTTGCCAAGCGCAAGACTTGGAGGAACCCCTGGCGCCGCTCATATCATAAGCGCAAGAAAGCTGAGTAAGGCTTCTTCTTTTCCTTTTTCATTTACTTTATCTCAGGTCACCATATACCAGCCTGTATGTTCATTAAACTCCAAACTGCCTTTATCAGCAAAACTCGTTGCTTAACGCAGCTGCCCCAAGACAATCGGCTGTCCTTCCTGGGGAGACAATTTTAGTCAGGCGCTCCACAGCATTTTAAAATGCAACATAATGCAAAGCCACTGACTGTGAAAACATTTTGGCTGCTTTTTTATGGTTTGTACTGCGAAAGAGCAGCAAGGGAATGCAGCCTTTTCCCATCCTTCACACAACTGCTGTTTTTCTCTTTCATAATTCCAGTCCGGCAGCAGCAGGCATTAAAAAGTGCCTCCTGGGTTATCATTACAGTACAGTTCATGCGGTATATACAGAGGAAGTTGTGTCATAGTGTTGCATAGGTTATTTATCGATGCGTAACTGTGGGCGTAACAGAATATAGCACAACTGTGTTATCTTCTCAGGTGGGAAGTGGATCCAGATTACTGCGACGAAGTAAAGCAGACACCGCCCTATGACCATAGCAGCCGCCTGCTGGATATCATGGACATGACCATCTTCGACTTCCTAATGGGTGCATTTCACAGCAAAGCTAAAACTTTCAAAGAAAAGCGTCTCATTTTTAGGCCAGACCTTTAAATATACATTTTGGCTTAATCTTCATGTCCTTCAGTCTCTTAGGTCTGACAGGCACAACAAAGTTTAGCAAAATAAATTAACTCAGTGTACTTCCTCTATGGACAGGCAACATGGACCGGCATCATTATGAGACTTTTGAGAAGTTTGGCAACGAGACATTCATCATCCATCTGGACAACGGCAGAGGGTGAGTCAGCTTCAGCGGCCTTTTGCATAGCAATATATCTGATTAGGCTTCTCAAAGCAAGCAAGCAAATACCACACATTCTTCCAGTCAGCATCAGACATTTGACACCATGGAAACCAAGCAAATAAATGAATGCGCTTTATTAATCCCAAGGTCAGGCTTAAATATCAGTTCTAACAAAGATGTACTGCTGAAAGCTGTGGGCAAAGGAAACTTTGCAAACATGAAGTGGTGTGTAGATGTACAGTCCTTATGAAAGTACGTTCATGCTGGATTAAGCGAATGTTAAAATCTTCAAACATATTACGTAGCCGAATGCTAGAAGCACTAGACTAGAACAAGGAGCAACATTCCTACAGCGATAAATAGTTCTGGTTTTATTCATTTGGTTCCTTTTGTGCTGATACTGCAGTCTTTAAAGAGCATTAGGCCTGGGTGAGAGGAGCCCACATAATTGAGCTCATAGTTCAGCTATGGGTTTGTCAAAAGGTTTTATTGCGACCTGGAGTCATTACAGGGCGGCATAGTGAGAGAGTGGTTAGCCCTTCTTCCTCACAGTGAGAAGGTCATGGGTTTGATTCCCGCCCAGGATGTTTCTGTGTGGAGTTTGCATGTTCTCACTGTGCTTGGCAGGTTTTCCCCGGGTACTCCGGTTTCCTCCCACCTCCACACACATGTGATTGGGCATAGGTGAATTAGCTACTCTAAATTGTCCATAGGAGTGAATGTGTGTGTGAATGGTTGTCTGTCTCTAAGTGTCAGCCCTGCGATTAACTGCCGATTGTCTCAGGGTGTACCCTGCCTCATACCCTAAGTTAGCTGGGATAGACTATATATAGACGGACGGACGGACGAACGAACGAAAGTCGTTACACTGGTGTTAAGTGCCAGACACCATATTTGAAGATCCTATGTAGTAATATATTCCGCATTTTTGTTTGTTATTGATTTGTGCTGTAGCTGTATTTATGAAGCACACTCAGGTGAATTTGATTCTGAAGTCATGTCTGTGATCTGGACAAAAGTATTGGTACTACCAATCTGACCATCAAAACCATGTGTGTTTTTAGAAAATGATTTTAGATTTAGCATCCCTTTTACTTCTATAATAACTACTACAACCACAACACTGCTTCACTAGACACTGGAATGTGGCTATAACTATTTGCTTATTGAGCCATGTTGTATAAAGAGGTCTGGCTCCAGTTCCTCTTATAGGTGTATTTATTTTCGTTAAGTTAAGGGATATGCGCAGAATACTTTTTTTTTTTTTTTTTTTCTGTTTTTTACTCCAGCTCAGGAGCTTTGTGCACACAGGCATTGCCATGCTGGAACAATGCTCGTGCCTCTTTGTTCCTGAGTCCATATACTGTATGCAGAGAGACATAGACATTTGTGTGCTTCCAGCTCAGTGGCAACACATCCTGTGGAATACGCAGTTATCTGTCCACAAACTTTTGTCCATATAGTGTATTTTGGTGCTGATTTTCCCCAACACAAATAATTAATATTTATCAAACAGGCCCCTTAGTGGTTCTTCTATAAGAACCAAAGCACAACAAGGTGTGAAGTCACTGACATGGTGGAGCGATTCTGTTACCACCCCAATACACACTACTTTTCATTAACAGCCCACCCTTCAGTCCTTCATTCCCTTTATACTGCAATCTCTTTCTACTGACGTTAATAACACATTATGTCTTGTCAAAAAAACAGCAAAAGCCATCTGTTCTTCAGCATGACAGAAAAACATTACGTCTGACTGTAAAAACATGGCAACATTGCACCCGGCATCTCCTGCCAACTTCACAACAAAATACTGTTCAAACGTGTTTCTATAGAGCATAGCCATACAAGTTCAAATGCAAGCTCGCAATACAGAAACCAACGATTACATTTACTGTATGTCAATCTTAACGCTCGGGCTGCTGTTATAGAAACCAGTTAACACCTTCTGACCAGTCAGAATCAGAAATTCGACAGCAACGAGTTAGAATGTTCTTTTGAACTGTTTAAAGCTTTCTTAATAAAGAAATGGACATTTTGCACATTATTATAAGCAGATGTTTATTAAAATCCACTGTGTTGTATTCAGTCGCAGGTAGAAACCTAATTCATTCATCAGTTGCTTGGCACCAGAATTTTTAAAAGCTGGTTTAGGGTCAGGGTTAGGGTTAGGTACCTCAGGGCAGGAAAAAGGAGTCTGTTTTTAGTGTTGATTCGATTTGCATAAGGAATGGTTTGACATATTACAACAACTTGTGTTATGACTAGTATCAAAGAATTTCACTGTATGTTGTACTGTATGATGTGCATGTGACCAATAAACTCAACTTTAACTTTAACTTTAGTTCAGTAGAGAGCTGTGTGTGTGTCATCCTGAACAATTTGTATCGTATATAAAATCCTTTTTTTTTTCTGGTTAAATGTGACTTTTTTTGCAACACCTCCACAGATTTGGAAAACACTCACACGATGAAATGTCAATCTTGGTGCCCTTGAGTCAGTGCTGCAGGTAAGAGTATTTATCGGCATGTCACCCTCCAAAACAATCCCTCTAATACCTTTGAAATCTCTCCGTTATTTTGTATGTTCTTTGCTTCTTCTACTTTGCTCATCTTTGCCTCCTCCTCTCATGCTCCTTGGTCTTGCCCAGGGTGAGAAGGTCCACCTACCTGCGGCTTCAGCTACTGGCTAAAGAGGAGTACCAGCTGAGCTCGCTGATGGAGGAGTCTCTTTTGCGTGACCGCCTTTCCCCTATTCTCATTACACCACACCTGCAAGCCCTGGACCGACGCCTGCGCCTGGTTCTAAACGTGCTGACCGATTGTGTAGAGAAAGAGGGCTACAGCGCAGTAGTGGAGGATGACATGGCGCACCAGCATCAGACCTTTCGGGCAAGGTAGTGGAACCTGGACCTACACCGTGAGCCTCAAGCACGTCAGGCTGAAAACGCATGTTTGAATTCAGTGAATTCCAAGAGAATCACCACCAATGCCTCTGAACTGCCACTTCGCATACGGATATGTCTGGACAGATGTCGCCGAGACATGCTCACACGTATGGCTGCTCCATGCGTACGTTTTAACACTTTACACCAGAGGTATTGCGGAAAAGAGGTCCGTTTTCTTTCTTTTTTTTATGCTACCCACAAGCACCCGGGATTGTATATTATGTTTATGTATTTTTTTTTTTACCTGTAACGTCCAAGGATTGCATTTCAGCCCTGGTGGAAACTGCAGCACATATTTGGTTATATCCTGCTTTTTATAACACGATTAGTACAAAACTAATTTATTCATTTTGCATATTTTCTGTATATTTAATGAGACGTTAGCTGTACAGAGAGGTTTAGTAGAAGCACAAAGAAACTTTCGGCTAGTAATACATTGATCACCTGTTTTGTTGCTTGAGGTTTACCTTCCTATTAAACCCTGATTACTTTGATCCGGCTAACTCATGGAGCAGGTGTTTTGGGAGCCGAGCTGATGGTTACTGTATTAGGCAGCGTGAGACTGGAATAGGAGCTGAACTCTCTTTACTACCGCTAGCATACGACTTGTAGGTATATTTCTGGTTGGCATTTTTTTTTTCGCTCTAGCCAAATGCGCCCTGTGTGTGAGATATTTTTCCTAAAGATGCATTTAAGCTTTAAGAGTAGTACTGCAGTGCAGTGCTCCTCCTCTAAGGACCTGTATACGAGCCGTCTCTTATCTGTACGTGTCCTGATTTGGGTTTTCTAATCGCTTTTCGAAGGCTTACATAGAAGCATCTGCATGTGCAATCCAATGTTACGCAGTTTTTATTCCATGTTCTGAACTCCGCACTTCCTGTCTCATTAGTGTTATTCAGTGCTGGAACGAGCCTGACATTTTGGGTTATTCAAAAGTACACTCTTGGTTGGAACTTTTTGGATGAGGCAGGATGAATCGAATTTGCGTTTTATGTTTTGGCACTGCCTCCCGTCAGCGATGCCATGCTGAATGAACCCGGTTCTCCTGCGCAAGGAGGCTCGCCACCCAGATGCAACACTGCCATGGCTTGTTGGTTCCATGGCATACATGGGCAAGGTGGTCCTTTCTCAATGGCTGCACTCGCAGTTCTTTTTTTGCTAAACATGAAATCAGAATTCATCGCTCGGCATCCATGTATATAAAGCGTTTGTGTTTTTGTATGATAAAACAAATGATCTCTATGCTAGATTTGTACTAGACATTATTCAGACTCATGTCCAGTCATTTACACCGAATTTTTTTTATATCACTAGTTAGAATTTATTTTCAAAACTATAGCCAAAAGGCAAAAGAGTGCCTTTATCATTCCTCATGCTGACACAAAAAAAAAGGTTTGGGTATTTATTTATTTTTTATTTTTTAACGTCGAAACTATTTCAGGACACTACAGCCGCATTCAGAGTTAAGCGCAACGTAAGACGAATGCATGCTCGAGCACGTTTTCTTTGTAGAAGAGTGCGCTGAACTAATCAAAACATCGGCAAATATTTCTTCGGTGTAAAAAGTCTGAAGAAAAGAAAGAAAAGTAAAACTAGTACAGTAAATGCAAAAGAATTTATTCTCTCCGTGATCTTTGCATTTCATCTGGGATTCCATGACCTCCGTTTAGTATCCTTCGGCATCTTGTGCCCAATTAACTTTCAGAACAAATACATAAATCAACAAAACAATAAAGAAATAAAATGCATCACAATGGGACATGCTATTTTATAAACTGCTAGAGACTTTTTTTTAATTACACCACATTTGCAGTAACTACAGCACCAAAACAAATTCCATATGCTTCCTTAGTCTCTATTTCGATCCCTGAGTCTTTTTTTCCAGCCTTATATAATTAGGGTTCAATGCTTGTGCTCTAGACACAGGAATGAAATCCTGTCTTAGACACAACCTCAGCGGCAAGGAAAACATGCAGGTAATTTACCTGGACATAACTACAATAACATCAGCACAGAACCCGCTCCTGAATACCCATAACTTTACATTAGTCAGAAATTATAAGCGCGGCCTGCAAGTTTAAATGCATCACATTATTATTTCATAAGTGCTAAGAATACTGCTGAATAATCTGTCGAACAATCAATCGTGTTGTCCTGTTTGAAACTGACTTTTAGACATGATCAAAATAGTATAATTTAAACATCTATCTACACAAATATGAATGCAGACTCAGCAAATCGGCATGTTTCTGTGTAAACTCAGTGCCTGTGCAATGATAGAGCTACTTGAACGTTTCGGGATTCGTCACAACTGGACCTTTGAACCACGAGCTCTGGACTCTAGACCAACAACCCACGGGGATTGTACCGTTTCTCAGCAGGGAGGAGGATGACAACATGTTTTGGTTGCCAAGTAGTCTGGAATAACTCCCAAATTTTTCTTCGTGTATGTGTAAATATCTAATACACTGAACCCATCGCTGTTTTAGCAGCCAAAATGCTTTTTGGGTTTTTTTCCCTTCTCTTTTACGCATTGTTACTGTGAAGACTTGTTTGCAAAAGATGGTGTGCAATAAAAAAAACGAAGCTGTTGAAGCTGTGTATGTTTGTGGTACAGTACCAAATAGTGTGAGAAATCAGAATGCATTATGTTGTCCTTAAATACATTACCATTAAGGTGTTTATTATCCGTTTATTTTTTTAGCAAACTCTTATCTGTTTATTTACTTTGCACTGTCTTTCTGTGATGGCCGACCCATGTTCCCTGAGTTACTTTGTCCTGCTTGTTTTTCTACTATGCTTGCTCTACCTACTGATGATTACGTTGATCAGGTATCGTTATTCAACCAGAATCTGGGAGATACCGATCTGGGAGATGGGTGGTGGTGGCTCAATGGTATAAGGCTCTGGGTCAGTGATCAGAGGGTCGGAGTTCAAGCCTCACACCAGGCAAGC
>JAOUQX010000019.1:10926801-10941289 GCA_028566295.1 Liobagrus marginatus | reverse complement strand
GGACATGGAGTCTGGCCACCTGCTACTGACTCCAGCAAGGCTCAGCTGGACCAGTCCTCTTGTTCAGTCAGCCAAAGGATAGCCAAGGAGGATCCTGAAGGGCATACAGACCCCTAGGCAGCTTTCCCTGTACCGTCCATGAATGATACAAGGACAAACAAACATTTTCTGCTTCCACAAACTAATAATTTTGTCTTGAAACAGGGTGTATGATGCAAACAACATTCAGCCAAGGACCATGCCACATGTAAAGCATGAGTGTCTGAGTGTTTATAAGCAAGCCAGGAAAACTCTAATCAGAGTTTTGTGCAGCTCTAAGACATTAAGGACAGATTTGGCAAGAAGGTTGATGCGCTGTGTTGTTCAGAGCCTGTGTTCAACCAACCGCAGCGCATCTCTGTGGCAACGGGGCCTTTGTGGACATAAAGGACATCAGGACGCTCTAAGGTAGAAAATTGCACCTCGTATCACCCATCACCTTCTGGACTGTGGAATGAGGGAGGGAGGAGACACCTGCTGTCCTTTCTATGAATCGGCTCCATCAATCACAGTTCTGCATGCAGTTGTGTGCACTCTCTCACACATGCACACACTTCATCGAAGAAAATATCTTGAATGATTTTATGAAATGGAGAAGAACGAGCCCATAAGTCCTGCAGGGGGATGAGACGACAGGAGGTAAAGGACTGCAGTGGTATTGTGTATACCTCGCCCAGGTGTACGGGGCATTCAGTCGGACTGCTGCGATAGGTGGAAGTGACGGTCCTCTATCCACAAAGGGGGGGAAAAGGAGAAAGATATTTTCCCCTGCAGGGGGACATGACCTTGAGCCAGCATGGAATCTGTCTCGCTCTCTCTTTCTCTCTCCCAATCTCGGTCCTCTGCTCTTACACTCAATTATGATGCAGGTAATCTGTGTGGTATTGGAGATTAAAGTTTAATTAGGGCAAGCAGAGTAATTTTGGTCTGGGTTTAATGTAATCATGCCGCCATGGTTGCCTGTGATGTGTCCTAATGTCTGTCGGTGTGGGAGCGGGGATCCAGTATGGCTTTTCATCAACAGAGAACAAAGGCTCCTGTCATCCTCATCTCCCTCTGCTGGCTTGGCTGTGCTCCATCGGCACATTCACACTCACACATCCCTGTCCAGACGCTGTCTATACAACAACCAGAAGGTAGGGAGGGATACAGTCAGCGTGCGAGAAAGAAGGAAGGGAATAAATAATCCGAAGCTCTGGACTCCCTTGGTTTTAAGCCTTACTCTCCAAACTGCTGACTCTCGAGGGCAATACAGTAAGCATTTCTGACTGTTCAGTCACATTTGAAAAGAATTTTTTTTTAATGCTTTATGCCTTCATTTGACTTCCCACCCCCTCTCTTCTTCTCCATCAGAAACCACGTTTAGGCATTCTTGTCCTATTTCTTTACATTTGTGTCAGAAACTAAAATCAAAGTGCTAGTAAGTATGGTGTAGAATTGCTCCATACCAATGGTAGCTCAACATAACTCCTAAATGACATTCAATAATTGCATAGGACACTTTGACAAACCAATTTTTCAATAGCAACAAGAGGGTAGTAACAAAAATAAATATGCAACAATCAACGATCTGTAGGACTTCATCTTACCTACCCCCTCCTCCTTGTCCCTTTCTTCATCTTACCTGTTCCCTGCGATGTATCCAGGCCCTGCTCTGATTTCACAGTGTATCTGTGGCACAAGGGCTTTTAGCATTGGCTAGGTTTGGCAGAAATGGGTTTTCAGAACAAATATTCCCAAGTCTTGTCTTTAGGTAACAAACAAACCTGTCCCACTGTTATTTTTTCCATGTAACTATGCAAAAAGATTCAGAGCCAATTCAGGTTAGGGGATTGAAACGAGGTTCAACTATTAGACAAAAACAGTTTCCAAGGTCCCTTTGATAAATCAATTCAAAGTTAACTGGATTTTCCAAATATAGACCCAACACTATGGAAACTGTAATCCCGGCTATGAGTAAACTTGGAGCTGGTAGCACGGGGTTAAGTAAAAAGGAGTACTAATATCTCTTCTGAAAGCACCAGTGGATTTGGCGTAATATGCACAGTGGGCAGATACAACCAGTCAGCATTATGCGTTTGTTTTTCAAGGAAGATTCTGGACAGCAGATCACATGTGACAGCAACAGCAACATTCCCAAGGTCACCACCAGCAAGCCTTTTGTCAGCAGGGGGAAGGAGGGGGTGCAGTTTAATCCTATTTATTGTAGACCACAAAAGAGTAAAGAAATTGAATAAACTGTGCTAAAAAGAGAGATGTACGGACAGTAAATATAAAGAAAGTTGAAATGAATAGGGGAAGGGGGTGGTAAGGACGAAAGACCTAGCACGAGTGACGTTGCAATCGTTCTGCATCATCAATTTGGTGAGTTGAAGTGGTGGGGAGAGGGAGCAGAGCAGCAAGCCTCACAGGAAGAAATAAATGACTGTGCCCTTATTGAACGCAGCAAGGCATATAGCATTTCAGGCCAGTAATGTCATTGTGCCTTTGTACCGGTTTTATTGATGAAGTCTGTCTCGAAGAAAATCCCTCAGCACAACCAGCATTTGAGACTTCTCATTCCACTCGAGAGATCAATGTAAGCAATCTTTGGCATGGTAAATGCGGTGCTTGTACAAGGTGCAGTGCAGAAAACATGTCAGAGTGCATGGGCCCAGCTAGAACGCCCCTGTAGAGAAAGTGGGGCTCTGCTACTTCAGAAGAGAGGAGCAATAGAGGCGCGTAGCAACTTTAACGGCTAAGATCCCACTATCTTTTTTTGCTATTTATTTCTACCACCCTCTTTGGCACTAGAATATCAATCAGTTTCCTGCCCTCATTTAAAGCTGTGTCTCTCTCTCTCTCTCTCTCTCTCAAATCCACAAGACAGCTGTTGAGTTCTCGGATACATACGCAGTGACAGCCTCTACGCCAGGATAGCGTGGGGGTTTTTTTCCCCAGTATGGTAAAATTGGAGTTATTAGGCTTGGTGTCTTCATGCCATCACCAGTCTATGTTTGTTTCTTTTTATTTTACAGCTAGGCCCCACAATGCAGTTCATTCAAACCTGTAGTTTGTAATCAATAATTTGGTCAGTTCGGACGATGGACTTATAAACAGTTAAACTTGGAAACACATTGTCTTTTTACATTGCAAAATACAAGCACACAAACTTTTTCACTAGAGCCTTTTTTCCAATATGCACACATTCCTGCCCACACATGAAATCAGTAAAGTATATAAAAGAGAACCCTTTAAAGCACCAAAGGTTGAGTTTTGTTTATTTTAATCTTTTTCTTGATGTGTGATGCCACAGGCACTGCTGGAACAGGAAGAGCGTGCTTCACGGCAGGAAAAGAAAGTAATCACAATCACTGCTCAGTGTCACCATGCCAACGATACCAAGGCTCGACATTTAAAGGCCACTCCGCATAGCCTTCTAATGGAAAAAGTTGTGGAAACCTTACTAACTGCTGCCATTAATCCAGAAGTGTCACAGAAAGACAATCACATCTACCAAATCCAGATATCCAAAGGTTTCACCATCATGTACATATGATAATTTTGGTATATAATTGATTTCACTTATTGGGGGAAAAAAAACCAATGATGTCTGTCTTACTACATCACTTTTTGATCTAGCATTTATCCTAATCACCACTTCATGTAATGGATAACATGTTTGTAGCAATCAATTAGAACACCAATATACAGTAATCGTCTACTGATCCCAAGAGTTAATCTAAATTACCTCTACTTATTGTACGCTGATTGATGTATTTTTCTATAATAAGTACATTATAGTTGTAGATTATACAGGCACATTTAATGTCAGAAAGCCACAAATGGAAGTCTTTTCTACTGTCCATTAAAACCCTCAATAATAAAGAACATCCGTAGTACATAGATTGATCATAGAACTGACCAATGAGGTCAGTAAGCTAAATCAGAACTGTCCCAGAACATTCCAGATGAAAAGCTGAAAGCTTCAGCTTTATTGGTCAAACAACATTTGGAAAACAGACCATGCTTTTGACCAAGACAGAGAATCCAGTTGAAATAGTCTGATCTCACTTACATTATTAATATTCAACAGTTTCCTTACATTACTGAATTTTTCATGGATGAGGCAACCATGCAAAAGATGGCAAATTTCCGTCACTGTTCTTAAATGTAGAAGTAACAAATAATGAAAAATAAAATGCCCTTTCCTGCGCTCGATTTATTTGTCCAGTTCCTAACTCCCCACTTCTGTTAAAGGCACCGTTGTTTATGTTTGGAGTGCTGTGTGAAGTTTTGTGGAGGAGTTGGTGACCATGGTGCTGAAATCATGTTAAAAGTGGTTTAAACCTATTGGAACTCTCACAGTGCCTGTTTTATAACCCCGGTTGTTATATAAAGGTATGATGAATATCACAAAATCAGATTAGTTTATTAGATTTCAAGTGATCATTACTTTGTATGGTCTTGTGTTAAAATAAAACTGCAGTTTAATAAAAATATCCAGCCATAGAATTTGTTCTATACCTACAGGGCTGCTATAGGTATAGAACAAGGCTTACTAATTCAAGTTATAATTATATTCCTACTAATAATAATATTTGAAAGCATTTAACAAGTAAAATATTTAACACTTTCAATGATGGCCAAAGTTCCGCATTTACCTGTAATCAAATTCCACTCATGTAAGGTTATCTTAGATTTTATTGTCATATGTACAAGAAACATATGCAACATAGAAATTCAATACCATACAATGAAATTCTTTCTCTGTGACTCCTCCCAGCAGCCTATAACTATTTAAATAAACTGTTGTGTACATGCTATATATGCAGAGGGCATCTGTAGTCTTTGATGATATTTGCAGCGTGTATTAGGATGTGTGTCTAGGGATAGGATAGTTGGAACATCTCAGAGTTTAATCTGCGTCTGCAGTGATGGGGTAGTTTTGGATTTAACACTCTTGCAGGGTCTACCTGATGGTTGGAGTGTGTAAAGTCTGTGGTGGGAGACTACGGACCCTTTTGATCATGATAGCTCTCCTAATACCTCCTGCCTGGTAGATGCTCTTCGGCTTTGGCCATTCCAGGGATACTTTGGCCAATTTGCACCACCCGCTGTAGATGTAGTACCTGTACATTGTATTGTCTGCACTGTACTGTACTGCACATCATATGCATCTTCGATGTTCTGGAGCTTGGATTTCAAGTGATGTTATTTGGGTCATTGTGTAAACAAGCACAGCAGCATCACTGAACCAGTAATAGACGACTTGTAGTCTCCTGGGATGCTGCTATTCCATTTCTGAAGAGGAGCGGCAAGCTCAGGGGCTGGCTGACTTCAGGCAGAGTACTAGTGTGATGAGTAATGCGAACATCTGATGGGACCAGGTGGTTGTCCCTTGATAGGCTCCCCGTGCTGGAGTGCAGCAACTGAACTGCTTCTATTGCACTGTCTCTATGTAAAAAAGGTTTCCATTTATAGTGCGTCAATCCCTCCATAAAACAAGCTCTTGTTAATGGCTATCTGGAGGACAAAAGTCTTTGCAATTACCTGTGGACTACACAAAAGCTATACAACATTTTCGATTCAAAACCACGTCTTTATTGATAACCCCACTAGAGTATGTATTGGTTAGAAGACTTGGCAGATGTTTAGTTAATAGATGATTATTTTAAAGCAGCAGTTCTCAATCTATGCCATATGTGACCCCTGGAATCCAGCGTCGAGTATATTCTCAGATCAAATAATTACTCGAAAAACAAGGAGTATCAAGCCACTCAAAGATTCCGTCATTACCGTGGTGTTGTTGAAAATTTAGAATCAATAATAAAAACTAATTAATTAGCTATTGGAACATGACATTTTGTTGATTAAATGGATAATGTTTTGTTCTTCAAAAATGAATAAGCTATGTTTGTGTTACAATTAAATTTGGTACATCATAAAAATGGCCAATTACAAAACAGTGACTTATCCCAATGTGTAACTGGCTAATGTGTGACAGAAAAGCTAAAAGAAGCCACCAAATATTTGCTCTCATTTTCTCTCTCTGTGTTTCCAAAGTATTACCCTAGCTGAAGACATGCAGTCCTTCAGAGAGCGGGGTGGTTTCCAGGGCAACCAGCGCTGTTACCAGCAGGAATCCCATGAATTATCTCGCCTTGAGAATTACAGACATCACAGCCAGACCGGACAGAGCTATGAGGTGCACTCTCTTCCTGCTGCAGGGGTGCCAACAGCAGGAACAAGCTCTAAGGACTGTTATGGGCAGCAGCCCTATCCCAGCTATGGCAGCAGTTCAGCTCAGAGCAAAAAATCATACAGAGGAGGAAAAGCTTCAAGCCAGCACCTGCAAGCTGGCTACAGTAGCCACATGAATTCTGGATATTCATCCCAGTACATGAGTGAGGGACACTTGCAGCAGAAGTGGGGTGAGTCTGGTCAGATATCCCAGTATGAACAGGACATAGTGGGTCATCTTGAGGCTGGGACCAGTGGCTCATCCCAATACCTTGAGCAGAACATGCTAGCCATTTCTCAAAGCCAGTGTCATCTCCCTTCTCAACCCTCTGCTCCTGTATATACAAGCCCCCATCAGCAAGGTCATCCTCCCAATCCTACTCCATCTCCGTTAATATATCCACAAAGCCACATTCATTTCCCTCAACACTCCCAAACACCCTCGGCTACCTCATCTTCCTACATGGAGAAATGTAATACAATTCCTCTCGGCTACAAAACTGGCTATGGAATGCCACCTAATGCCCAATATTCAAGGCAAATGGGCAACCACAGTAGTCTAAAGCAGAGTGGTTATCGGCCCCAGAATAATTACGGCTACCAACAGCCCCCTTCAAGAGCTGGATTTGAACAGCAACCTCCCTTGCAGGCTATGTCAAGTGCACCAGAGAGTCTTCAAAAATTCTCGCATTATAATCAGACCCAACAAAACTACTGTATAACAGATATTTCTGTGAGGTCACCCGAACAGTATTACCAGAACTGCAGTCCGAGCTCCAGCCACTCACCTGCAAGGTCTGTGGGCAGATCACCCTCCTATAGCTCTACACCTTCTCCTTTAATGCCCAATCCTGACACATTTCAGTATAGCCAACCAACCAACCCATCTTCCTCTTCTGTGAATCTGCAGGATCCAAACATGTTAATGCCTCCACACACCCACCCATCCCCAAGTGTCAATCACCAATCTCAAAACTACTCCAGTGCTATGAAGGACCGTTTTTCTGAGAAGCTTTTTTCCAACCCAAGCTTGTGGAGCCTAAATGCTCTAACATCTCAGGTAGAAAACATCTCCAACAACGTCCAACAGCTATTGCTGTCAGAAGCTCTTATGGCCAACAAAAAAGGTAACAAGCGAAACCAGATGAAAAAGGGAGAGGAATATAGGGGCCATTTAAAGGCAATGGAGGACTCATCATGTCCTGATAGCCAACATGTTCCTCTCCTCAGTGATTCTTATGGCACCCCGAGATCTATGCCATCTGATCTACTAGAAGTAGGATACACCAGCAGCGCTGACGAGCAGATGGAACGTACCTACTACTATTTTGGTCAGGGCAAAGGTTCAACACAAGCTTCAGCACAGTCACAACTGAGTCTGGACACAGTTTCTACCTGCTCCATAAACTCAACAGATGATATGTCTGTCAGGTCAGGTGACTCTGATCGGAGTATACAGAGTGCAGCATCTGAAGATAATCTTAGCTGTGATCCAAGGGTACAGAGAGTGGCATTTGGAGAGGAGCAGCACAGTTCTCTCATAAGCAATAGAAATGAAAGTTCTCCTATTAGCGTAACAGCCACAAGCCCTATGAAGCAGGAGACTAATTCTCAAATAGGCATAAAGCAGTCTGAAAATACTCAGAAGGAGAATTTTGAGGAATCTGCCTGGACAGAGAGGATAAATGATGAAAAGGAAAGTGAGAAAAATAAACTGTCCACAGAACAAAAGTGCAAAGGAGAGGATTTTGAGGCAACTGAGAAACCACAGGAGTGGTTTGAGGATGAGAAGTGCCCCTCCTTTTTTCATAAGTTAAATAAAGAGGTGTCAAATGAAAGCTTTTGTTATGAAACAGAAGACAACATCTATCAAAAGCTGAAAAACAAATATGAGACAGAAAAAGGAGACTTTGCCGAAAGGTGTTGCGACACACGTAGAGAAGTAAATGAAGACGCAAACATGAAATCAGAATCCCAAAATAAAGTTGATGATCCTATAACTGCATCACCAGTTATTTTAAAAGATGTACCCGACTCCAGTCTATATTTACCTAGAAAAGTGGAAAGCTCAGAGACACACCATCTTACCTCTGGTTGTGAATTTTCAAAGGAAAGACAGTCAACCCCTGAGAGACAGAATGAATTATTTGAGGAGCAGTCTGCCCATTCATATTCAGTCACTGAAGTGAGAGAGAAGAAAAGAGAAAGTCTGACATCCAGTGAGGATGTCATTAATAATAAAGTGAAACTGGAAGACTTCTTTAAAGAGGCCTGTAATAATCAAGGGGGGGAAGCAAATGGACCACTTTGTGTGGTCAACACCGAAATAGCTGAGACCCCTGCTCAAGACCTAGCCCACAGAAGCAATGAAAGGACATTAGTCACATGTGACATTGCACCTCAGTCTCACCCTGTCAGGAGTGGCTTCTCAACTCTCAATGAGAAAACAACACCTCAGAATCAGGTGAGGGATCACAGTGATGCAAAGGTGCTGGAACCCGATTCCCCTCAGTTACCAGGCAAGTCAATAATATCTTCTGCACCATCTTGGGCTGATACACCACCCTCTCCACAGAAAGGTGATGAGGATGTAGAACCAGGTATAAGCTGCCCCAGTGCAACAAAACCAGAGCCAATGACTTCCTCAGCACATCCAAGACTATTAGGAAGGAAGCATGCACGGGGCCGGAGAAGATTAATTCATTCAAGTACAGGAATGCGGAGTATGGAAAGGGATGGGGCGCAATCATCTGCTCAAAAGCCCAGCACACTATTAAATAACAATGCTACTTTCTCTGATCAGATGGAGGCTGTTCAGCTGGACATTAGTAGTCAAACGCCAAAACTTCTGACAGAAGGCTTACCATCCCGTATGTGTACTCGTTCTTTAGGGTCACAAATTACCCCAAAGGGTTGTTCTCAAGAAAAAGGAAAACCAAGTCCAAAGTCCCGTTCAAAACCCGGTCCAAAACAAGGACCAAAGCCTGGAACAAAGCCCGTCGTAAAACTCAGTTCCAAGCCTGTTTTAAAAACAGGTCCAAAACAAGGCCCCAAACCTACATCAAAACCGGGCCAAAAGGCAAGTCCCAAAGTAGGTGCAAAGCCTTCTACAAAACAAAACTCAAAGCCTGGGCCAAAGCAATGTCCAAAACCTGGGGCTGTCCCAAGTGTAAAATCAGGTCCAAAGCCTGTCCCAAAGCCTTCTGCTATACCTGCTCTAAAGTTTGGTCCAAAATCCGGCTTAAAACCTACAGAAGGAGTAACCCCGAAGGGCCCTGGTCGGCCAAAAGGCCTCAACCCCAAGATCAAATCAATGAAATATGAAAATTACACAGATTCTATCCCAAAGCATATTGAAGATGCAAGCTGCATGACTGAAACCCCTGAACAAGAAGACCATACTGAAGTTAGTTTGGAAACTGTTGTTGGTACTACTTTACACACTTCAATAGACAGCACAATGGATTCGACTTTGGACACTGCTTTGGATGCTACTTTTGTAAATTCTGCAAAAGATCAAAAGTCCATGGTATTAAGGTCTCGGAAGCAAACCCGGGAAAAGTTAACAGAAGACAAGGAGAAAGAGACAGACATATCAACTGAGGCTTTAGCTATAAAATCCACTGAGTCACATATAGTTGCTGCTGCTCAGCCCTGTGAGAATCTAACATCAACCTTAAAATCACCCGACCATGACGGTATCAGCACAGAGTCACTTATTCAACTCAATGAGCAAATTGTGTCGGTTTCAATCAAGAGAAAATCTAGTTTACAAGCCCCAGACTCAATCAAGAAAAAGAAAAGTCTGAGAGTTAGTCAAACAAAAACACAAGAATCTCAGCCACAGGAGTTGGCAGTAGATGCCCAAGGTTCCAAGGGAAGCCGAAAACGAGGCCATAAATTAGAACAATCAGCTTGCAGCACTCTGACCAAAGATAACCTTGTCTTGGAAGATATCATTGACACACCTTGTGTGCCTCCTCAGTGTCCTACTAAAACAAAGTATCTTCCTCCAAGGAAAGGCAGAGGACTTAAATATGAAGCAATGGTTCAGAAAATCACATCCCCAGCATCCAAAAAACAGCCACTAAATATCCAACCAGATGTTGTGCTAGAGGAATTAGCACCAAAGCAATCGCCAGAACTACAGGTCCAAGAAAAAAGAAGAGCAGTATACACTACAATGGTAACTTTAGAGAAGGTCGAGAGCACAGTAAGCATTGAGGAGACTCCAGGCACAGAATGTATCCAAACTCCTCGAAAGAAGCGCAAAAAGTGGGCCACAGTGGAGAGCACCAACACACCAGATATAGCAATGGAGACTGGGAGTCTCATTATTAACACACCAAGGCTAGCCAAACAGAGAGCCATTAAAAATAACCACGAGATGCATCTGAAGCAGCGGAAGAAAAGAAGAAAAGGCCCCGAGCTTGCAAAGAGTATGCCAATTGTGGAAACACATGAGCAAACTGATGTATTTAACTCTTCCAATGCACCTGCACCGTCACCCCCACCAACGTCTTCTCTCTTTTCAAACACAGAAGAGAAGACACAAGGTGAACAGCTTACAATAGAAAAAGACTTGACAGTAATTAAACTGAAAAGAGGCAGGCGGCCATCACTTAAAAAGAAACAAGAAGATGACCTCCGCCAGCCAGTAGGAAAGGAAGAAGGTCAAAAGGTCAAAAAAAAGCCTGGACCAAGAAAAAAGACCCAACAAAATAACAGCAGTACCATCAAGGTCACTGTAAAGGGCTTCAAGCCGAAGATAAAATGCAAAAAGGAATGGACTCCTATTGTGAAAGGGACTTTGACAAATTTTTTGAAAACAAGTGACAACAAGCCTTCTTTTAGACCATACATACATATTGACAGCTCCAAAATGCTTGCTTCCCTTTGCAAACTCATAAACAAACCTGAGGAAGAGCGTCTGCTTGTCCAGATAAGAAAAAAGAATTTGGAAAAAAACAGAATTATACCAAACTCATCAATAATGCTCCAGGGCCCCTTAGTTAACAGAAGCCTAACTGACAAGTGTCTAATATGTTGTTTGTGTGGAAAGCCATCAAATTACAAAGAGCTTGGAGATTTGTGTGGCCCGTACTACCCTGAGAATACCATACCACGGAAAACACTGTCCTTAACATACCATGAGGACTTCAGGCGAAACAGAGACAGAGAACCAGACAAGGAGGCCATGTGCAGTAGTGAGCAAATTAATGACATGAAAAATGACGGAGAAAAAGACTTACTTCAAGAGGGCAAAAGTGAAGGAGACTGCAGGCTGCTGATGAGAGAAAGAAGGGCACAACATAGAAGTCGTCTTGGCTTGCGGGCAAGGTTCAAAAGACTGCCGCTTTTGCAAGGGAGAGCTGGAGGTGGAGTTCCCCCTGCTGGTGAGGAGGGCTCTTATTCTGTTCTGCAAAGGTTACAGCTGGAGGCTGAGGCTAATGAGCACTGGTCACACGAGGCCTGCACTGTCTGGACCAGTGGTGTGATCCTAATCGCAGGCAAACTGTACGGACTGAAGGAAGCTGCAAGGGAATCTACACTCACGGTGAGCATAATGGAAATATAATATTTTATTATTTATGATTAGGGCAGCATGGTAGCAGAGTGGTTAGCACTCCTGCCTCACGGCAAGCAGGTCACAGGTTCAACTCCGGCCCAGGGTCTTTCTTTGTTGATTTTGTATGTCCTCCTCATGTGTGCGTGGGTCTTCTCTGGGTACTCCAGTTTTCTTTCGACTCCAAACACGTGATTGGACATAGGTGAATTAGCTACTCTAAATTGTCCATAGGAGTGAATGTGTGTGTGAATGGTTGTCTGTCTCTAAGTGTTTGTCCTGTGATTAACTGGTGATTGAACAGTGTGTACCCCGCCTCACACCCTAAGTTAGCTGGGATAGACTCCAGCGCCCCCACGACCCTGAATGGGATAAGTGAACAGGACAATGAATGAATGTGATAAGGGCCATATGCTGTAGACATAATGTAAATTTTGTTTCATTTTACCAATCAATCATTAGCATGCACTGAAATATGAACCTTCTTGAATAGTTGGTTTGGTTTTCTTTGGTTAAGATGTGCTTTTTCTTTTTTTTTTTTTCTTAGAAAAGATATAATCACCATATGCAGAAATAGATTTTCTATAAAATAAAAAGAAAAAAAAAAAAAAAAAGTCCAACTTAAACAGTGCTATCTTACTCTTTTTGAAAAAGCACACGTTGTTCAGATTTGCATTGAATCAGACACTAATGACTTGAATATGGCCTTTTTTTAAATTAATAAGGGGATCAAAATAAAATAAATACATCAGGGGAAATAATCCACAACAATGAGATAATAATACATAATACCTAAGATAAATACATCAGGTTAAATAAGAACATTTTTTGTCATATTTATTGGTTCAATGTCATTTTAAAAATAACGGCATACAAGAAACAGCGTGATGTCGAAATTAGACTGTATTAATTGTCCATGGGCAGAAGAATATATTATGTAAATTTGGAATCTACACTTCCTGTATTTTGGAGCCGCTTGATTAAATGTGTGTTATTGCAGAAATGTTCTAAGTGCCAGACTGAGGGAGCTTCCATCAGCTGCAGCTGGAAGAACTGCATTAATAAATATCACTATGTCTGCGCCAAAGATACAGGTATGCCATTACGAATATGTATGTGTACAGTATGTGTGTCCATAATATACATATCTAATTTGTGCACGAGTTGTTTATACAGTTTAAATCTTTAAGACTTTTTCCATTAATCTCCTGCTTAATGCTTCCACGTGAATGTTAATGATGTATAGATTTCCCCCAGCGTTCATGGCACAATGCTACCACCGCTATTGACTCGAGTCAGAATATAAGACGAGGTGCAACCTTTCAACGTGAACATCTTCTCTCGCTAATCCTTTCCTTTTCCGTGTCTGTCAGGCTGCACATTCGACGAAGACACTTTCTTGATCAAATGTCCCAAACACCAGGTAAGAGTTGGAATCCGCTCTACAACATAAAAGCACATCTTTGATCTTAGGAACATGGCTGTTATGCCGTGTGCATCGTTGGCTCTGCTGACCTCTGTAACAAAGGGAGTGAACGGAGGTGTAAAGCGCCGCCGCTCATCAGCGCCATCTCCCAGGGCAACAGACAAGTCTAGCAAGGAGCTCACCCTTATTGATGAGCCATCTCTCCAGTCATAGCCATGCTTGCACATGGGATGCTAATTAGATGCTCAATAATATCGTAGCTTTCTGACACCTGTTATCCCCCACAAAACTAAATTAACATTAGCTAGTGTCAGATGTTTAGATTGCAAAGATGATTTTCTTCGAGGACAAACCCAACGGTGTCATCCGTTTGCACTGCAGTCGTACAAATGACGCAAGGTTGTAGTCGGATTCGACCGGTTTTTCGTTGATACATGACTCGAATATACTGTAAATCTGGCTGATTTAACAACGACTCAAGGCTACATACTGCCCACAGGTTTTACGCTTGAATTGCAGTGATAAGCGAGTACAGAGCTCGAAACTGTGCCACGGTACAACGCTAGTCGACATCCAGTGTGAGAAAACCTGGCAACAGATCAAACCACCCTCCCATCTCCGTTCCTGTCCTACGTCAAAGGACAAAAAGGGATGGGAGGGAGAATGCGAGAGAGTGAGAAGTTTAGAACAAGCTGAAAGCACATTGACTTAGGGATCTAAAGGCTTTAGGTCTCAGCCATGCCAATTTGCTGTTTTAATGAAAGTAAGCAATAGATATTCCACCCCAATGCAGGTCTCACAGGAAACGTCTTCCTTTTTTCCCCCTCGTTCTCTGTGCCTACACATGCACAGACGCTTTTTCTACTGGGGGCTTTAGTGGTAGTATGAGCAACAGCCTGGATTACTGCACGGCCGGTTTAAAGCAGGGCAAAAGCAGCAAAGGCAACAAGGAAAACGAGAGCAGGGCTATGGCTCCCACCTTTTCAAAGGGAATCATGGGCTATTCTTACATCATGGCTCGATACAGAGGGAGAGAGATCCTGGCTGGTAGCCAGAGCGATGGGAGGATGAGTACAGAGCAGAGCAACGACAGTGTTGGTGCATGAGGTGGAAGAAACAAGCAGAATTACTGTGCAGAAAACACTCTGTGCCAGCAAAATTAGGGGGGGGGGGGGGGGTCCTGCTGGGTGGTTGAGGAAGCCCGGGCCAGTTTTGTTGGCCGAATTGGTGCAGCC
>JAOUQX010000019.1:10901484-10912876 GCA_028566295.1 Liobagrus marginatus | reverse complement strand
AGAAACTGACCCTGGCCCCCCATCAGAGAAGGGAAAAGTTATGTGGCCCTCACTGGAAAAAGTTTGGGGACCCCTGTTCTAACATTAATAAGGTACTGGCCAATTAAGGATAAGGTGAAAATTGAATATTCTAAAACCGAGTGTTCTTACTTATTACTCATTACAACAAAGCCATATGATGATATTTGTACACGACAACTTGGTAGTAGTATAAATAATACAGTTAATTTCTTTATGATTAGATATTAGGCACAATAAAGAAATTAACTGTATAATTCAGACCAAATCCTCAGTTTTAATATACAAACACTCAACAATATTACATGACATTGTTGTAATGAGTAATGAATAAGGATCTGGGTGGAGGATCACAAGTGCTACCTGCAGAGAGGTGCTCTGCACTGGCGCTGTGGATGTCGCCAGAGATGTCATGCACGGAGATGCTACTGTAGTTACCATGGACACATCTGGCTTTAGGGTGGTGAGGAGAAGAGATTCAGCTTTGATGAACTGAGGCTGCAACAACAGCTGAAATCACACACACAACCACAAACAGGCACGCCAAACAAAGCATCAGTCATTTGGTGAAGCACAGACATTAGTCAAAGTCACAGCATGTACGTACATGTGTTCACACTTACAGGAACTTGTTGGATGTGGGTCTGTGCTGGAGGACTGGAGGTCGTGGTGAGCATGGGGTTAGATGTGGACAGATTCTGGACCTGAGCTTGGATGGCTATCGGCTGAACGCTCTGTGGAGAGCTGGCAACACTGGGCGCAGGTTGATGGGAGCCTTGCTGAGGGACTACTGCAAATGATCATTTCATTGTTATTATTCCTTATGGCTATACATTCGTTTTCAAAATCATTTGCCATGAAATCTAATTTGATCAAATCATTTTACCAATCGGATTTACAATGTTCCATTTTCAAACAACCTTCCCCTTATCCTCAGCTGGAAGAATTACATATTTATAATATCACTTTTAGCTAGATTACAGAACATAGTTTCACTTTGCAGCTTCTATTATTATTTAACTTACTTAAGCAGCTCACACTTCCTAGTTGGCAGAACACCAAAATCTCCATCACTGTTTATTCACTTGGTAGAATTGTCTGCGAATATTCTCTTCACTGGTTGAGCCTTTAATAAAGCATTCACTTAGGATTTAAAAAAAAAAAAAAGAATCTCTTCTTTTTTTGCTATTCTATACCAATTTGTTTAGTCTGTAGCGATAAACATTATTACGATGTAATAAAGTTTCTACCGCAGATGTTTAAAAACTAGTAGCGTCCACCAAACATTCCTATACCATTGGATCTATACTATTACTACTACCATGTGTTTTCAAAGACAAGGAGTTAAATGAATGTTAGAATTTTGGGGGGATTAAAAACTTTAATGCTCTGAATTAAAGACTACAGAAAATAAAATGTATAGTATTCATATCATTTTTAAATTAATGTTTTCTAATGCAGATTGTTTTACTGAAACAATAATAAGATATTCAAGCTAGAATTGATGCTCCAATTAAAATCATACATTTTCAATAAGAAAGAACCAAGCTAGCATTGTCGCTTCATTACTTGATGGGTAATACATCCTTGAATACACTCATTAGTCATAGATGATGTGGCCTCTAACGTTATCTTTTCTTAGAGCCGTCAGCGTCGTATCAACTACATAGGGAACGGCAATCAACCTACGTGTGTGTACATTGACCTGTTCTGCGGTTTCTGTACGACGTTCCAATGTTAAGATTATCTTTGACCTGCTTGTTAGTAGATTCGCAGACGGGCGTACTGAGGGTAATACACCGATGGTCTCAGAGCAAAACACACGGGTTTCATAACAATATGGAGCAAAGGGCAACTCTTACTGAGTTCCTATCTAACACTTTGATCGGACAGGTCTTGTTATAGGTGTAAAAACGGTCACGCGATCACCAGTTAAAGCACATATCCAGGAATAAACATGTCAATGACGTGCCTGCCAAGTCTGGACAGATCTGATCAGGGAAGAACTTTTCTCCTTTTTACAAATATTATCAATAATAAAATGGTTCAACTATTTTGGAATAATAATAATAAAGGCGTTAACACTATGGAATATGTATAGTATTATGCAGGGACCAAAACAAACTGGTGTATCAATCAATTTTGTTTTCTATTTGAAAAGCTTCACAGATCATTTTGACCAGATTCAGGTCAGTGTTACAACGTTTCAAAAAAGAGCTGAGCTCCTCACTACCTCGCCTAAGAAACTAGTTGTTTGGAAAAACTAAAGATAAACGCTAAGTATATACTGAACAAACATCATAATATTTTCTTTCCAATTTCCTTGAAAAATACAAGTACTAGGAAGTGTCACGTAATGTCATTGCTAAAGCTAAATGTAGTAAGGAAAGGCTACAAGCGGAGCTTAACGGTCAGACGAAATAGTAAGGTCTATAAAATTGTTATTCATTCTTGATAAATGTTTTTTATTTGCATGGTGTGATGTACATCATTCCTACTTATAGAACCAACTTGGAAGTTAGTACAAACGTACTGCTTGAAGATAAAAGCACCCATACCCGTGAACCCATTCTGTTTTGTGTAGTTGGTTACAGGCGGTTGAGGGCTTGAGGAGAAAGTAGGACTCTGTGGAGCTTGGCTTGGCAGGTGAAGCACAGGTTGAGCTGTTTGAGCCTTCGGCTGCTTCACCTGGCTTGGGGTCACAGGAGAAGAGGTGCTCTGGGTAGAGGCAGATTGCTGAAAGTTTGGAGCATGGAAGGTCTTGTCTGGGGTGGAAGGGATGCGGCTTACAGGAGGACCCAGCAGAGCATCCAGATGCGGGCTGCTGCTCAGGATGGATGAGGGGGAAGAAGAGGTGGACGAAGTGACGGAAGTAGGAGACAAGCTGGACGGAGCCAGAGTTGAAAAGTCATTTGTTGGAGCTGGTGGTGGTGGAAAAGAGGTGTTATCAAATAAGCTGCCGAACTCCATATCCTGGCTGTGAATGAGCTGGAGCATGTCTGGGATAGAATAAAAGAAGCGAGCTGATTATTATAGTCATAACAGTAATCTAGGATTTGTAAAAGAGGACTTCATGACTATGAATATAGTACATTTACATAGGGTAATATGTGTATATAAATGGGGATACATGGCATATACACTATAGCGGGGAACGGTAGCTTAAAGGTGTTGGACTGCTGTTTGGAAGAACGTGGGGTTGATTCCCAGCACCACCATGCTGGTCCCTGAGCAACCCCCTTACCTCGCAACTGCTCAGTAAATAGTAAGTCGCTAGGGAAAATAATGTCGGCCAAATGCTGTAAATGTTCTTCAGAAATGTATATACATTAAAGATCAGTAGTTAAATGATCAGAAGAATGGAGGTTATTTCGAACAGCAAAAAGGGGCCAATTTCCTAATAATGGCCATGGTTTTAAAATGGGATGTTCAACTAACTCAGATGAGTGTGATGGTAAAGGTTCCGCAAATCATAAGCCACATAGTGTGCGCACAACTGTAAGTGGAAAATAAATTCAATTTAAAAAATCTTTCCCTCCCCCCCAACCATTTAACATGAAATTGAAAATTCTTTAGAATTTTAAAAGTTCCTACAAAACAATCTGATTTAATACAAAATGCAAGCAGTTTGCTAATCACTGGAGATGGTAATGTTGGTTTACAGGGCAATGTGAGGAGACTGCTAATAGCCCAGGAAAGGATTTTATATTCAGGGCACAATGACAGGTTGGCAAACTCATTAACTTTCTCATGCTCTGGCACAGACAAGTACTCAAAGGAGGAATTATTTCACTGCTGAATTCCCAAGCGATGTGCTATTTCAGATGTGATCTCACAAACTTTTATTCAAACACATGAAAATCATCTTTTATATATTTACAGCAGTTGGCAGTCGCTCTTATACAGAGCTCATATCCAGAGAGAATTACAATGGAGCAGTTGAGAGTTAAGGGCCTTGCTCAGAGGCCCAGAAGTGGTAGCTGCTTGGCAGTGCTGGGAATCAAACCCAGGTCTTTGGATCAGCAGTCCAACACTGAGCTACCACTTCTACCTTATATGACGTATAAGCTGTCAAAAGTCACAGGAAATGTCAGAGTAAATTAACATAATTCTCCAGAATCGAGTCAATAGTGCATACAGATGTTTTTTTGTTTTTGTTTTTTTTAGAGCGTGTTCTTTATTTTAGCATTGATGCTAGGGTGCTACTACTTATTACTACTGATCCAACCTACTTGGCTTGCTTTTGTTATTATCGATGAAGCCAATGCATGGCATATTAGCACTTATTCATCATGTTCACACAAGGGTCTGTGTACAATACTGACACGAATCTGTTCGACACTGTTTTGGATGAGGTGATCGCTCTCGACCAATCAGAGAGCGTCGAGCTCTCTACCGACAACGGGTTACTATCGGACACTGGGGTTATTCGCGGTTATTCGGCACCAGTATTCCCAACAAGTCGCGGTTTTAAGAAAGAGGCATTCAAATTAAAACTATATAAAAAAAGAAAAGAATAAAGTCACGCTACACCGTGAAAATGCACATTTTAAACGCATTTCATTTTTCAGTGACCCACCAGGCAAATTTATGAATTATTATTATCCAATAATACTGATCCAAATTGGCCGTGAAATGATAAAAGCAGCGTAAAAGAGGATGTATTTAAAATGATTTCTATTCCCATGCTGTATAGCATGCCTATGCTAACTAAGGAAAATGAACGGAAGTAACCTCTGGTGGCATCAGGCGTACAAGTTCGCGGGGGCGTGGCTATTATCAGTGTAACTTAGAACTCAAACAATGGCTACACATGGTATATTTTACATTTCATTATGAAACCGTTCTGAATGGCAAACGCCGGCTATTTTATTAGTGTTTCAAAACTGATATATAAACGCCATTTGTGCACCAGCATAAGAGTGTTCGCGAATACATTGTAGACAGCCACGAGAGCGCATGCGTATGGCTATTGGCTTCATTTCGCCACATATGTGCTAATAAAACATAATAGCAAACAAAGGAACGGCCACATAATATTCCCAGTTTCATGTCATATATATGTTACAACTTCCTTCCAGTTTGTAATTGCAGTAGACTAATAATGCACGACTTAGCTTCAACAAGAGGAAAACAGACTTATTATTTAACTAACTACTCGTGCTAGTATGCAAGCAGGTAGGTTAAAAAAACGGACTTACCGTCAATGTCGTTTAACAGAGCTGTGTCAATATCACTTGGATCATTTAGGGATAAACTTGGATCCAAGCTATCCAGTGACGGGTCGTCAAAAGATAAATGATTCATTTTCCCGCAGGTTCGCTTCTCTTACTACAGCTGACTTGTACAAAATTCAAATCCAACGACACGATGTTATTCCGTATAAACTCGAAACTTCTTTCGAGTAGGACCCAGCTCTATGTACAGGCACATTTGTTTATGAAAAAAATCTTTAGATTTCAGAAAAATCCAACTTTCTATACTGTCAACATCCTGCCTGCTGCCATTTCCACACTGGCGAACAAGACAAACTTGTCTAAACAGAGTTTAGTCGGTGCGGGCGCGTGCTAACAAGGCGAGCAAACCCAAGCAGACATAGTTTGAGTGACACCTCCGGAGACCAATCAAAGCAGAGCGCTCTGTCCACGTCACACTTCCCACACTATCTTCACGCACGTTAACAGCATTCTAAAGATATTCAAGGGTTAAATTGCATAACGCTAGATTACACTAATTAGCTCGCTGTGGATCTATGGTCATAAAAATAAGCAGATAATTCGTTAATTCGTCTCCGTATTGATAAACCTGTCTGGGTTTCAGGCCAGTTTCTACAGCAGCGTTATACATAGCCTTTTTAGGGCTATTTGAAATGACAATACACCAACACGTCATTGAATGTACTATTTTTCTTACTATGAGTATAATTATTATTATAATTATTAAAATTATGATTCAAATTAAACATTTTAAATAAACCATGTGTGAAAGAAGCAACAATTTGATTGTTTACAGTGCGTGTACTCTTTTTCTCAGCTTTTGACAACGTCGGTGGGTATGTCTTATTTAGCCAATCAGAATTCTCAAAGGGGCGGGCTTTGGATAGTCACGCTTCTCTGATCTGCAGACTCGACTCCGCCTGTAGAACCAGAGCAAGTGGCCAATAGAAAGGCAAAACTAGAGTGGGGTGATATGACATCACGAACGTAGCTCCCGTGGTTACATCATGCATTTTATCTTAGAATAATGTATTTACAGCATGAAGAACGATTTGAAGTTTTATATATTTACCGTATATGTATATATATATAATCAGAATAACAGAATCACAGTGTGCACTTCATCCATATATTATCAGAATAACAGAACTTGCACTTCAGCCATTTATAATCATACTAATGATAATCCATAATAAAAATTATAATGCATTTAATTGTGAATTATTAAACATTTGAAATATATGTTCATATATGAATCAGTTTTGAGAAAGTTTGATTACCCCGTGCTATGATATATGACGGGTTTAAACAAAACTTTTATATTGCAATCTAGAAAATATGAGTGAAATAAAGTGAAGTGGGTCAATGACCGAAAGTAACACTGTCATTAGATGAGCCAGTTTTCAAAGCTTGGCTCATATCGTGCAGGCATTATAGCACCTCCATTAGTCAAGCTGTTCATTAAAACTTTTGAATTCTTGCTATACCAAATTTAAAAAAAAATTTGAATTGAATTGGGAAACTAGCTGAATGTTGATTACAATTTTGTTGTGCATATTTAAGAATGATTGTACTTCCTACAGGGAATAACAGTGCTCATTATGACAAATAGTTCACAGTACTGTATATGAAGTTAAATGAGCACAGATGATATAAAAGACATTCTAATTAATTTTATGCTTATAAATCATGTAGTGTTTTGGTTGCTGGACAAACGCATCATAACTTCCTCTCTTAGCTTGGAGTTGTCTCTGAGGATTTGGATTTGATGGGGGACAAAAAAAAGTCACAATTTTTTTCAATAAAACTTTTAAGCAAGTTTTGTTGGACTTTTATTATTTCAGGTGAGCAAAGGATGTGATTCTGTGTTCTGTTAGTAGGCCTGGAATATAGGAGCATTTCCAGCTATGACTGCAGATATCTTAATGGAGCTTTTAATAGAATGTACAGGACTTTTGCGATTTATTTGATTTTTTTAATGTTTAGGTCTTTTAGTTCCAGTGAAGGAATAATCTAATGATACAACATTCAAAGACATTCTAGACCACTATATGCTTCCAACTATTTGGGGAAATATACACTGATGTGGACGTGTTGGTAATTTAAAGTAAATTTAAAAGTGTTTTAACTATAGATGGCTTCAGAATATTACATAGGTGTATTTTGCTGTTAAAGTCTCTGTTACTGCGATAATAGCTATGAGCTGTTAGGCAGGATCAAAAGGGTGAGCTGGATTTATAAATTTTTAAAAGTACAATGTACACAATTAAAAGTTATTTTTCCGATGGGTATGTGTAACAGAATTGTAACTACATTAGTATTTAAAGTATCAAAGGTGTCAAAGTATGCAGGCACTTAACAGGTTATACAATATTTACCCTATTTTACAGACTCAGTCTGTTCTGAACACACCGTAACCATTGCACATCACAATAAGAAACTTTATTACATAACCCTAAAATACATGAAGACATTACAGTTTGCGACAAATAATCAAAATAGTTAGGACTTCAAAGTCACATTATAATATTCATTAAAGCAGTTATTAAAAATAAAGTTTGCTACCTTATTATAACGCAGACCTTTTTTAATGGACAGTTACAAGACTGTCGCTTTATTGTTTTAAATAATACAACGCTATAAACAAAAAAATAAAGATTTCATTTATTTGCATGGTCATAAAATGTGACTATGGACACGAGTGTAATTCAAGTGTTAATGTCTGTTATCCTCTGATTTGTGCTTTATACATATGTAAAGCATATAAGCTATATATAGAACGTTTATCGATACTTAACATTTTGTCGCTGAGTTATGGCAACTTGGATTAAGAAAATTGATTAAGTGCTAGATCATTTTTAAACAATTGAAATGTTAAAACTCATCAAAATATTGTTGGCTAATTTAGACCATTTTGTGAGTAGTGCTACACTGAAACACTCTTGTTATGCTGAATGACCACTAAACTGAACTACTGCATATGAAGAGCTGATTACACCAAGAGTACAACTGAGGTTTAGCTTCAAAGTGTCACCAATCACAAATCTAAAACTTTTAATTCCATCAGGCATCTCCTTTGTGGTACTGCTCTACATTCATTTACATTCTGTCATATATTCTGTCTTATACAGTCTTCCAGCTATTATCTATTATTATATACTATCAATCATGTCACACCTACTATGATCAACACAATGAAAACTACGAACCAAGTCACATAAATGAGCTCCTGATGAGTCATTTGAAGTTTTTCTGATTAAAAATGAACTAAAAAATGATCAAACATTTTTATCCATTATGTTTGGGTTGTAGATGCATATAGTCACATATGCATTTAAACAGTGTACAAATTAGCAATACCATAATTCATCAAATTTCTTTTCATTTACTCTTAATTTAAGTCTTTATTGTGGCTCAGACTTTTAAGTGTGATTATTATGGGCTATAAACTCAGGAACAGAAATGCGTGATTCCGAAAATAAGACTTTTTTTTTTTCCACAAATGCTTCAGTATTTGTGAAATATTGAAAATGATATACTTGCTAACAATGTTCCAAACAGTATTAGGTAGGCAGTGGGTTTTATATATATACTGTATATTAGATTCTTGGAACCGTTCAGTAATACTCTCAGCTCTTTTAAACAAGAGATAAGAGATGCTTTTTTGAAAACTATCTAAACTGTCTTTGGTCAGAATTTTAATGAGTACGACAATGCAACTTCATTAACCAAACTGACATTTAAAAAAAAAAAAAAAAAAAAGGGAGAAATGAAACCCTGAAGAAAAAAGCAAAACATGAGTTTCGCTTATCCCTTTACAAAAAAATAAAAAAAACACTCACCAAGCATTCCGATATAACCTAAATATATATAATATAATAAAATATAACCTAAAATGCATACAAACACATGACAAATTAAAGGAAAAACTGATGGTTATGCTGTTTAAAGAAATGTCTTGGCATTGCTTGTCCACCATATGATGCAAATCACTTGACAAAACTCTAGAACAAATCCATACTTGGACTATCTGAATCCTGGCAGCGCTTAGGACGCGATTACTTATCATATAACTGTAGCTGAAGATGCGTCTATGGATAAGTCTCAAATTCTTTTCCACAATAAGATAGGACGTTAAGCTCCATGGTGTGACATCCATTGTAAGTGGTAAACAAACATAAGAGGATGTTACAAATTTGTATACTAATTCTGGCATCGCTCTAATGAGCGATGGGAGAGGCATAAAATTAAATGGTCAAATTGAAACATTCAATCTACCAGAAAGAGAACCAACTACGAGAATAGTCAGTATTAACGGTTTACTAACAATTTGTTCCTGTAGATATGAGACTTCAGCAAGAGATGCTGAGAAATGGCTGTAGTTTGTTTAATTAGTGATCAACACTATATTATCATTAACTTCCTAAGACCCGAGCTTTGGTTTGGCCTGCATTTTATGTCCACATATGTCTGTCAGGTTATTGGCTAACAATATGATGGTGGAAATAGCAACAGCATTGAGCTGACTGGGAAAACGCTATTTTTAGACAAATCAATACAACATTATTCTGACCGATCACCTTCATCCTTTAAGAACATTTGTATGTGATGAGTGTTTTCTTTCAGCATGACCCTGCCTCCATCCACAGGGCAGAGTCATATGCTATGGAGTCACCAGATTTCAACCGGGCTATGGACTCGTATGTTAAGACAGCACTCCATAATCCAAATACATATTATAGATGTACAGACTTCATGTAGAGACAAACAGAATCTGTGCTGTCACACAAGGAAGCGGTTGTGACCGCTCAATAGTCCCGACGCCTAAGACACAATTTGTCTGTTTTTCCTTTAATTTGTCGACCTCAAGTTAATGAATTGCCCTTAGTGGTATAATGACATTGAAACACAGGAATTAAAGAATTACCTTCATGGAATGGTACATCATAGATTACTATGTAAACCTGCATGAGAAGTCTGGGATATCAAATCTTCTTTCCAAGCCAGATTCCATAAGGCTTCGGTTAATTAAAAAAAAAAAAAAAAAAGGAGGTTATAATCTTGTCATCTCTCAACAAAAAAAGACAAACTACAACATGACTTTACACACGAAAGCATGCCGAGTCTGGAATAGGAGCCGGATCACAGAAGCAGTCCAACTCCAGCCAACAGGTTCAGAGGAGGAAATAAGGAGCTCAATAAGGGATCAGGAAATGTGTGACAGAGCAGGCAATCCAGAGGAACGCTGAAGAGGATGAACGGAGGATTTTTTTTTTTTTTTTTTACAGTTCATGTGCAATCTATAACGCAAAAAGGTTGTCCTCAGTCCTCTCGGCTTTTTTACGGCTGCTGCTTGGCGCGCTCACAGGAACAGAGGGCTCGTCTCGAGGGGGTGACGGTAACACTGCGTCTGAAACTTTGGCTCGATCTTCTAAGAACTTGTCAAATTCTGAAACAGCGGCGCAGAACAATGATGAGCCATCAGCAGTGCTGATCCAGTTTTGTTCCAAAATTAATGAGCAATGTTACACTTCCTACCTTCACTGGTCACGCCCTCTTCGACCTCGTCACCTTTCTGTTTAGGATAAGACGAGAAGCAGATAATTATTTGTACTGTTGGATTAATGGATCGGTTTATCGCATGGTTGACGGTTTGCTCAAAGTCTAATCAAAGGAATACTTTAGTGCTTTTCAACCATTTACTGGATCTGCAACTATCGATTACTTTAAACTGAAATGTGGAACAGATCAAGAAAAAATTAAATATGAAATATTTTCTAAAGGGTTTAGCGTAAGGATGGGTAACGATTTTCTAATATATAATTGGTTGCTTTAATTAAAGAATATTGGTACGGTTGTGCAAATATTGAAAAAAAAATCCCAATGTCATCGGTGCTGATGCGGTGGTGATGTGTTCATTTAACCTCTTAACCAGATGGTGGCGCCGCCATAATGTGGAAGTGGTATATAAAAATTTCTAAACATTACATTTGTTAAATTACAAGACTAGCGCATTAAAGAGATCTCGCGCACAAATCGCAGCAGGCATATTACTGGTTTGTGTTTATTTTTGTGTGTCTTGTGTACTGGAAATGTTTGTATTACCAGCGTAAAATGAGTTTTTGCAGGGTGGGATGTGTGTGTGTGTGTGTGTGTGT
>JAOUQX010000019.1:10880321-10892065 GCA_028566295.1 Liobagrus marginatus | reverse complement strand
TGTGTCCATGTCAGATCTTGTGAGATGTGGACACCAAGATACCGGAAATTATCCACTCTCTCCACTGGGGCTCCGTCAATGATGAGTGGTTGGTAATTCCTCATCCCCCGCTTTGTACTGAAGTCCACGATCATCTCCTTTGTTTTGCTGACGTTCAGGAGGAGATGATTTTGCTGACACCATGTCTCCAGGGTTTTCATCTCCTTAAGGTAGGCCGTCTCATCGTTGTTGGAGATCAGTCCCATCACCACTGTATCATCAGCAAACTTAAGAATACTGGTGGAGTTGGTGGTGGCCAAACAGTCATGCGTGTACAGTATGGTGGACTATTCAGTATAGACACGAACTTAAACACATTAAAACGGACACAGCTGCCACACAGAAGCCGGCTATTCTGTATTCCTGAGCCCTGTACTCACTATAGAAGACTATTAAAAGAGCCAGAATTCAGTATAGGTTCTGGTGTCAAATTGTAGAATAAAAGTAGTTGCAGTAACATAAAAATACTAAATATTGTATATTTAAAAAATATATATATATATTTTTAAACATTGTTAATCATTAACGCGTTTGGCTTGTTTGTCATTGTTACTGCTAAAAAGAAGGAAAAAAAAGTTTTTTGTTTTTTTGGGAGAACATTCTAGGAACACAATTTGTAACGTTCCAAGAACATTGTTTTCTCTCCACATTATGATGCTGGCTAGCACAGTGGTAGAGTGGTTAGGACGCCTGCCTTACAGCACGAAGGTTATGGGAGCATGGGTTCAATTCCCACCCAGGGTCTTTTTGTTTGGAGTTTGCATGTTCTCCATGTCCTTGCAGGTATTCTGGTTTCCTCCTTCCTCCAAACACAGGCACAGGTGAAATGGCTACTCTAAATCGTGAATGTGAATGGTTGTATGTCTCGGAGTGTTAGTCCTGTGATTAACTGCGGATTGTCCGGAGTGTACCCCACCTCACACCCCAAGTTACCTGGGATAGACTCCAACGCTCCCATGACCCTGAGCAAGATAAGCACTAGATAATGAACGACTAGACACTACTTTAATTTAAGAAACAGTCTGTTATAGAGCCTACATAATATTGTCATAATATGCGAGTTCCTATTCAGAAACAAAAAATTTAAACGGTGTATACAATTAATAGTTAACATTTAGCGCACCTTTTGTTTGTTGACCAGTAAATTCAGTTGCCAAACTTATAGTTGAAATTCAATTCTGGCATTAAGGAACAACGGCGTGTATGTAAAGAGCAAACTTGGTGAGACGTTTTTACAATTTAAAGAAAATGGACCACACCAGACAGCAGTTTTCTACTGCTGACGCATCAAGTATTTTCCCGACGCTCTGTCTGAATAAACAGGGCACACAGCAGTCAGCTGCTAGCCACTAGCATCTTATTAAAAGGCCACAGATCATTGTTGAAGTAGAGCGGTAGATTAAAACGCTCGCCTGAATCAGCGCCAACACTTTCTCCTGCACTATAGTGGGAGGGTTGTTTTTCTGAGAAATTATCTTGACCAGGATGCCGTCGATGAAGTCCCGGGTGGCCACGAACACGTGGAAGCGGTGGCCGCAGTTCTTCACGCAGGTCTCTAGTACCTGGAGAAACACAAAGGGTTTTAATTTGACTAGCCTATGAGCTGCGTTTACATCCTTACTTTTTTTTTCTTTCTGACAGCCAAAAGAGCTGCTTTAAACTAATGAGGCAAAAACCAAAGAGCCAAGCAAAGCTCACAGCTGAGAAGCCACAAATCAGCTCATTAAAGGAAAATAAACAGCCTCTAGTTGATACTGCAGTGTGTGTCACGTTGTGCACGCGCACCATCAACTCATGAAACGAAGCAGAACTCCACAAACACACTAAATTCCTCAATGGAAGTTTGGCTTGTTAGCAGTTAATGAGTGGGGCCACCTCCTACCCAAACACAAACCCACAGGCTGCTCTACTCACAGTCAGAGACAGCATCACCTCCCGGAAGTTTCGATTGCCATTTAGTCTTTTCTTGATGGCACGGATGGCATCTTTGGGCCTACAAACACACACCAGAGGAATAGAAGCAGACATTAAAGACTAAATACATGCCAATCTATCTGAATGAGTTAAATTTACTGGCATCATAAATAAACCACATTAATCTAGGATTTGTATTCAACACTAATCCTGCAGTCCCTAAATACCTACTAAACTATGATACTACATGATCATTACACCTACCGTGAAGAGTTTTAAAATAAATCATTAAACTTTTCAACTTTAGCACTGTATGTATGAAATATAATGAAGAAAGGATTTGTAGAGGTTACAGAACCTGCAGAACCCTTGTGCCTATTTATCGGTCTTAATGATTAGTGCAAGATTATAATAGACATTTATTTGTCCTAACCTCGTGTGTGTCATATATTCAGGTTTACTCAGAAAACCTGGTCTCTTATAGGCAAGGCCCATGTTGTTATAGCATTTACCTCCATGCTTGCTCCTTTACAAGATGTACAAGAGAGAGGGTTGGGAATGAGATAGGGTTCCGATTCTGGAACCGGATACTTAAGATTAAGAATCGAATACTTTTTTATAAAAGAGCATTTTGATTCCGCTTATCGATTCCAGTGCACACTTTTTCCTTGTTTTTTTTTTTCCCGGGACCTTCCGCGCAGTCAATCTGCTAGGACTCCTTCCGCAGATCGCACTTACTTTACACTATAGACCGCTGGAAGCGCTTGCAAGTGTGGTTACATTTCTTAAAAGTGAAGACAAAACTGACAGTTATTATTGTAATAAACCAAACTGTTGCACGCAAGTCACTAGGCATGCTTTTAAATTTGTTATAGTTCCCTCCTCACAAATAGTAACTGAGTTAGTAGCAGAGTTACATCATTCTATAAGTAACTAATTAGCGGGGACAGAAAATATTGTTTCAAATATGTAAAACAACTTGGCTACCCCCAATATTAAATAGGTTAAATAAATGAAATGGACTTGAACTCACTCTGACTCCTGGTCGTTGGTGTGTGTGCAACTGTGCATATGCTTGTGTGTGTGAACAATCGCACTAGCTACTCTGCCTCAGGTTGGTAAACAAGTGAAATTTACTCTACCTACGCTAATAATGATTAGTTGTGGCTGTCTACCACCCACCACCACATACACACCAACCATCATCAGTTGTATCCCGCCCCCCAACACACACACACGCACGCACGCGAGTGATCCGCTAAGAGTAGTCCTGCTCTGATGAAAACCGCTTATGGTATGCTATAGGTTATTTATAACGCCGTTATTCCCATCACTGGTCACGACCACTATAACTAAGCATTTGCGGCTGGTTCGCCGTGTCGAATTGAAACGTTTCACTGCGTCTGATTCAATGAAAAACTTTTAACAAATATACAGAACCGTAATGTTGTTAAGATTGCTCTTTCGACACACAGATTCACGTCACACACTCGGTGAAGAGCGTTGATTAGAGGCAGGACATTGTCTACATTCCTGCCGTCACCCACAACCTCGAAACACAAAAGAAGGCATCAAGCCAGCGTAACCTGCTGTTGTCTTGCACAAAACGCTCATTCACTTGCGTAAAACAGAGGCAGGACTGTAAAACTGGTATGACATTGACAGAGTAAGACCGAGTGAAAGACGACGCGAGAACCCGAGCATTTTAGAGAAAGCTGATGTGAGGCAGCGTTGTCAAGAGTAACCTCAGGGCTCAGTGCATCATCATCATCAGACTAATTTGGTTACCACAGTCTTTTTACAGCGCGACTGAACGAGTTACCCAGAGCAGCAGGTGTGTCAGCAGAGCTGAAACAATTAGGCGAATTTCTCGACAACGATGACAATAAAATACGTTGACAAATTTGATTTCATAAGAATGAAAGCTTATGTATGAAAGCGCAAACTCACCCTTCCTCGGTCTCGTTAATAATGTCACAGATCTCCATGTTGAGGGTCCAGTCCTCATTCTGCAGGGACCCATCAGTGGCTTTCTCTGTGACGCACACACACACACACACACACGATGGTTTTTATAGTTACAAACTGTACATTATATCCCCCTACCCTACCCCTACACCTACACATCACACACCCTACTCCTACTCCTACACATCACACAAAACATTCTGCATTTGCACACTTTTAATAAAATATTATTTAGTATGTTTGTAAAGCTGTTTTACTTATAGGACCTCATGAAATGTCCCCATAAAACATGCCTATATCATAATACCAGTGTAATACCAGTGTCATTATACAAATGTGCGTCCTCATAAATCATGAACACAAGTATACACACACAATATCTTCAGACCTTGCTCAACCTGTCTAATCGTTAAACTAAGTGACACCTCCGCGTCGGTGGCTTTATTTCGATTTTTCTAAATAAAAACTGCTAAGCACCCGCACTAACAAGTTCATTGCACACTTTATTCAGTTGCAGCTAGCAAGTGGTGTATTTAAATTGAACTTAATCCGCTCAGTTGTTATGTAGCCAAGTGCTGGGTTTTGTTTATGCTAGTAGAGCTGAAACGAATGGCACAAATAAAAATGTTTGGCTTTTAATGCTAGTTTTTTTCCTGCATTGGAATCGAAACTGGGAAACGGTAAGAATCACAATCGATAAGCGGAAATGGAATTTATAAAATTCAAACGCTACCCAACCCACCGGCGCCTCTGGTGATTCTTGGTGGACAGCCGCTACAGTCAGTCAGCCGTGATGGACCTCAGTTCTGCCTGGCAGTGGCAGAGAGCCATCTATTCCATGCTTGAAACAAGCTGGAGGACAGAGCTTGCTTTCATGCATGGCAGGCGTTCTCTAGCCTGGACACCCTTGCATCCATGTTTTATTGGCAAGACCTTTTGATGTAAACAAACTACCAGTACAACAGAGGCATTAAATGCCCTCTAGGCCTCTTTTTACGCAGGTTACAGAATTTTATTTCATTTATGTTACAGCTGCAACTAACCAGCATAATCAAATCATTTTTTACTTGTTATAGGCAGGTACAATACACAATCTTTTCTAAATTCTCTGTTAGCAAGCTTAGCCAACGACTTATTTATTCAGGATCTATTATATTTACGCGTCAGTGTATCGCAGTTATCAATCTTCATTATTAAATCGAGTAGAAAGGCTGGACCGAGCAAAACATGTCAGAGCTTGTGTCTGAAAAAGTTGCTGCACCAGGGTTCTATGTAAACAGACTTAATGCTGCATTTATATGTGAAGGCTTCCTAAGACAAAAATATGTTGTAAAAATATTAATTGCACATACAGGAAGTGAGATTTGGGATGAGAATCCCAAATTGGGGTGAGATACAGGAAGTGAGAGGTAGCTAGAGAATTCGGTATTTGTCTGAGCAATGCGTCACAACAATTTTCAACGTCTAAGCTGCGTTTCAGGTCCAGGTACAAGTCGATGATGTCATGCCGTACGTTAGGGAGTGTTTAGACTCAGACTTGGACGTCACGCCCACAAACCGTTGGCTGAATGTCTGTTGCATATGGCACGCAAAACAAGGAACGTGTAAGGCGTTTCAAATGTCATCATCTGATCTGCTCGGAAATCCAGCTGCTTTCGGACCCCAGTCTGAAGCTCTGGAAGTGCCGTGCAAGACACCTCATCAGTTAATGTATGGTTCAAATTCAATTCACATGGACACCAAACCTCACTCAGGCAAGCCGTGACCAGTTGACAGAGATATCATGTGTGATACTAGATGTACTATAAGTGATTAAACAGGACAAGTCAACTAACTAACTAAGCAGAAGCAAATCTGGTCTGTTCTTCCACATCCAAACAGAATGCTGTATACATCAGAGAGGAAAAGCAGTGGAGGTCAACTGATGCTGAGCGTCAGGCTGTACCATCCTGTCCTTCTTCAATCTTCGAGCCTGACTAACTAACTGCAGTCACAACCAGCATGGCTGCTCCCAAACCACTCTTCACCTCAAGTGCTCGACTGCATAATTTAGATGAATAGAAAATGAATAATATATGATGCTGAGCCAGGAGCAGTAGTAAAACTACATTGCAATCCCAATTTACAGATAAAATGAAAATATGAATATATACTGTAGAGAGAGCGAGACAGAGAGCGAGACAGAGAGCGAGACAGAGAGCGAGACAGAGAGCGAGATAGAGAGCGAGATAGAGAGCGAGATAGAGAGCGAGATAGAGAGCGAGATAGAGAGCGAGATAGAGAGCGAGATAGAGAGCGAGATAGACAGATAGAATTTTTTTTTTTTACAGATTTCAGCAATGTGTTAGACCATGTTACAATTTAAACGGATGCATTTTCCAAAACTGTGACCTGGCTTTCATCGCCACTGGTTTATATTTTAAAACAGACAAAGTCAGAGTACCACACAATTACAGATCGCACTATCTGAAGTTTTCATGCTGCAAATGTGATCGATCAGCATTTTTAAATGATATTTCACACCACAGATTTAAAAATATATGTCCTGACATTCCCTTACAAGCATTACATGCAGATATGATATACGAGTTGACAAATATCAAAGGTCCTTATTAACTATCTAAATATATGGTAAACATGCTTCTAAATACTTTTACAATGTTAACTGTTTATGAGAATTGAACAATTCTATTCGTTTTCTCCTGTCTTAAGCTGCCGTAAAGCTAAACGCTTGCCAGATAACGAGCAGACATGTAAACATACCGAGTAAATGCTGATTGGTTTGTGGGGAGCTGGAACGCAGACTATCTGGTGTGTCTGATTACGTAACTAAGTGATGACTGATTGGAGTTATAGGCACAAAGTGTGGTAAGAAAACATTCCCCACATCTTTTCAAAGTGAATGTGGATTGTAGACGGTTTGAATTTGATGCCATGGATTATTTGCCACATTTCATTTACACTTACAACTGAGACAAGACTGTACTTACTATGTCCATAGTAAGAACGTTTATCAGTGGAAGGGGCAGCATACTAAGAAATGTGGTGTTTATATGGAAAATTCACAAGTATATATGGATCATATTGATGGCAAATAAGAGAGAAGCAGCGTGTGCTCTTTTCCCATGTGAATCTACAGTTTTTACTTCAACTGGTAGTCAATAGGTACCTGTTTCAAGAGTCTCCATATTTGCATAGAGGTACACACCCCCATGCTATCAAAAGGTACTAAAGTTCCACTGTCGCTTCTCGGCACCACTTAGCGATCATGATGCTACATCATGCTAGAGAGCCTTATTTACACCACTAGCCTAATCAAGATGAACAGCCGTTCGTTTTTTTCCCCCACGACTGTGGCTGAGGTAAAACCCCAAAATACTTAAGAGAGGAATACTAATTCTCCTCTTGAGCATATATGGGCAGAGATTGGCTCAGGGCTACTTTAATCGATTAGGTAGTGTGTTCTGCTAGCCACAGAGAAACAGAAGGCAACAATGTGAATGCCATTCAGTTGATGCCACTCATCCCCTAAAACAGACAGGCCCAGAGTGATCAGAAATGCGACTCCAGCATCGTAATTCCTTTTAAAAAACTTTAGAGAATCCAGAAGTGATTTAGAAACCTGCCTGAGGTTAAAGGCAGCTAAAGAGGTCTTTTAAAAATTAAAAATAAAAAAATAAATCATTACCTTAACTCGTCAGGATAGAATCTGCTATCTGGCAGAAAAATGCTATCAAGTAAATACAGGAAACAAATTTAACATTTCATAATGAAGGTTGTGCTGGGTCACCCTACACAGCATGGGGTAAGCGCTTGGCCATGACTGCCACGTTGATGCACATTCACAAAGAATTCAAGGCTGCATGTCAAACCGCAGCTAAGAAGTGTGCCTGAGCACCACACTAGTGTGTGCCATGCTGATTGACTCACCGTGTTTGCTCTTATAAAATATTCCTGGTTATTATCTTGCTTTTGCTTGCTTTATGCTTTTTTTCCTCTCTCCTGTTCAGCTGCCACGAGTACCCATTTTTAATCCAGACTACCGGGATGCTTCAAAGCAGCTGCTCTGCTTTTTTACGCTAATTTCTTTTTTAAACGCATCATCAGCAAAAAAATACCAAGCGTTGACGCCAGACCCATTTCCTCCTACCCTCGTTTACGCCCGTCTCACTTTCATCAACCAACAGCAATTAGCCTCGATTAGCACTTTTTTGTTTACTCCACATTCACAGTATTTATTTGCAAAATATTCACAAATATGCATATGGGATGATTACGAAGCATGGCAGCCGTGCATGATTCATGCGTCTCCACTTTTACACGACAAACTGCTGAATCACAATCAGCCAGGGGAGGAACAGGAAACCCATACTGCCGCCGAGATACTCATGAAACATCTTTTTCATGGCCATATTGATGAGAACATTTAGGTATAAATAACGTTCACTTTAATGACCGGGTGCATGAATCATTAATTTTATTTACCGTATTCAGCAGATGCTCTCCTTATCTACAGTCAGGTGTACAGACAGATGTTGGTCTCATTCCCCCCAACCCAATTTATCCCAAGGGCGCATTTAAGGTTTATTATCCCTTGCTCAAGGACCTCATGGCAGCACGGCGATACCGGGATTCGAACTCACAACCTTGTGTGATAAGAATTAAGGGACTTTTTTATGAAGCAGAAATTGTTTTCTATGAAAACAAAATCTAAAAAAATTTGGGTTTTTTTCTTTGTTCTAAAAGACAAAGTGAATTTAATTCAAAAGCAGGATGCAACATGTCTAAAAGCACATCTTCAGTATCATAGTGCCTATGATATTTCGGCAATAACTTGTTCTGGATTCAGGTTATGGATGTGTAGCATCAGATACTGAGGATGCTTTTCCATAAGCAGAGTTACATTTCTAACATATGTAGTAAATCAAGCCCGTGTGTTTTTCCTTGCATTTACATTTATAGCATTTAGCAGACGCCCTTATACAGAGCGACTTACATTTTATCCAACTGAGCACTTAAGTGTTAAGGGCCTTGCTCAGGGGTTCAGCAGTGGTAGCTTGGCGGTACTGGGATATGGTACTGGTACCCCGGTCTTCAGATCAGTTCAGACTAACACCTTAACCACCGAGCTACCACTTCCCCTTGCAGTGCACTTCTTCTAAGCAGGTGAAAACACAGACACTGCCTGAATAAGCCAAGAAGTGAATCCAAATGAGACTGCAGTTTTGATTAAGTGCACTATTTTATGTGCATTTTATTTTAAAACTGAAAAGATAAACGTGACCCATGAAGCGCAATGTATTCCAGATAACTGAATTCAACAAACAAAAAGAGAAAACAAATGCTAAATGTGATGCAACAGTTCAAACGCTGACTCAGAGTTCTTTCTTTTGGTTGATTTGTGCGTTTGCCTCATCACGTTACAAACCGCTTCTTTACACAGTTCCTCCACAGTTTACCAGTTTTCAGACTATGAAATGAGTTTTATTCAATTCAGTTCTATTTTATTTCTAAAGCGCTTTTAACAATACACATTGTACCAAGGCAGCTTTAAAGAAGATAAAGAATAAGAATTAAGTAAAATTATAAAATGTGTGAAATGTATCCCAATGAGCATGCCTGGGGCGATGATGGCAAGGAAAAACTCCCTAATGTAATTTTAGGAAGAAACCTTGAGAGGAACCAGACTCAAGGGGAACCCATCCTCATGTGGGGGACAGCAGAATGTGTAGTTACAGGTCATATGCAGTGTAAATGTAAACATATGTTCAGTTTTATAGGTGCCTTTTCATGTCGGGTTTAGAGAATTTTAAGTTACGTCATTCTGACTCTGAAAATGGACTAAAATGCATGAAAGCGTCCCAAAAACTCAGTTTGTAGCGGTACTGAACTTAGCATCGGTTTGACTCGACGAATAAAATTGGTACTAGTTTAAACCGCCACTAACAGTTCATTCGACACTTCCTACTGGATAGCATGGGTGGCTAAATCATCCTGCTAAACGCCAAATACTCGCTAAAACAACCAAAGACCACCCAATTACTTAACTACGCAAAAACGCGTATTAAACTATATTAAAAGATAACGTGGGCACTTTGAAAAAAGTGAAATTAGTTTTGTAACTAATCAGCACTGGTTATTTATCCACCGCTGTCGGCTTAAATACTAACCAGCTGCCCTGGAGCAGCGTCACAGCACGATGACTTGCGAGCTGGATAATATTTAGCGTTACATTGAAACGGTCTAGGTAATAGGGTTAGCCAGCTAGGCTAGTTCACCAGCTATCGGATTCTGCGCTGCCCAGTAGAACGCTAAAAAAACGTTAGAATACTTTAAAATTAAATATACGACTTACCCAGCCTAGTTGATCAAATATGTTTTAATTAAAGGTCTGCCAGAACCATGTAACTTACCAATCCACTGGCCGACGGGAGTGCTAAACGGATTTCCCAACAAGAACTCCATCTTGATAAAAACAAACCCTGCTAAGGCAGGAGAGGACAGTGGGCGGACGCAGAAGAAAGCGTCTCACATAGAAGGATTTGATTGGACGACACAGATAAAACTTTTTTGCGCGTGATGGCAATGCCTGTCAATCAAACAGCGAAGGCCATCTGTGCTACCTTCACATGCTCCTAGTAGATAGTTAACCCAACAGTAAAACCGATTTCTACCTACTTAAGCCCAAGTACGTGTAGTCGCATGAAAAGTTTTCTATTTTATCACACAAGGATAGCACATTGTTAACAAACCTGTTTCACTTTTTTATTATAGCAGTGTTACTTTACCACAAAGCACGAGGCATGTAGACGTCATTAAGGGTTCACACCTAACCCATTATGGAAACCTACTGTAAAACAGAAAACTTTACTCGATCATTTTGGTACATTTTAATGATTAGCTTTAATATTGACCACAAATTGTCTAAGGTAAATTAGTCGCTGTTGAAGCAATAGTGTGTTGCAACAGCCGAAATAATAACAGAGTTATGTTGTCATACCTAGGAAATTAAAACGTTTAATACATTTGCGACGGTTTGTACTTTTTTTTTTTTTTTTTTTACAATAGTTGCGTAGAAATTGCCATCGGTAACAACAAACATTTGCCAAATAAAAATAGCTTTTCTGTTTAGATTTGCAACTAGCTAACGTTTCATTAACGTCTAGTAAACAATCAGTATTCACGTTTCAGGCTGTTGAAGGCCACGTTTCAGGCTGTTGAAGGCACCCTAGAATTGTGTCCGGTTGCTACGCAACAGTTTGTGTAACAACGAGACGACGTCTTATGTTCAAAGGAACCTAATGAGTAAGTTATTTTTTTTATGTCCTCTTACTATTTTAGCTGACATTTCGCATGCAAAATATATATTTTAAACGGATTAAAGTTCAGGTACTTGATTTTTAAGGTATTTATGTATCCAAACATTTTTATTTAAAGTTGAACTAGAAATAATCTAAAATATAAGGATAAATATTGATAATAATCAATTAGTAAAACGTGCATGGCAAAAATGTTCTACAAATGATTGTAATTTAATGTAAACGACTCAATTTCAGGAAACTAACTAGACATACAACGGTCACAAAAACAGAAAGTATTACTTATGGTTCTGGAAAAGATGCAGAACATTAGCATTAAATATAAACAGGCCAAAATATACATAGGTTACTCAGGAGACAAATACTCCTATGAAGGGAGTGCTTTTAGTACTGAGTGCCGTTGAATTGAGTTATTACATTTGCACTTATATATTTATATATATATATATATAGATAGATAGATAGATAGATAGATAGATAGATAGATAGATAGATAGATAGATA
>JAOUQX010000019.1:10855346-10865556 GCA_028566295.1 Liobagrus marginatus | reverse complement strand
ACGTGTGCTGGTAAGGTGTCCACAAACCTTTGGTCATATATATATATACAGTATATATATATACATATATATATATGACTGTGATAGTTCACATAGTTTTGCCGTTATATTGTATTTACATAATTAGTTAGTTTTACTGTACATATAATTTTATGAATCCTCTTTTCTCAGGAGATCATTAAAGACTTTGAGAGAAACATCACAGAGATGGTTGGAGGCTTTGCCGAATACGTAAAAGGCATATATCCTTTTAGCATACAAACCTCCAGTAGAAAATTCAATTTAATTCAATTCAAACGTTACCAAATGCATTTTCTTTAACTTTGCTACACATTTGCCCAGTGTCGAAATCTGGAGAATATCAATCATGAGAAAGTTCTTGATATTGCTGTGGAAACACTGGAGAAAGTGGCTAAGAATGAACTGCAGGTGGATTTGCCTGATGATGTGCAGATGGTTAGTAGAACATGATGAAAACGATATTGATTTCTAGATAGATCGATTGGTACAGAACCTTATTTAAAAGATGCATCTGGTCTCACTTCTCAGCACTCTGTAGCTTTTTGCAGACAAAGACACGCTGATCAACGGCGTCAGTGAGTCACATGACAAACACCTGCTGAAGATTGACAACAGAGAAGATGAGCTCCTGACACGACTCAATGGCTGGATGAGTGCACTAATGACGTCGGTAGGAGCGAATCAGAAAACCATTGAATGTTTAACTTGCGAAGGTTTCTGTTGTAGGACTTCAGAAGTCTGCGCTACAGTGGCTCTGATTTTTTTATATAAAAAAAAAAAACATTTTTATGTTAACAGATACAAGATGATGAGGTTGAAAGGAATCGGAAACGCATATCAGATATCCATAAATATCTTGACTATGCTTGGCACCAGCAGCAGCAGGAGCAGAGCAGGACTGAGACAGAAGTTCAGGCCGGGAGTCTCAGATCCGCCCAGGCTGAGGACATTTGAGACCACTGTCCACCTACTCAGTGGAGGTTCTGGTGGTGGTGGTGGTGGTCAGTGGCCCCGTGTTAACAAGCTTTCCCGGAACCCCCCCCCCCCCACCACCATAGTTTGTCATGTTGGTGGCAGTAATGGGGAAAAAGCAATTGATAACATATTGATTTTTGTGCCTGTCAAGTATGTTATAGTTTACAGATGCATAAAAGTGTCCAGATGTGGTTACATACCTAAAATGGTGTTATCCTTAATTATTATCACACTACAATACAAAATTATTTAAACATAATGAAACATTCATTTAAGTTGAAATCCATGAAAATTACTTTTACAGCTTGCAGTTATACATGACATGGTGAAAAATGGCTAAATGACCAATACTAAAAGTAAAGGCTAAAGGTTAAGTTAAAGTGTGCCTTCTAAAGCACATGTTGTGTCTGCCTGGCCCCACAGTTACTGTGGTTTAAAACCATCACTGGGATACTCAACAAGAAGTTCAAATGACAAAAGTGTATTTCAGTAAACTAAAAACAAAACAAGCACATTGAATAAACTAAAGCGCCGTTATGGAAGCAGGGTTTGTGAAACCAAGGGAAGAGCGGTTAGCATTAGCATGCCTGCCTCACAGCAAGAAGGTCATGGAACATGGGTTCAATTCCTGCCCAGGGTGTTTCTGTGTGGAGTTTGCCCCCCGTGCTTGTGTGGGTTATCCCCGGGTACTCCGGTTTCCTCTCACCTCCAAACACATGTGATTGGGCATAGGTGAATTAGCTACTCTAAATTGTCCATAGGAGTGAATGTGTGTATCCAAGTGTTAGCCCTGTGATTAACTGGTGGTTGTACAGGATGTACCCCACCTCACACCCTATGCTAGCTGGGATAGACTCCAGCGCCCCCACGACCCTGAACAGGATAAAGTGGTAGACAATGACTGACGTGTGCTACCTGCAGTAAGCAGTGGAAACGAGAAAAGTATAGGGGAGAGATTACTGAGGGTCGTGTGTGTGTGTGTGCACAAATAATACAAATAAAATAATACAAAGAAAAGAGAAACTTGAAAATTAAAATGCAACTTCAGTTTTCAATTTCCTCGTTCCCGAACCACCAAACTTGTTACAATGCTAATGTGCAGAGACAACCAATTAAAAATGGCATCTCGTGCCTTTCTTGTTTGTCAGGGTCACCTTCGAAACTGACAGAGAAAGCAAAAAACTGCAGTATTATGTGCTAATTTTTTTTCAATTCAAGTTTTATGCTTTTGACAATATTCTCCTGATCCGTGAACACTACATGACCTTCTGAGGTTCGTAAGGCATCGGTCAAAGAAAATTGAAAGCATCCTAATTTTAATGAATACAATAATTTGTATCAAAGATTTTCCTCAGAAACACTGAATTATCATGATCAAACACCTTCACAATAAAGTCAGCACTGTAAAGTTGTATAGATATACACCCACAGAAAACCAATTTAATTACATAGCAAAACAAGTGTAAACAAAAGTTATATCAACTGAAATCTAACTACGATTTTAATAAATGAATCATCAAAATACGAAAAATATATTAAAATGCCAAGAATTAAATATATTATGTTCATTTTTACAGCCAAAGGGGTCAGTATTTGATCCCATGCCGTTTGTCACGAGGCATATCACCCAATTAAAAATTCCGAGTTCTTATTTCTGTTTAATACTGCCACTCACCGGCCATCGTGGGTATTGCAAAACGTAGTCATAAAGTTCTTAATACATTAAGTGATAATCCATCACTAAATATTTCTGGCATGAAAAACCTACACAATATAATACCACAATCGAGGCATAGGTAGCTTAATAACTGCCATTTGTATGAAATCTGTGTGCTAACCAGGCTGGCTAAACTAAGCCTATGCTCCAGTTTTTTAATGACGCTGTAACTAGCAGTTTAACAATTACTAGAGGATTTCAGGATTTTTAATGGGGGCCAACAATAAAGAAACAGTGTTATTAACATTATTTGCAGATTTATGCAGCGTTGTAAGAGATTGATAAAAGATCACTACGCCTGTCCAAAACTGCAACTGACTGGAGAAAAATATCAAGATGAATTTCCCCAGGCAAGAAAAAGCATATAACGTTTCCAGAGCATCATTCTGAAATGTTATGGTTGAGTTTTTAGGAATTAGTTTCGTTGTGGTGTTGCGTCGAGGTTAGTTTTGTAATTATTAAACTATGACCTAAATGCAGATTGTCGTTAGTTAAAAAAAAGCATTTTAATTTCCCCGGAAGTGTTTTGTAAAAAGTGTTTAGTTAACCAAAATACTGTAAACTTCCTCAAAGAAAAAATTAAACATGTTAAGACTTCAACTCAAGCACATATCTTTATACCTCTAACCCCCGGCTACTAAAACTCATTATTTCGTTTAAATATTTTTGTCAACCACCTGTTTTAATCCTGAGTTGTTGTTTTTTTTTCCTTTTTCATATGGTGTTTGTTAAAATACATGCCTTAGTATCTATTCCTAGCGCTGCACTTTTCTTAAACTACAACTCCCATTACATTACTGCCTAAACAGCGAATCATCGTGCGTTTCTCTTGCACGTGACACTTCACTATCAAATCAGGAGTAATGTTGGTTTCTGACGACCCCATTCCTCGATAGACGCCGAACGACTGAATGCTCGTCTGCAGGAGCGGAGCAGAGCTCTCTGAATTAACACCCCACATCGCCCCATGTGTCAGTTTCTCATATCTTGTTGACGTTGATTAGTTTCTCCGAGTCGGGGTTCACCCCGCTGAAGCGATCAAAAAGAAACCATGCCGGTTCGTACCGAGCGCTGTCCCGGTTCAGCAGCGGCCTGCGTGTCCTCGGCCTCTCTCATTCCGCCGCCCCCGATCAACACGCAGCAGCCCGGCGTTGCCACTTCGCTCCTGTACAGCGGCTCTCAGTTCCGCGGTCACCAGAAGAGCAAAGGCAACTCTTATGACGTCGAAGTAGTTCTACAGGTAACTCTGTCCATCTGTTTACTTCGCATGTCCTCTAACCTTGTTTGCTACGCTCGGGTTATTCTGCTAGTGTTTTTTTCCCCCGTAACGGTCGTAGTTAACAAGTAGCGCGCCACTTGTAAGCAGCTGACATTTGACATTTCTGTTAACAAGCTAGCTAGTTTCAGTTACCGCTTAAACCTTTGACTAGCTGGTCAGCCAACACTTCGCGCTAGTTTGCTGACTAACATGTTCGAGCCGACAGTTGGTAGCTTCCGCTACGTGTTGTGATTCAGACTGGGTGTCATAAGACAGGCACGTTTTCTGCCCTGAGTTGGAACCGATCAGATGGCAACGTTACTTCTCTAAACATGGCCGATTAGACAAATGGCGTGTTTTGGACACGTTATCGCGTTGGCTTACGTTTGAGCTCCATGGTGTGAAATTATGCCAAGTAGCTGTGTGATTAGTGGAGCAGGCTTCATTCCCACTGCAGGCAGAAGTGACCCAAATCAAGTGATCTTCCATCATAGAGCACAGGTCTCTTTTTTAGTGACAGTGTGAACACTACACACACATTGCAATCTGATTGGGCAATTCACAGCAAATTTGAATTGCCTTACCTAATGTCAACATAAGAGTCACATTTTAGCCATTCAACAGCAAAAACATAAAAAAAAAAAAACAATACAGTTTTTTTTTTGTATATGGTACTGACATCCAGTACGCATCTCGTATGCAGCAATGTAACTGCAGTCTAATCAGCATGACCTCAACCTTTAAGACTTGATTTGAAATGTGTTGGGCTTTCACCAATAACGTTCAGCCCCTTTTTGTAATCCGTGTCATTTTTGTTTACGTTGCGATCTTATAAAAATCAAATTTCACAAGAAAGGTATAATCCTTTTTTGACACATCACACAAATTAAAACCAAAACAAACTAAAAGTTGGATACCAAATGACACGCTACACTTCATACACGGGATGGTAGCGTACATGGTGTGTTCATCTCATGCAGTTTTTTTTTTTTTTTTTTTTTTACTAACCAGAAAATACACCGTTTCAAAGCTGATGCCATATGACTGCAACCACATGCAATGCGACACTGCTGGCTTTAGCAAAATATGGTGAATGAAAAAAAAAAAAAACCTCACACAGCATAGGCTAATTTAAAATATATTTGTAAGCTGTTTTGTCCACTGGAGTATCAATGGCTATGTATTAAAACATTTTTATTTACTTAAACAAGCATCAACGCCTGGTTGCCCCACCTCTCTTTCGAGACACTAAGCAAAGCTGTGACTGTTGAGTGCAGGAAGGGTTCAAACAGACTATTTAAACTAGATCGACTACAAAATGGACCAGAGAAGTCCTGTGAAAAATAAAATAATGTGATTTTCTAGCCATCCCTGGTGTGGTTTGGTAAATTTGCTTCAGACTGGTGGTGGATGTGGGTCAAGTGGAAAAGTTTCATGCGAACTGCATACAAATCCAAAATGAATCTATCTTCGTATTGCATTGTTATTTTTGATTTAGATGTCCCTAACCCCCCCCCCCCCCATCTTATTTATAGCATGTAACGATGGAGGACTCGTACCTGTGCGGATATCTCAAGATCAAAGGGTTGACTGAGGTGAGCTGACTCACATGCTAATAAACGTTAGTTATGGTCTATATGCCCACAATATATATATATATATATGGTCAATAGCAAGTCTAAAAAATTTCTAAGACAGGACATTTTTGAACGCAGAGTGCTGCATCCATCATCTATTGTATTTGTGCTGGCGGCTGTTCATCCTGCTTTAATATCTCATGAGTATACGAGGACATGTATAAGGAAACGTCAAAGCATTTCAAACAGAAACGCAGGGTTTTTTCCACATGGACAAATTGAAGATTGGCAAATAGAACCTCTTTGGATTATAAAGTAATTCTGATGATTAAATAACCGAAAAGGACCATTTTTATTTTCTCCAACTGGTTTTAATGCTACGGACTAGACTAATATGTGAAACATATTAAGTAGTTCATAAAGTACATATTAAGTACATATTTACAGACTAAAACAAAGAATAAGTTAATTCCCATAGGGAGGATGATTGTAGATGAAAAAAGCTCAAAGACAAGACATCGTTTTGGTTTAATGTGCCATGTGATTTTATTTGCATGTCATGCTTTGAATTATAGTTTTTATGCCTAAGTGCCAATGCCTAAGTCAATGAGCATATTAGGAACATGGTTTTGGGGTTAGTGAGTTAAGCTTGGTTTATTTCGGTTTATTCTCTTTCTACAGGAATATCCCACCCTGACGACTTTCTTTGCCGGGGAGATAATCAGTCAGAAACGGCCCTTTTTAACCAGAAAGTGGGACGCAGACGAGGACGTTGATCGCAAGCACTGGGTAGTGAATTTGAAAACGAGTCTGCTGCAAGTGCTGTGCATTGTTTTATCCTGCTATGTTTTTTCTTTGTGACAAACAATGATCATTTATTTTCCCACAGAGGTGTCGTATTGATTTAAATACTTACTCACTGGAACAAATACTTAGCATTTATTTTATTATAATATACATTATCGTATATAATGTCAACGTAAGCCCAAAAAGTGGGCTGAACAATTAATTGCATTTGCGATATGATGAAACAAGGTTTTCTAATCGCAAATGCTGCGGTTAACTTTTGGTCAAGTGAGACTAGAGAAATCGCATTCACTTGAAACACTGTGCTAGACCGTGACTTGTTGTACCAATGGCCTTGAGCTCCACAGAACCTGACACTATGGAATCTTTGGTGTCAAAGAGAAATAATGTCAGTTGTGTGAAACTATTATGGCACAAAAAGTGTGGGGTACTGTGCAGAACCTGCCTTGTTAACGTTCCTACCTCGCAGAATGACACTACTAACCAGGATCAGCATTTAAAAACACCAGACACACAACATAAGTGTTGTGTATGTGAAATTACTGCGCACAGGAGAACAGCAGAAAAGCGGTTTACTCAAAGCTTATTTTTAATCTGCATCCAAGAGCAAGATCAATAGATCGATCGATCGATCAATAGATAGATACTTATTTATTTATCCCGGTAAGAAATTACCAGCAGTATGCACACAGGCAGTAAGACATGCATTGATACTAAAATGGGAAAAGTAATACAGTTAAATAAAAATTTGAAATGTAAAAAAGAAAAATTATTAAAAAAAAATAAAAAAAAATTGTTGATTAATAATGATAAATAATTAATAATGAATGTCACAAATTAATGGATTAATGATGAATAAAGATGCACTGTAACAGCAAAGATGCTGTAGGTACTTTTCTTTACTAGCGTTTGTGCTGAAACTGTATTTGTGTCACCAGCACAAAATAATCAAATCTTTTTAAAGCTACGTTTATGACGGCCTTTGCTGCAAGCATATATGAAACTAATTGTCACAATTGGCTATTTTCTTTCCGATACCTCCACTAGTGTGTGCATCTCCCAGAGAAATGGGTGCATGCACTACATATGGCTTAGATGTGAGGTTAGTTTAAAAATCGCTAGCGTATTCCTGAAAGGACAGATCGAATTCCATTGTAACGTGTCTGATTTGTTTTGAATATCCACAGGGAAAGTTTCAGGCGTTTTATCAGTATGCCAAAAGCTTTAACTCGGACGACTTTGACTACGAAGAACTCAAGAATGGCGACTTTGTCTTCATGCGATGGAAGGTACCGTACGGTTAGAATGTCATGTCGCGTGGATTAATATATCAAATAAATCTGTTTAACAGATTTTTGTTTTTGGTAAAATGTGTTGCGCGTCACTACCAGCGGGCATTTTGGGTGTTTCCTTCTGTTTATCTCTTGTGATTCCGCCTTGCGTCTGGTGTGTGTTTGAGTAATGCAGTGAAGTGCAGAATCGATACGGTTACCAAATCAAATTGTACTGAGAAACAAATTACATTTGAAGCATTTCATCAGTTCTTGTGCACCCCATACAAAAGAGGATAATTTGTATTCCTAAAATCGCTCCCTTTCTTGAGTGCAGGAGCAGTTTCTTGTCCCAGATCACACAATCAAAGACATCAGCGGCGCTTCCTTCGCTGGTTTCTACTACATCTGCTTCCAGAAGTCCACAGCCACCATCGAGGGTTTCTACTACCACAGAAGCTCTGAATGGTAAGCTTTGCTCTGGAGCAAAAGCGATCTAGATAACTAATCAAGTTTAGCAGTCATGTTAATACAGTTACACCGTTTTTGAGTAGCTGCTGGATATTAGGTGTCCAATACGCTATGACATCAAGTCAAGTGGCGAGTACACAGTAAAACGAAACGATGTTCCTCCAGGACCAAGTTGCTACACAGAACATAAAGCAAATACACAGGCTACGTAGTGCGCATGTGCAAATCGAGGACAAACATTTAGTGCAACTACCACGCCTTTAGGGCACACATACGTTATAATAAATAAAAATTCAAGTTTGTTAAACAAAATCTGTTAAATTCATATTTATAGGATGTTGTTTATTTAGCTGCTGCTTGTGTTTGAGGTGCTTCTCATGCCAGCACTGTGCTTGGTTTAGCTGTATCAAGGCAGTTTCCTTTATGTGATCAATAGCGTAGCTATTTTTAATTCATAGCAGCGCAGAAGCTACTGATTGAAATGCTAATTACAGACATTCTCTGACGCAGAGACAAAGATGCAAGAACATTACTTGCAGTGTTATTTCTATTTGTAGCATGTGTAGTGTATGAGATTATCATGAGCAGTGCTTGAGCTGAAAAAGGAAACTAACCCACTGTAAGTTTTCCAAGTGAGTTGAGACCACAGGGTTTCTGTTCATTTAGTATCGGTAAAGGATATAGGACAGGAATATATGCTAATAACATATGTTGTAGTGTGCACTAGTTAAGGAAATATATGTATTATTTCAAATCTGTGAAGTCTTTTTAAAGCTATAGCATGCTTAATGTTTTTCATGTTGACGGACCTCTAATCTGTCAAAAGGGTTGAGCGATGCATGATGAACACAAGCTTTCTCAATGAATAGAAACCTAAACACACAAAGTGAAGTAACACAAGGAGTGTTTCTGATGGAGACTACAAAGCAAAGCAGGTGTTACACTCTGCGTGAGCGACTAATATTTATCTCATTTATACAACTTGAGAGTTAAGGACCTTGCACAGCGATTGAGGAGTGGCAGCTTAGCAGTGCTTGGATTTTAACACGCACCCTTCCAATAGCCATCACTGACAACATATCTGCAGTCTGGGCTTGGAAAAAGTCAGCCCCAGCATTGCTCCTCCATACAGTTCTCGGTATTTATTTTAACAACCATCAATGCAACCAGTTTACTTATTACACACTACACTGCACCATGCTCCCTCGGTTCCTCTAGCACTGTTTAACTGGTTTCACCGTCTCTCAGCGTACAATGAAGGCATGAGTCAAGACCCTGTTCTAAACTTGTAGATGTTCCAAGTCAATGTTATAATGATGCCTAAAGATCTGCCTCTTCCAGAACTACTTAAACTAGCACGTAAATGCTTAGGGTTAGGGTTAGAAAGCTGTTTTAAACTGATGGTTTTAGCCTTGACCTGGAAACACGTACTGTTTGTAAACTAATAAGAAAAAATAGGTACATTTTGAAAACACCAGATCTCAATGAGAGAAAATATCATGCTGGCTTTCTATATTGATATGCACTGGGTAATGCGTTAAGAACGAAAGGATGCAACATCGTTTGATGGAAATGAAAATGGTCAACCTACAGAGGACTGAATTCAAAGACACCCCGAAATTCTAAGTTTCAAAAAAGGATGCAGCAGGTTCGTCCATTTTACTGAAATTTCATTGCAGCAACTCAAAACGGTACTCCGTATTTTGTATGGCCCCCACGTGCCTTTATGCATGCTTGACTACATCTGGTGTCCTGGGGTATTTGGATCTGCATTACTGAGCTCCTGGGCAGTCTGACCTGGCGGCCTTGGCTGGATTGAAACAATGCCCCAGAGGTGGTCTATTGATTTTAGGTCAGGTAAGCATGTGGGTCATTTAATGGCATCAATTCCTGCATACTCTCGCCACATGAGGCCGGGCATCAGCATCCCAATACCTAATGGCAGTCAGGGTGTCATTTTCTAGCCTGTAGAAGTCTGTGCGTTCCCCCATGGAAATGTCTCACTAGACCAGGGTGCCCGCCAGCACCAGGTAGACGGCGCTGCTCCAGTCGGCTGCCGTCGCGTCTACTCTGTACTTAGCTTGCTAACTTTTCTTGTTTTATACTAGTTTTT
>JAOUQX010000019.1:10845177-10855246 GCA_028566295.1 Liobagrus marginatus | reverse complement strand
GCATGTATGTGTATGTGACAAATAGGATCTGAAAATGTCAGTAATCATTCAGATCTTCAATTATTATTATTATTATATTATAATGATGAACTTGATATAAAATGTTATCAAATTCCTCATCTTTCTCTTTTAGGTACTTTATTTGTTGCCACCAAAAGTTACAAATCCACAAAAATAGATGAACTGTCCGTGGAGATTGGATCCGTGCTTGAAGTTGTGCGAAAATCGTATGACGGATGGTGGTTAGTTAGGTAAGCGTTCATCTTTGTGAACACAAAGTAGATGACTAAAAACCACACATGAACTCACTATTTCTTATTGAAAAAAATATATATACAAACCCACACGTTCAAATAACGAATTAAAGGGTTAAATTCGAAGCAATATATCGTGTCCATGAAATGATTCCAGATATTATTTCTTGAACTCTCATTGCCCTTCTCTTGTAACCTCAGGTACAACTGCATGACCGGTTACATTCCTTCAATGTACCTGGAACCATACATTAATCCCCGCATGAACATCATCAGCTTTGCTCAACTTCAAGTCCCTGCTAAATCTCCTATGATGATCCCAGGCCATGAGCTCAGTCGTTCACAAGGCAACCTCTTACAGATTCCGGGGGACAACCTGATTCCCGATAATAAGATCAGATCAAACTCGCTAAATGGTTTAACAGATGTTCCGCACGTTCCACCCACCATCAAAGTGGATCCTGTGGAGGACAACAGGGTCAGAAGCTTCAGTGGCAGCAGCGAAGAAAGCTTTAGTGACTGTGGCAGCCCGTCAAGCAGTGGGTCAGTCTGTGAGAACAGCCCGACGGACACCCGGCGGTGCAGCCTGTCCCATCCATATTTCCCACATCTTACCGACGACAAGGTCTTGTCCAGAACATCTGAGCCCAATGTATTCAAGGTGCCCAGGACACCTAAAATTCCCCCCAGACCTCTGGCGCAAGAGATCCTAAAGCGCTGCACCACCGTGACACGTAAAAACGTCCCCATAAACCAGATGCTTTCTCCAACTCGAGACCTTCACTGTCGCTGAACACAACCAGTAACGGTTGCTCTTTTATATTAGTTAGATTTGGGTCACCAAACCTGTACGAGCATGTTCTGTTCAGGTCCGGAAAGTAAGCAGTAGCCACTCTTAGTGATGGTACTGACCTGATGGGTAAAATCACACCGACGTGATAAACATGACTTGGTTTAATTTTCTAAGCTTGAAGCTGATGTTTGGTTGCAGGAGGCAAACAGGATTCAGTTTAATATTCGAATAGAGTATGCAGTAAAGGAGAGTGAAATTAAATTTTTTTTGTCTTTTAGAACAGAGCTAATATGTAACTTTCTATTGCTTCATCCATAACTCTAGGCAGAAAGGGCAACTACAATCTCCAGAATCACAGACCCAATACACTATGTCAAGGGATTGTTTTTGTTGTAATTTTTTAAAGCTACGAGTTTAATCTTTGAGTAATATAAGTCTATAAAACTTACAACCAAAACATTACGTTATCTCAACAATCTGCAGACACAAGTCTTGTAGTCCTACTATACGTCGGAGCATGAGGGTATGAATTATGAACCAGCCTGCATACTGTCGTTAAAGCCGTCAAAGTCTTTGACATGCTGCCTTTTGTGGTTCTCTGCGGAAATGGAACAAAATGATTACACAGGACATGAAACGAACAATCTCTGTTATTATGGAGTTCTATGTTTGTCAATAATGAAATGTTATTACTGTTTTTGATGCTTTGTTCAGCCATACGAACAATCTCTTCCATACTGGAAATGCAATGTAGTGCATCATACATGCAATGTTTATTGTACTTCACTATAATGAGACGTCACATGATTTGCCTTTATGCACCTGTGCATTTGTTTATGATCATTCTTTTTATAGTATGAGGCAAGTGGAGCACTTATTGTGAACTGTGTATCTGTCTATTCATCTTATTCTGTCTTAAAGCCTATACGTATGTTTAGCAAAACCATCACTATACAAAAACATTTGTTCTTTCGACTTGTGTATAATTACAATGAAAATGGAATTAAAAAAATGATATATACAACTAACTGTAGTTATTTATTTATAGACAAAAGTGGAATTTACGTCTGCACTATAGTGCTGAAAGTCAGCCGTCACCATACCAACATCCTCATTAAGTGTGTCTTTTAAACCTAGGATGAGGGGGGAAAAAATATGCCTCAAATTTCAAATATCTTAATTCAAAACGCAGAAATGAAAAGAAAGCTCTTCTTGAACTTGTTTATAAAACTAATAATACATTTATAGCAAAGCACGTCCCAATTGGGGCTTGACGTAAGGGAACTTTATGCAAGTGGTATGAAAACATGGCACTTTTTTTAATTCCCACAATAGACAAACCGAGAGTCTCGAATGGGTTACAGAGGATGGGGCTGATTATTCTGGAATGCGGAACTCAATCTGCAGATATTAAATCATAAGATAAAAATGTGCGAGTACATCAAGTGCATGCAGTTGGATGGTGGTAAAGCAGGACATAATTTTGAGACAGCTGCTAGATTTGAGATATGGTGCATTATTTTAATGCTCATGAAAATGATATTTCTATTCAAATCTTATCACATACACGCACTGAAATGCTTTTATTCGGCATATACCAGCTTATGAATGTGAAAGCTGGGGACAGATTGCAGGGTCAGCCAGAACATACAGCATTGACCCTGGAGCAACTGAGGTTAAGGGCCTTGCTCAAGGACCCAATGATGGTAGCTGGCCTGGTGCAAGGCTTGAACCCCAACCCTCTGATCACTGACCCAGAGCCTTACTATTGAGCCGCCACCACCACCCTTAATTGATAACCATCAATAAACAACCCCTCTATTGAGTCTGAATGAAATCTTGGGTGTTTACTGGTCGAGGTTTGCATGTTCTCCCCATGCATGCATATTCCGGTTTCCTCCCGCCTCCGAACACGTGATTGGACATAGGTGAATTAGCTACTCTAAATTGTTCATAGGTGGTTGTCTGTCTCTAAGTGTTAGTCCTGTGATTAACTGCTGATTGTACAGGATGTACCCCACCTCGCACCCTAAATTAGCTGAGATAGACGCCAACGCCCCTGAACAGGATAAACGCTAGAGAATGAATGAATGGTACTTTTGATGCCCATGCTTCAGATTAGTGTCCATCAGCATTGATAATCAGTGCCCAAAGGATTTTAAAGCAGCTACATGATCAGTACAGCAGCCATACAAGCAAAATGAGAAGTATGCTTCAGAACTGTAGCAAGACAATCCAATGTCCTTCACTTGAACTAACTTGGCATTTAAAGAGCCCTCTGGGACACAAGGGGAATTTTCTTAACAAAAGCACACAAAACATTTTGGGTGAAACGTTTCATATAGCAAAATAAAATCTTTTTAAACGTGAATTTTATTTAAAATCCTTAATAACGGACAAGAAAGAGGACAAGGTGATATTTTTACTTTGGGAAACAGAATACATAAAGGCAAAGCATGTCTTTTATAGTAGAGCAAAGGAAATGACACACTAGCTGTCGATTGATATCTAATACACCATTCTGCACTGTACCTAATCCGCGTGATCAGCTTGCCTTGGTCAAAATATAGGAAGCACCCACTACAGATCTAGCAGGAACTCTGGAAATGTCTACATCGTCATCTGAGCTCTCATCACTGGTCATATGACCCCTGTTTTTGACCACATTCAACCCCCTTTGTTTGGCGATGACACCTTTCAAGACGCTGACACTGTCATTGTCGCTGTTCTCAGAGTTTCCTTCGCAGCTATCTGCTTCCTCATCCTCATCGCTATCGTCGGTGTTCTCCTGCTGTATTGGTTTCTGCTGTCCAGGCTGCCGGGCTGATGTGAAAATGTCTTGAGGACTGGTGTCCATCTCTTCTCCCTGTAGTTCACGGCTGAGGATTGAAAAAAAATGAAACAAAAGTCATCAGGTCAGATTATAAAATCCTGGCAAGACTGATGACACAGCTTCTGTTTTAGTCAAAATGATCACATTTAAATCTGCACTAAAACTGTAACAGGCCATTTAACCCCCTAAGACCCGAGCTTTGGTTTGGCCTGCATTTCATGTGCATTTCAATTCATATGTGGACGCCAGGTTGTAGGACGTTAATAATCTGCTGCCATTTAATTCCTTATAAACTTTCAAAATTGAATTTTTACTTGTTTTATTTCTGAGAATTAATTCAATTTTTTGTCTTAGCATGGATTTTTTTTAAATAACAGCTTTAGCAAATACAACATTTAGTTAAAAGTCACTCATGACCATGGCATCAGGCCAAAAAAATGCTCAAACGATTATTATTATTTATTTTTTTACAATAACAATACAATAATCACTTTGTAATGGAAGATCTACTTGTTCTCATACAATGTTCAGAACTGAGATGATGCAACAAGTATTTCAACAGGTACGCAGCTCTGCATAGTTGTTTTATGTCACTCTTGTGTTGTCTATGTGACTGTTGTTCTGTGTAGCACCATGGTCCTGGAGTAACGTTGTTTCGTTTCACTATGTATTGCATCAGCTTTATATGGTTGAAATGACAACAAAGGCATTTTGACTAATCAGGATATCAGTGGAAACGAATGAGGTTATCTACCTCAAAAGTTGGGCATTTTGCACGTTCTACTATACTTTTATCTTTCCCATGATTGCAGAGTGGTTAACCAGGTTATCGACGTAATCTTTTTAAACTAAAGTAGTTTCTATGGAATAAAAGCCTGTTCAGATGTAAATCAGTCCATTTGGTGTGAACAACCATGCCACATGGTTTCACATGGTCAGTGAAATTACGGCATCTGAATCTTTGTTAAGTGGCAAAGTAGTTCTACATCACAGCAAGCAGGTTGTGGCTTCGATTCCCGTTCAGTGCGTTTCTGTGAGGAGTTTGCATGTTCTCCCCATGCTTGTGTGGGTTTTCCCCGGGTACTCCGGTTTCCTCCCGCCTCCAAACACATTTGATTGGGCATAGGTGACTTAGTTACTCTAAATTGTCCATAGGAGTGAACGCATGTCTGAGGGTCAATGAATGAATCTTCATTATTGGTCTTACACAGTATTAGATTAATTGCTTAGCTACCAAAAATAAATAAATAAAACTCAACATGGAAGACAAATGTATAAATCAGAAAATCTGAACACAAAAGCCACAAACGCATGAAATAAAACAAAAACAAAGGCGAGAAACACCAAGTTTCTGGGTGTGCATCATAAGTACAAGACACTGATAAACAATAGGTATACTGTACATGTGTACATGTCAGGGTAACTTTTGGCACCAGTGTGGAATCCAGTGCACATGTTTTGTTTGGGTAGAGAACAGCTAGACAAACAAGTAGTAGCATATAATGTTTTTTTTTAGTTTTTTTTTAAGACTGCTGCAGAAATCTCTTCCACAATAAGGAGATGTATACGGTGCAACCGTTTCGGTTCATTACCGAAGGCTAGTTTTATGGCTGACTTGATAAAAAAGTAGAAATATTGTTCTAACATATTTTAAGGTAAAATATAATACACTGAAAAAATATTTTATGGTTTTTTTTATTTTTTAATGAATCCTTACTCCAGTGGTTCTTGACCTTTTTTGGGTCCCTTTTGTGACTCCATTAGGACTAAATCATAGTACAGCGACGTGATGAAGTTCACAGCTTAATATCATACCGATATGTAATATGACGGCAGTCTTGCGTAAGCATTTACAAGAAGCACTGTTGTGCTAAGGGGGTAAATGCGGTCAGATGCACGACTGCCATGTAATCCACTACATGTTACACTGATACATCAGCAGCTCTGGAATGTTGTTAATTTCCTCATGCGTTAGAGCTAAACCACAGAACAAGGCACTTATACCGCAAACACATGGAGATCATTTTCTGTCTCTTACTCGGATCACTTTCTGTCTACCCATCTTGTCTGTGTGCATCTAATATGTCTATTCTCATTTATGGTAAAGCTGTTGTTCACCAACAAAGTCTCTCTTTTTCAGGTCACTGTTTTCCTCCTTCTCTTTCTCTCAGATCCGATAATCTACCTTGCGGGCTACACCGCTCCCGTCTCTGGACAATGCAGCTAAATCCATGCTCTGCTCACCTGTCTTTGCTTCCAGTCACTCTCATCTTCTGCCACATGTAATCCAGGAACATGGAGGACTGGAGCAGACGGCCGATCCTCTGCATGTGTCTCTCTGCAAAGGCAAAGCCATGATTGGATCACATTGTTATTGAATATTGAACCATCTCCCAAAACAGTGTACGAATGAGTTAAATTACAGTACTGAGTTATCTAAATGGTTACGCTTTAACTCAAATGCTTAAAAACAGAACCCACACCAGCAAACTGGGCTAATTGTTTTCTCCCAGGATCTAAAGTCAGAGGTCGTCTGCTATTATAAATTGTACCATAATGCCCTTTGAATTCTGTTTTCTTTTTGTTTTGGATGAAAACGTGTGTATTTTGAGAAGCCTTCAGGGCAAATTAAAGGTTTGTATGACTTCTAAAATGTGTTAATACTTCTATTATGGCTTAACGAGATACTTAAAATCTAAACCAAAAAATGTATTTTTTTTTTTTAAATAAAGGCTTTGAAAACAAAGCTAAAGAATAAAAGACACTAAAGCCTTTTTAGTTAAGGGATTTCTAAGAAGAATTTGTAAAAGATTTTTGGCAAAATAATCAAATGAATAAAAATAGTACAGAATAGTATGCTACTACTAACCCTAATTAGTATAGTTATTCTGAGATTAAATTTGATTATTTTATTAAAGATTCGTATATAAATATATTGTCGTTATAATAAAAGTAGAATACACTGCAATGGTCTTAAATGACTCCATTTGCTATGTTGTTGGATAACGGTAGAAGCCGTAAAACTAAGCGGGGACGCCGTCAGACTACTTTATGTAGTAAGCCTAAACTAAATGTACTCGCACTATAATATGTTAATATATAATAAGTATTGGGACACCTGACCATCGCATTCGTACATGTTTGCTCCTGATTTACACTCACTCTCACTCCTAGAATATCCTCCATATTACCGAAAATGCTTTCCACCAGATTGTGCAGTGGAGCTGTGGGGATTCTCTCACTCGGCCACAGAGGGGGTCTGGGGTTCTATCAGTCTTCTAATTCATCCCAAAGGTGTTCAGTGGGGTTGAGTCAGAGTCAAGGCTCTGTGCAGAACACTTGAGTTCTTCCACACACCAATCATAACACACCATGTCTTCATGGAGCTCAGGGGGCTTTGTGCACAGGGTGATTGTCATGCTAGAAGTGTTCGAGTCTCTTAATTCCAGTAAAGGAATAACGTAATGCTACAACATACAAAACCAACAGTCTAGACCACTCTGCTACCACCTATGTGGCAACAACTTAGGGTAGAAACGCACTTATGTGGTGGGTTTGCTGGTGAGGTGTTAAACATTTGGCCATATGTTAAGTATATTGCTGACTATTAAAATATGACTGATGGAACCGCATGTACAGACACGCCACAAAGTTTACTAACCAGTATAAGGGATGAGGCCCTCTAGGTGACTACGCGCTCCCTGGTACTGCAGCAGCTCATCGGGGCTCAGGTGAGTCAGCAGCACGTGTAACACCGCCTGGGCGCTTAAGCAGCTTCGTGCATTCGTGTTCCACATCGTGCAGTATCGCAGAATAGACTCTGAACATACAAAAAATATCATTTCCGAATTTTCACATGCTCAAGTTATTTCAAGGAAGAACAGAAGAGAGGAAGATTAGACAACTTGCATTTCATGAAAATACAAAACTAATAACAACAATTAAATATGTTCTCCTCGTGCTTGCGTGGGGTTTCCCCGGGGTACTCTGTGGTTTCCTCCCGCCTCCAAAGACATGTGATTGGACATAGCTGAATTAGCTACTCTAAATTGTCCATAGGAGCGAATGTGTGTGTGAATGGTTTAACTGCTGATGGTACAAGGTGTACCCCGCCTCACATAAGTTAGCTGGGATAGACTCCAACAGGATAAGCGCTAGATAATATATGAATCATTAAATAATAATTAGCATTATTAATTATTGTTAACGAGGTCACAAACAGACAGACAGTGATTAACGGCATGAGTTTACCTTTCTGGTCCTGCCGTAGCCTAAGAATGGTTTCCTCCAGATGTTGTCCAGCCTCCTCGTCCGCTTGCTGGATTTCTGCCAACAAAGAAGTCATTGGTAACGACGTCATAATTAAAGGGAACTAGACTGAAAAGCAGCAGTCAGTTTGTAGCATAAGCCTGCGACACAAGTCAGACGGCTAGAACAGGAAGAGTTCCAAATTCCAACTCATGCTAGAAAATAAGGAATTAACCGGTCTAACAAATAAGGTTTGGCAATGACCTCTGAAATTCCATTTAGGTTCCATTATTCTTCTACTGTTTCCGTGAATTGTCAAGATTTTATATTTTTAAAGGGTTAAAAATTGAATTCTCACAACATACATACATACATACCAGTCTTTATGGTTTGCATTGAAATTTTTAAAAAAATTTTAAGAACGCATTGAATTCATTGTACTCTGATCAACTCGACCCAAATGACCCACATTAACCTCGTTACCGAGTCTGTATTTGACAGGCGAAAGCCAAATACTCCAAGAGTGAACTTTTGTGTAGCTTGGATCAAACTTTTTTCTTTTTGGATCAAAAGTAGTTTTTTGACTGAATATTTGACTAACCCCTACAAAACAGGCATGGATTTTCAAATCAGATGCTGAAAGCTTAAGTAAAATGATAATTAAGCAAGATAGCTAACAAATATTAGAGCAATTATTAATTCTGTATTATTCTCTGATCTAGACAACTTTTTTCAATTCAACTCAATTTTATTTCTAAAGCTCTGTTAAAAATATACATTGTCCAACAACAGCTTTACAAAGGTTCTTGAGTTTGGCAAGTCACTCTGTATGAGCGCATCTGTTTAAATGCATTGAATGTAAATATACGGATTATTTAAGCGATTCAATTATTCTAGCATAGTATTAATACATGAATCAACAAACTGATTCCAAGTCTTTTCTATTCGATACTTAACCCCTAGCTCACCCTGAACTACCTGCATCAAAACTAATACTTATATATAATTATGATTAGAGTAACTTTTTAAATTCACTTGATCAAGACTACGTCGGGCATTTCCTAGATTCCGGCCTAAAAATTGGATTAAACCGATGGTGTTCGACAGACTATATTTTATACGGATGTTTAAATAGAAAATCCGATTTCAAATTTAGTTTCAATTGTAGTTTCCCATAAACTCTGCACACTGCGCTTGCGAGGTGCATCACATTTCTTGTATTGATGAACTCGAGCAAAACCTTTTAAGAAAAATAGAAAATAAAACTAAAACTAAAGAAAAAAAACAAAAAACAACTGGGGGCAGGTGAATTTTGCTTTTACTTAACACAGCTTACAATAACCGATATCAGCTTCCATTCATCAAGATCAGATTTTCAGATAGTATTATGACTCAGTGAGACGGTGGTTAAACCTGTTGGACTGATCTAGGGAACATAACTCAAAGTTCCAGTTGCGCAAAAAGGAAAAAGGTGTAGCGTTAGAAGACACCTTCTAAAACTGGACTCTGGGGGTAGATTATTGACATGCGACACCACATACACATGCACACATGGCGCTTTAGCACGTAAGCAGAACTACCGGTATCCAAACGTTCCTGCGTATCTGTTTCAAAAATGCAAGACTTCCCTACTTGAAAAAGAGCAGAAACGGTCCTGTGATGTAACGTGGGTAATACAGTGGAACCTCGGTTTACACATTTACTCAGTTCCGGAACGTTACTCATACACTGAAAAGTTCGTACACTGATACAGGTTTTCCCATAAGAATGAACAGAAACTTCGGTAATTCGTTCCGGACAACCAAAAATATTACTTAAAAAATAAAAATAAAGGCAATATTCACTAATATTACTTACTTTTAATATGTTATATTGAAATCATAGCATATAAAAACATATAAGAGAGGAAAACATTATCTTTACTGGGTACTTTACCTTTGA
>JAOUQX010000019.1:10731046-10756316 GCA_028566295.1 Liobagrus marginatus | reverse complement strand
TGGCTTAAATGTCCGTGACCAGGAAGTATAGCGGTCGCGACCGGAAGTGACGTGGCCGCGAGTTCAGAACGCCGGTGATGTTATACACGCGCTAAATTGTTATTTTGACCACAAAATAACACTATATTGTTCACAAACCAAAGTTTAATTTACGATAGATGTTCTCTCCACGTGCACTGGGGTAAAAAAAGGTCGATAAGCGCGCATTTGGTCGTTGAGTGGTGCAAATTTCGGTCAAAAAACTGTTCGCTAAGTGAAAAGCCCAATGTCAGAGCCGGTCGATAAGCGGGGTACCACTGTACTATACTAAAAAGGATGGTTTATATACAGTACTAAAAAGGATGATTTATATACTATTATATACTAAAAAGGATGGTTTATAGTGAGGTCATATTTACTGTGTGGCCAAAAATATGAGCGCAGCTGATTTTCTCGAACATACTGTATATCCTCCAAAGATATTGGAACGGCAAGGTTAAAGTATAATAGCTGTGATACAAATACAATTTGAGATTGTACATTGATTTGAACATTACTTCAAGTCAGTAGCATTATGAAAGCAGTACATTGTGAAACATACCAGTTTCCAGGCAATAAATATAATAATGACTGCTGGGTTTTGTAAACCTTGTTTTTAAGCAAGTCTTCAAAACAACTGTGGCTAGTTTGTTGACTAGCTAATTTTCCTATAAAAACACCACAAATTGTAACCAAAACAATTTTTTAAGCAACGGGTTGCCATATCACATATTGACATTTTTATTGGTTATTTTTCTTTTGCAGGAGTTTGAAAACAATGGTGAGGAGTACCAGACAAATCTGTCCACTCTTGCCTCCTCTGGCTCCCAAGATGGCCCAGATGTCTACATTCTGCCCCTCACTGAGGTTTCACGGCCTGTGGCCAAACAACCGTGTAGATCAAGTAAGAACTTGATGTCGATTAATGCAATATGCTTTATTATAGGCTGTTATAAAAATAAAAAAGGGGTTATGGGCTGTTAAGGATTTTCCAAAACAAAATTGTGATATACGCTTTATTCTTGTACCAAAACATTTACCGTGTATAAGAAAGATTGGCTCATCATATTTTGTGTTTATAGTTTAATTCAATGTGAAATGAATGACAATCTTTCTCATGTTCAAAAGTAATTATTATAGAGCTGCCATCAATTCATTTAATTATTCTGAATAGCCCAAATTAGAGTTCAGTTGTTTTTGTAGGATTCTTTTTAGTTTGCGCCGACTGATGAAGCCTTCGTCCCTAAAACTGTGACAAAAAACACTCAAGCCTAAACTAAAACATCCCAAACCATGTGGTATAATGTGTTCTGTTGTCTCATGAGGCTAAAATCCCAAAGGCATGATTGTCACAAAAAAGGACATCGGCAAAAGAACAATGTACCCATGGTGAAACATGGTGGTGGCAGTATCATGCTTTAGAGCTGTTTTTCCTCAGCCAGAAATCAGGTGTTTTCAAGTGAAAATGGATCATGAATAGCTCTAAAGAATAGTCGTTTTGTTTAAACACACAGTAACCAATAACCAATATCTTACGCACTTATCTAAGTGTATTTAAATACAACCTTACGCTATTTTACCATGAATTGTACTTTTTGTGTACACAAACTTATCCTCACGCCTACTATGTGAAACGGCATGCGGGTTTGAGGCGTATGTGGGTTTTTGGTGTGCGTTAATCTAACTTGGAATGTAACAAACATTGTGCGCTTGCATGTTTCAGTAGTCTCAGATGCAGTAATTAAATCACAGTACAGCAGAGATACAAAAACCTATCTGATATAAAGGTACAAGTCTGGTATAGTGTCTGCATGAATTAATTAGCCGTTCTAGAACGGGTTCTTTGTATCAGCTTGCTGAAGCTGCATATAGAAAAGAGTCGGGTTGTTTGCCTTCTCCCATTGAACACAGCGAGATGGCGGTCTCTAAGAGCTGGATGCACATCTGTCTGTTGCATAACATGACGGGAGATCCTGAGGTCTGCAGCGTGGCGAGAGAAAGCCAAATACAAATCTGAGTTAGAAAGCAAAGATAGAATAATATAGTAGCACACTGTTCTATAGTTACCATTTGTTTAGAACTATAATACATGAAAATATTTCCACATCCAACGATTGGTTTCTTCAGAACCATCCATTTTAACTCACCAAATTGTTAGGGATTTGCATTAAATAATTAAAAAGCAGACTGAATATGAATAAGTTTGCGCATGTGTGTATATGGTAAAGCATGTCAGATGTTCGCTTTATGACTAACGCGTTCTGTCTGTGGAGTAAGATCCTTTAGCAGTGCGGCCGAAAGGATCCTTCCCTCCATTAATATTTATTTATGGGCAATGTCGTTGGTTCAGGTGTTGTGTGGAGAGGAGGATGTGGCTCCGAATCCCCCATTTGTCACGCCCATGGACCGTGGCCAGGTCGGCCGCCTGAAGGCGGCGTTGAGAAGCAAAGGGGGGCGTGAACTGTGTAGAGTTTTATGTGTCAATCACGTTACACACACACGTATCCACACACACACCTGCACAGTATTCAACTTAATCATGATGCAGGGGATACAAGGCCGGTAACTCCTTTCCCCTGTGTCGGTTAATGTCGTTGAGTCACTGTATTGTTGCTCCGCGTGCCTTGAGTTTCGTGTGTTCTATATTTTGTAGTTAATGTTTAAATAAAAGCACGTGATGTATTCCACTGCATTTGTGTCTGTCGCGCCTCGTGCCTACGGAGGCTTCCACACCCGAAGCAGAGTGTCACACCATTAGACTAAGGAGTGGATCCCGCTTGGTCAGTGTCCCGCGTCCTACACTACATTAAACCAGGAAATCTAAAAACCCTCAGTGAAAATGAATACTTAACAAAAATATAAACAGAAGTTTATATCTCTTTTCAAGGCCTAGACTTCCTCATGCAAAATAACAGCCTCAGTGACTGTCTTTACCGCACAAAACAGACGGATTAGATCTCTAATAGGGCATCTGTATTAATATGACCGTCATCACGGCAATATGTCTTATTATGGTTTTATTACTTTAGTGAAAATTACAACATATCAGGTACATGTACATAAATGTATCACATTTCAGAACCTACACAAAGAGCACTAAACAGGACTATTCTTACACAATTTCTTTTTTATTTATTTTTTGCTAAATGAGCTTCACTGCCATAATTCATGGCAAATGCAGATTATACATTAGGGAAAAAACTAATTTTTGCAACATAATTCTAATAGTATTGTCAGGGATATGACAACAACTCATGCATGTTTGGGCTACATACATATCAGAACAGGACTATAGGTTATATGAAATAGTACATGCATCAAACTAACCATACAATTGGAAATCTAAAACACAAAACACCTTCTTAATAAATTAAGATTAATAATAATCTTAAAAATGTAAAGAAATACTGGTAAATGTAAAGATTTGCATGATGGACAATACTGCCTTACAGAACCAGGGACCCTGGTAAAACTCTGAGCTTAGTTGACTAGCTGTGCAAATCTTCATATATTTGGTTCTGGGTTCTTTTCCAAATTGCTTAAAAACAAGTGGACTGACTACATTATGTTCCTTAAGTTCCCCTGAATGTAAATGAGTATGTCCTGTGATTGACTGCTGTCTCATCTGGAGTATGTTTATCTGACGCACCCAGGAACTCACCCTGGATATTGTTTATTAGGCTTACATGCAGAAGATACAATGGCATAACAACTAACAATAGGAATATACATGCCATGTCAGGCAAGGTATACAGTCACATAGAAAAAAATAGCCTGAGCAAAGAATTTGAGAAATAGTTTTAAAGTATTAAAATCAGATAACAGTGTGTTTCTTCCGAAAGCCTCTTTTATAGCTTAAGGAATGTAACAAACCAAATCGTGCTTCAATGGCGAGCATCTAGTACACGTGCATCAATATTTGTGGGACCACCCAAGACATTAATGAAAGCAGATTTTGCTTTGTTTTCCACAAAATAAGCAGGTCTATCTCAAGCAGTACCGTAAGTACAAATCTAAAATGTTGTCACCTCTATGGAGATCACGTTAAATTAAAATGGTGTGGATGCGAAACAAATATGTAATTATTACAAATTTCAAATACAAGTGGACACCATATTACTGTATCTGGAATGGATTTTTAAAGATGGCCCGAGGCTAGGGCTGGCCTGCAATGGGAATGCCACAAGTGGGGCAGGAATGCGCAGTTCCAAAATTCCACTTGAATAATATAAAAGAGCCAGTTGATGACCACAGTAGGAATGGAAAAAGAGAGCGAGTGTTGTGTGTCTGGCCAAGACTAGGGAGGGGGGATAGGCTGAGATCACTGTGACAATCCAGTCTCTGAGGAGTAAAGAATAGGCCTTGTGTCCAGCCTGGTACCGGGGTACCATGCGCCATCACATCCTGCACAAAGCAGCGATTTTGCAGCAGAGAAGAGCGTGAGCGGCTGGAATGGATGACCTCTGGAACGCTAAGGAGGAGGAGAATGGGCCACATCACTAGAAATAATACAGGGAGGGAACAGTAGGAGGGGACAAGGGAATAGTGCATAGACTATTACACAGACTATGAATATGTGAGAGGGGGTCTGGTCTTTGACATAGCTGTTTGCTTATCTCGGACCACAGCACCGTTGGGGGAAAGGGACATAGGCAGCATAGTGAATACAGAGCTGTTATATTCTTTTTATGTCACTGCAAGAGGGTTCGGGATGTCAAAAAGTTTATGACATGCGTAGAGAGAAGAAGCCCAGCAGAGCCCAAAGGAGGACTGAGGTACATGCCAGCCTTCAGGCCAAAGACATATGAGAATGTTGAGGGACAGTGTGGTGGTGCGGAACGATGCCTATGACCACTAGGAAGAAAACGAGCACGGACTGTATTTCTTTCTGGGTGAAAGCTCTGTGTTTTTGGGAGTCATGCAGGTTTAAACTGGGCCAGCAATACTGTTCTATTTCCTCCCTGAAGACCAAGCCATGGATTTCTGCGTTGCAGTGATAACTGCTTTTGCATTATGCGCACCATCTGCACTAGCTTCTTCATCGTCATCCATTGACTGTTTTTTGCTGGTGCGCCAATGCAGAACAAAACTTGCTGGAAGTTTTATTTATAGCCTTATTGTCTATTTTTAAAGCATTTTCAGGCCAAATTAAAGTTAAATGACCTTTTTTTTTTTTTTTTTTTTTTAAACCATCTCTCTGGTTTACCGATGGCTAGTTACGATTTGCCAAACTGCCTTGGCGTTTGGGCTCTTTCACCATGATGCATTGTTCATTGTTAAACAAGTCACGTAACATCTTCTTGAGGCTGCATGCTTTCAACGTATGAACTTTATTCCTTTCTCTATATTGTAGTTCAGCTGCGGAAGTCGGCGGATCTTGGACGCCACAGCTTGCTTTACCTAAAGGAGATTGGCCATGATTGGTTTGGCAAGGTAACTATTTTTACAACAAACCTAATTTTGTACTGAAGGGATTGCAATGCAAGGTTCTAGCTCTTGCATGCAGCCTTGGCACTGAGAGTGTACGGCTGATGGGAATGTGTTGAATTCTATGTAATATCATTCAAAGCTACTGTGTACTGGAAAGCAGCCATGTTTGGATATAGGAAACATAATTTGCACACTTGTAAATGTCTGCTGCTTGGTTCACAGGATGGTTCATGAAAGTCTTCTGTATCTGTGATAAGTTTGTTTGTGTTTTTCTTCAGGTTTTTCTGGCGGAGGTGAATGCTGGACTGAGCACCACACAGGTGGTGGCAAAGGAGCTGAAAGCAAGTGCCAGCATACAAGAGCAGACCCAGTTCCTGGAAGAAGCTCTACCTTACCGGTCATTATTCTACCATTGTCCTCTTTTCTTCACTCTAAATATCTTGTCATTGCTTTTTTGTATATCCAAATTTGGTCAATGTCTAATTTTCAAAGCTTTTCTTAAAAGTACTTGTGTATATTAATGTGTTAATGCATAAATGATACAGTACTCTGCAGCATCCTTCCATTCTGCAATGCCTGGCCCAGTGCACGGACGTCACACCCTATTTGCTGATAATGGAATACTGCCCGTTGGTAATTGTCTTTCACGTTGTCTCACACATGACTAAACACAGACCTTATTGTGATAAGTTGTATTATATAAATGCCCACACACCTAGCAGTTCTGCATTTCCTGTGCAGTCTGTGGGTGTATTTTTAAGGGAATGAGGCTCCCTCTGCTGGTCAGTATGAAGTCAGTCTCTTCAAGTGATAGGACTGACATTAAATGCATTTTAACGTATCTATATTTTGCACCCCTTTAAGGCGGTATATTACGGCAGATCAAGTTGTGGATGAGAAGTTCTTGGTGTATATTTCAGGGTGATGTCAAAGGATACCTCCGTAGCTGCCGGGCATCAGGAACAGCCACCCCTGACCCTTTCATCCTCCAACAAATGGCGTGTGAAATTGCCTCCGGGCTTCAGTACCTCCACAAACATAATTACATTCATAGGTGAGAAGAAACATGCTGCCTTGTTACCTGATTCTCTGGCCGGCCCATTTTGTCACAGTCCAGAGTGTGGATGTCAATCCCTGTATTTTGGTCTCTTCTTGTAACAATATCCTGATGCTGCCTGAGTGCCTCTTACAAACTCCAGCATCAGTGATTTTGTTGCTGGAGGTGAACCTGTTGTTCATCGGAAGCTCTGAATGGCAAATGACACATTTAAAACAAGGAACATTAGCGTCATTTGACGACTAAGAGTTTGTGTATCCTTAGTGACCTGGCCCTCAGGAACTGTCTGCTTACTTCAGAGATGTCTGTGAAGATCGGAGACTATGGCCTTTCTCACAGCAGGCACAAGGTAAGTCGGGAATTCCTGAACAAGGAGTGTTAAATTTCAGTGTTAATGTTGTTCTGATGGCAGCTACATCAGTCCCGGTTTGGTCCATTGCTTCAGTCCACAGATGTTGCGCCTCTGTCTATGTTTAGGATGACTACTTTGTGACGGCAGATCAGATCTGGGTACCACTGCGTTGGATTGCCCCAGAGCTTATTGATGAGGTCCATGGCAACTTGCTAGTAGTGGACCAGACAAAGGCCAGCAATGTCTGGTGAGAGGTGCTTTACAAGTCAAACACTGAACATAAGGGTTAACCTACCTTTCAAGACACCAGAATGAGGATGCTTTTTTCCTAACTTAGGTCACTGGGTGTGACAGTCTGGGAGCTTTTTGAGCTGGGGAGCCAACCATACAGTCAATACACAGATAGGCAGGTGTTGACATATGCAGTGAAAGAGCAGCAACTGAAGCTGCCAAAGCCTTTGCTGAAAGTCCCCCTGTCTGAACGCTGGTGAGTCATTTCAGTTCCAGAGTCATAATCACCAACACTGGCCACAGACCATGTTTTCCGATGCACTTGATAATCATTACTTTCCCATCACCACATACAGAACATACCCCAGGCAACCCAAGCAGTCATCAATTATCCCTAAAATATTTACTTCCAACATAGTGAATTTATTTTCTATCCTGAGTGGTCATTCCATTTTCTCCCTCACAGAACCAACAAATCAATACTGCTCAGACCCAGTGTGGTTACTCATTCAAATTCATATTTCACAGTCTAATCAATCATCCACTTAGCTTTTTCTAGAGGTTTGTGATCATTAATTCGGGTCCCAAGCCATACTATCCATTATACAGTCAAGACAAGCAAATATTGACCTTCTGTATAAAGAAGGCCTCATTTGTCTGTCAAATCATCACAGTGTGAGTGTTTGGTCACTATGCATACTCTATATAGCTGTAGTTACCAAAATAAACACAGCATGATGTAAAGGCATTCATATATCTGAGATGCATTCCTGTGTTTATTTGCAGGTATGAAGTGATGCAGTTTTGCTGGCTGCAACCAGAGCAGAGACCTCTTGTGGAGGAGGTCTACCTGCTATTGAACTATCTATGTGTTAAAGGTACCAGTGAGGCAGAGGAGGAATTTGAGATGCGCTGGAATTCCCTCAAACCAAGTCTAGACACAGGCAGTTCTCAGAGAAGCCCAGTCCTAGAAGTACCTTCTTCTAATTCCTCATACCCCCTGCTGGAGCACTTCTCCATGGTTGATAGTTTCCAGTCTGAGAACGGTGACGAAATACTTACAGTCACTGAAACAACTGATGGGCTCAACTTTGAGTACAAGTGGGAACAGGCTAGAGCTGAACAGCCCTATGGCTCCTCGTCTGCAAGTGGATCTTTAGGAAGTAGCAATCCACATTACCAGGATATATACTATCCCATTAGCAGTTCCACAGGAAGCTGCAAAGGGGAGAGTTTCACTCTGGGTGCTTCCCCATCTGAATACAATACAGATTACCCAGGGGTTGTCCCAGTGCTAAGTGCACACAGTCCGTCTGTTAGCAGTGAGTACTATATTCGCATTGAGGAACCCTTAGAGTGTAATATCAGTGCAGACGAGGCCACACCTGACTACAGTTCAGAACCTGATGCCAGTGAAAACACTTTCTCTATGGCAAACATAAAAAGTCCTACTGAAGCTCATACAAACACATACCAGCCAGAAGCCAAAATGTCTAGTAGCATTATGAATGATTCAGTTGCTAGTCCTACTACTGCCCTCAGTGTTAAGCCACTTCAAAGGCAAGATTTGAACCATAGAGGCTCTACAGAACAATTAAGCCAATACATTTCCCACAGTGACCCACATAAATTGTACTGTGAACGGACAACCGCAAGACAACAGGAAGTTCCTTTGAAAACAGGCCAAATATCAGAGTCCTGTCTTAGGTCTGAAAGCTTGCACAGTATAGGTGTACAAGAAACTCCACGTGGCATATCGGTTTCACTGAGCAGCCCCAGTCTGGGACAGTGTGACCCCTACCTTGAAGCCAACCAGAGGACTGCAGAAAGAAATATAGCCAATGAGACCTATTATGATATGATGGGTAGCCTACCAAAGAATATTCCCAGGCCACACAATATAACTGTTGAGGTTGAAGCTGCTGACTGTTTTCTTATGAGTGCTGCTGATCCAGAGGAAGACATCAGTCATTTTACTGAGTTTGAAAAAATTAACTGGACCTCAAACCACTCGACAAATAACAACACTTTAAACTGCGAAGAACGAAAAACAAAGGGCTTTCTTGACACCTATCTTGATGTACACCACGTCACACCTTCCACCAGATCCCAGACTTTACAGACAGGAACAATAACAATCAGGCCAAATTCCTCAAGTCATCATTCTAATACATTTAAACAGCACATGGGGGTAAATGGCATGAATGCAGTTGCATTTTCATTTACAGATTCATCCACAGAGCCCGCGTCATACATACAACTTTGCTCTGAGGATCAGAAGATGGTAGAGTCATCCGACCCTGAAAACCACCAAATTGACAATATGACATACATCCCTATAAGGGATTATTCAAGTAGAAATTCTTCTTCTCTTTTAACTGAGAAATCAGTATATAAGGACAAACGCACAGCTCCTGAAAAAGAAATAAAAGTGCAGTCAACTGGTCCTACAATTATGCCTGCAGCTTTGTCGGAGTGTGTCTCTGAGTGCTGTCATACAGGGGACAGCATTAACCTGGTAAACATTGATGACTGCAGTGATGCCGATGTTACTGAAATGACCTCGGCAGTGTTTGGAGACTTTATAGATTTTGCAAAAGTTGGAGACGTTAACCAAGCACACATAGCATTACAGAGAGACATTCAAAAGCAAAACCCGCAGGAATTTATAGACCTTGCCTCAAGTAGCAGCCCCTGTGAAGCCTTCAGTCCAGATGCTTATCACACATCCACTCACCCCAAATCCCTGGACAGTGGCTACGACACCGAGAACAATGAATCCCCTGAGTTTGTCATGAGAGATATGGAAGGAAAACCAGTTCTCAGTACAAGTGTTGAATCAGAGTATGAAATGGTCCTTCAGATGGACCTTGAAGAAAATGATTTGACCCAAACTAGCAATAATACTATTAATCTGACAAGAATGGGCAGTACGGATCAGTACAGAGACTCGGCTTATTTTTCAGATTATGATGCAGAAAATGAAAAAAGTCCTTTGGAAGGAGGCAGCATCTTCTTTAATAACCAACCGAACGATTTGTTTGGAAAAGAGCCTGTAAAAGACAGCTCATATAAGAAGGCTGGTAGAGACATGGGCCTCCGAGTAAATCAGATAGAAGATCCCAATAATTTTTCAAGTATGATAGAAAATGTAGATAATGCCATGCGGAATGTCAAGCAGCTGTCTCACAAAAGGAAAAACATGGAGTTTGCATCAGGTCCAGTAATTTCATTGTTAGCCCCGTTTCCTCCAGAGATGGGGGGATGTTTGACCAAAGAGTCAGCTCCAGATGATGGTCTCGGTGTGGAATCTGAGCAGTCAGGAGAAGAGCCGGCCTCTGAATGCTTCGACAGCATGCCTTCTGAGGGCTCAACATCAACACAGGAAACCACAACCATGGACGACCAATTAGGCAGTACTAGCATGGGCTTCTCATCAGCAGACTCTCTGGCTTCAGCTTCCACCATTTTAGAAGTCAAGGACTGTGAAAATGAGGAAGATTTTCATATGGACAGGAAAAATGAAGAGAATAAAAATGTCGAGGACAAATCTGAGCTGCTAGAAGAAGCACGTATGAATGTTGAGCGGGAAAGTTCTCTGGAAAACATTCTACCTGCCTTACCAGAGAACCTGGATATCCCAGCACCCCTGGGGAATTGTGAGGAAGACGAAGACTCTGATGATAGTGATGAGTCAGATGAAGAGTTGTGTAGCTACAATGTCCAAGAACAAAGTGAGGAGAGTGAGGAGGAGTTTCACGCTGTCCCACTGGTGGTGGTGAGTGAGCGAAGTAGCACCAGGCACCTACGCAGCCTTCTTAAAATGCCATCTGTCCTTACACACTCCTTTTGTGATGAGCTAGAACGCAAGAAGAAAGCCGTTTCCTTTTTTGATGATGTCACTGTGTTCCTTTTTGACCAGGTCAGTTGCGGAATGAAAAATGCAGAACAGAACATTTTTGTGTTTTATATTTTTATGACAGAAATGTAGCTAAAATAGTATATTTGTTTTCTAGGACAGCCCCACAGGCGAACTGGCAGAATACACCTTTCCTCCGGGAATGAGAGCGAATGGTCAGCCAGAACAGTGTAATGACCATCTATCGCAGAAGGAAGTCAGTGAGTCTGATGTACTGCAGGATAGTAAGTGTTACACACTTATATATATATATATATACACACACACACACACACACACACAGGTCAACCATAACATTAAATCAAAGAGCCCAACGCCGAGATCTCTGGTATTTAATTCATTATTTAGCGTTTATCCTGTTCAGGGTCGTGGGGGCGCTGGAGTCTATCCCAGCTAACTTAGGGTGTGAGGTGGGGTGCACACTGTACAATCGGCAGCTAATCACAGGGCTAACACTTAGAGACAGACAACCATTCACACACACGGACAATTTAGAGTAGTCGATTCACCTATGCCCAATCGCATGTGTTTGGAGGCGGAGGAAACCGGAATGCCCGGGGAAAACCCACACAAGCACGGGGAGAACATGTCAATTTCCCACAGAACGATCCTGTATGGGAATTAAACCTATGACCTTCATACTGTGAGCGAGGAGTGCTAACCACTCTACCCCATGTGGAGAATTTGAAAGGGCAAAATTAATCAACGTGATTAATGACCCCATGGCAGGTGCCTCTGTAACGTCAGTGGATGAATGTTATGGCTGACTGGCGTATTTTAAGAAATGAAAAATAACTACTATTGCTATAAAAAATAATAAACCCCCTACCAAACAGGTGGAACTATGGAGTGGGAGAATGATTTTCCATTGAAGCCCAATGCTTCAACAAAAGAACCTGACAGAATGTGCACTCCCCCAAACTCACCGGTCAAACTTCCTGAAGAGAAACCAGCAGCTCAAGGTTCCCGCTTCAGTGTTTCCCGCTTCTCTATTACACATGTTTCAGACTCCGAAGTTGAGTCTTCCATGGGAGGTCAGTACCAATCACTAATCAATGCGATACATATTTAATCCTGTATGCAAATCATGTTTGCAGTACATGTCTGCAAAACAACCCTGACAAAAAAAAAGTATTTTGTTATCCTCCACACAGGTTCAGATGGAGACCAGGCATAAGAATCCCCCCTTTGGTGTTTATTTATTGTTCTGGATGAGAATTCTCTGAATACGATAGAGACAGTGCCTCATGCTGTATTTGATTTATATCTGCCAACTCTTTCTTTGTGTCTTGAGCCAGGGGCTGGCAGTGACCATGTCTATTATGGACAGAATTGAAGAAATGTATGTAAGCATATTTAATATAACATTGTCACACTCGTACTGCAACAAACAATTTTATAACAAAAACTGTAGCAACCATAATGGTATTGGAGACATTGCTGTACTCTTCACTGGCCTACTTACAGCGCACTTTCCTCTCATTGGTCAGCTCTTACAGACACTTTAAAAGCATAGTAAGTGGAAAAAAGGTTGAGGTCTGAGTAAGGCAACCCAAATGAAATAACGTTTACTTTTGCTAATTACAAGTGATCTCAAATTGTGTACCCTTGTAATTAGTACATATTTGAGTAATGTTACTGGAGAAGGGAGTTCATTTTCCAATCATTTTGACCACTTTAAGCTAAAATATAATGCTTCAGATAAACAATGTTAGAGGACGTAAAATTGGAACCTCATCAACGTTTAATATGAAAGTATCCTCACAATTCCCTAATGTCCCCTTTGCTGCTATACAACACTGAGGATGTGAAAAATGTTCTGTAAATGCACTTTGTTGAAGTCTAGAGGTTATGTGGAAATGTTCTATTTTATTATTATTTTTTTTTTACATCAACATCTTATCTATTTATAGAGATACAGCTGTTGTCACTAATGTTCACCTTTATGCAAGTGAACCTTCATTCACATTTCATCCGATCGGTTTTCATATGCTGGGTTTGACATTATTATCTGCTATAACTACGGTGTTCTACACAGACTCTAGTATTTGCTGTTAATATGACTGTATAATAGCCTTAACTAAAGGCAGACCCTACATCAGATCAGGTTGTTTTAGATGGAGTCAAAGATCTTATAGGACAACACACACCACAGAGTTGCCAAATAACCTCACGTTTCAGTTGGTTGTCCTGCAGACTAAAATATTGAATTATATAAAGTGTATGAAAAGCTACTATAAATGGTACCTCAAAATGCTGGAAATCATATATCAGTGTAAAAGAAAGAGAATGTAAAAAAAAAAAAAAAAAAGCCTGTCATATAAATGCCTGTGGACTTTGTACACATCTGTGCTAGTTCTCAACATGAACATTTCTCACATTAGATGCATAATTTATTTAATGTACCAATGTTTAACAGGCCTCAATATACACCGGTCCTCTAACTTTTTAAACAGAGGTTTTGTAATCTGTACAATCCTGCAGTACTGTATTATTTTTGGGACACATATCAATAGCTTAAAGAGGAAAGATAGATGACTGTTTCGAGTTGCCAAAGTGATACCTGAATATCAGGAGCTCATCAGTGACTCGTCCTGCTACAGTACGGTATGTGGTATGTTCCTTCCTGCACTTGTAGTAGCATCAAGTCTGTTTCATTTCAACCCACTCCATGCTGACTCTAGCATTTAAAATAAACAAATAAAACAAACCCATAGTGTTTAATCGTAATGCAGCTCGTTTGTGCAGAAAAATAGCAAGTTTAGACGTTTCTTTAGTCATCTAGACAGCATGGGTTTGTTTATAAAAGTCACACTAACTAGTAAACTTATACGTCAAATTTCAAATTCCGATTTTATTGATCGCACACACATACATGCAGTGAAATGTTTTTATTCCGTGTATCCCAGCTTATGAATTTGAAGGCTGGAGTCAGAGCGCAGGGTCAGCTAGAACATGTAGTGCCCCTGGAGCAAGTGTGGTTAAGGGCCTTGCTCAAGGACCCAATGATGGTAGCTTGTCTGGTACAAGGCATAAACCCAGACCCTCTGATCACTGACCCAGAGCCGTACCATTGAGCCACCACCAGTCACATATCAATGGCGGGAATTTTGTAAGACATGTTTGAGGTATGCATAACAGGCCAGTATTGTTAAATAGGGATTAAAGGAGTTCCTGCTGCTACTCTTGCTTTAATCACAGTTTAATCTACTAGTTACAAGAAAGTTAACAGATTGTTGGACAGGATGGATATTCTTTTCAAATGGGTGGCAACATTAAACAGCAACGCAAAGGTCACTTATGACCCCTATTTAAAAATTAAAAGCTCATCGATCTTTAGCTGAATAAAGAGCCCACAGACCCACCCACACCTTGTTACTATTGGCTCAGAACTCCACAGCCTGCAAATTTTTAGCTTAAAGTTAACCTAGTTCGAGTTGGTATGAACCAAAATAACCCAAAAGCGAACAGGTTTCTTTTCATAATTTGTTTCTTAATAAATAACTTTTACGCCGGGAGAAATTGAGTCTTGTTTTGTCCACACCATGGGTCAAGTCTGCCTTTCACAAATTAAAGGTCTTCTACTTTCCCACCTCTCACTTTTTGACACCACACCTCCTCATTTTCTAAACCTAGGGTAAATGTCTGAACCTACTCTATATTTTACTCAAAGATGTATATGTGGGCTATTTTTAATTGTTTTCATACGCACGGCCATTGGTGTGCCAATTAAGTAATCAATATACACATGATTTCATCCATTTTATTTCACAAAGAATGGAAACGTAGTAATAAACAGCATCAACATAAATAAAGAAACAGAAGAAAGACAGTCAAAATTCATTTTTAATTTTTTAACGAAATGAAGCTCTCCCGTGCACGCGTGCGCACACACAATTAATACCAATTAAAACGCTACTGCAGGTACATAAACTTTCAAGATTAAGTAGGATTTAGAACTAGAAGTTTCAAGATTTCAAAATGACATCTATATCTAAACAATATAGTTAAAAAGAAAAAAAAAATAAGCTGATGAAACTATTTATAATGGTAATGAGCATTTCAAGCTAATTCTCCCAAGTCATAGTCAACTGTATTATTGTTCTTTAATAGGATTGTAATTTATTTATTTATTTTTTTTTTTTAAACAGAACAAGCAAACCGTGGCAAGTTAGAAAAAATTTTAACAAAAAACTAAACAAAACAAAACAATAAAAAAAAGCAAACCCAAATGTACATCATTGTGAGCTGAGTGCTCTTTTTCTTTTTAAATACACTGGCATCCCATCTATGGACTGACTCCGGATTCCGCTATGAATCTGAACTTACGCTTACGGAAGATGTCCTTGCCAAGCAAATGGAGGAAGACGGTCCAGTTACACTAATTTGGACAGTTTAAGCACTTGTGCATGTACTCATAAGCCCACCAATGTAAGTGTATTTTAAAGAAACAGCATTAATATAAGAAAAGAAGCTATTGTTGATCATTGTTGTGCTTTTTTTTTTGTTATAAGTAGTATAAATCAGCACAAATGTCATTTTGTCACAAATAATTAAAAAAAAAGAAAAAAGAAAGCAAACATTGATCCCAAAGTCTGCATTTTCCCCTTTGCCGAGGAGCCGCTGGGATATTTTGTCAAAGCTAGAACACCTAAAGCAGTAAAAGGCACAGACCTCAGTAAAAGGGAATAACACTGCACGAGCTTCCCTGCACACAAAACATACTGCGAAGCTTTGGGTGACGCAAAAGAGTGCAGAGACACTTTTATTATTGACGTGTCCACAGTATAGTGGCCTTAGTTCGAGCCTTTGCCAAAGTACGTTTCCATTTGGCGAACACTTATTTAGAGCGAAATGCAACTCGGTTGAGCATTCGAGGACTAAATGATAGTTTTTGGTAATGCTGAGATTTACAGTGATCAGTAGCCCAACGCCGTTACCATTTTACAGCAGCTACAGCAATGGCAGAGCAACACCTTAACTACAGAGTAAAAATAAGATACATAAGTTTTTAATTCGACAGCTAATAGAAACTAATGTTTTAAACTTACGTCGACTATAAGGATAAAAAGCAAAGCATACTACCTATGAGATGACAGAAATGAGGGGGAAAAAATAAACTATGAACTACATTAATCATTACATTTACACACAGGTATACCATCTGCATTGTGATGTAAAACATTTTATACAGAATTATTCTTAATTTTGCATTAGAACCCTTAACCAACACATTACCTGTACATCCGCATAACGGGATTGAACCAAACGGAGAGCGCATCTATAAACCTTTCCCACAGACACGGCTAATTTCTCTTCAGAGCAGCTCAGACTAAAGCTGAACTCTACAGCAATGTTTAGAAAGCTATACAACTGTCTAACACCTAGAACCCAGAGCTGAAAATCCTGGGCTTTATCCCCAGTTGCCCCACAGAGTCTTAAGCATGTGGCTCCGTGTATTATTTCAGATGGTAAAGAGCAGACCTGTGAACAGGCCGCCTTTAGTAGAAGAGTGGATCTGTGTGGCAGTCCATCAAGCTGCATCTGAGGTAGCCCTCCAGGATGCGGTCACTGGAAGAAGAGGGGGTGGTCAACAAATATAATCAGTGAGAAACCGTGCACAGGCATGTGCCATTCAATTTAGCAGGCAATATTTTAATCGATGCACTACAATCTACAAAGTACTAGTGAATTTGGTCAAGATAAAGAGTACTGCTGAAAGGCATACAGTGATTCATTTGACATATACTTATGAACATAAGTACTTTGTCTATGGAGGGTGTATTGAGCAAGCATGCAAATGAAAAGACGTAGTCGACTAAGTGCTAATGTGTACATTTGATAGGCATGCATTAGAGTTAGAGTTCAAGTTACCTCCAGGGCCAACATTTTGCCTCCATGAAAACACCACCTTCTGGCAACCAATGACCTGTCTGATTGGCTGGTACGAATTACACCACAAGGAAAGAGAACCAACCAGAGAGGCCGGTGACAGAATGAAGGGAGAAAAAAAACAAAACAAAAAAAAAACCCCCAAGAAATAACAGAAGCCCCACTCCCCCAATTAGACGCCAGACAACCAATGAGAGTAGAGGAAATAATGAGAGACAGGAAGGACATGACTGTTTGGCTGAGCAGCGATGGAGGCAGGTGACTTACGGAGGTCCTGTACACTCAGAACCGGGACAATTCAGGACCCAAACTGGAAGGTAAAGAGAGTCCATGGGTTTGTACCGGAGCTCAGCTCAGACTAGGATTATGCATGGCTACATATCCGACTGTTAGTTTTGCGTAGGAAGGTGAGAGGTTACTCATTTTGTGGTATGGCGTTGGAGTTTTGCACGGGCTCAGATGGATGAACGACATTCCAAGCCTATGCTCTTACATAAATAAGTTAAACATCTCTACAATGATGAAGGGTTCAAAAGATAGTGTAAAATGAAGAGTCTGCCCATAGCAGTCATCCAATTTGTCTTTGATGAACCAATTTTAGGAAAAAAGCTCAGCTTCTAGTCACTACACAGCAATAATAAATACACACACACACACACACACACACACACACACACACACACACACACACACACTGCATAAAAATATATATACACATGCATACACACACACTAAATGACATGATAGTAAACTATTGTCAGAGCCATGTATTAAATTCCCTACTTCTAACCTTAACACACAGCAAATCCCACTTGCGATAAAAAAAGCGCGCACACACACACACCATTTTCTACATATTGCATAAGGGATGTGGTACTAAAGTTGGCGAGAGGGCATTAGATGAGATTGATATAAAGACGAAGTGCAGAAAAACACACCATGGGTTCAACAGCATGGATTCAAGTTAACAATCGTATATAATTCGAACAAGTGTTTTATTAATATATAGATATATTTATATATTATATATACTTTTTTTTTTTGTAAAAATTCACAATACATTCAAGGTCAACATGTTGCTGAAGTTCCTCCATAGCATGCATTTTGTGATGGAATGTATTTCTCTATACTGATTTCTGTGCATTGTCATTTGATTTACAAGGAAATAAAAGAAAGAAAGAAAACCATTTGAAGAGACAAAAAAGGTACAAAAGCACAGCAGGAAAGTACACCACAGCTCCAGAGGGTCAGTCAGATGAGCATTTTAAACAAGTCAAATTAGAGAAAATATTACAGCTTTTTTCCCTCCTTTTTCCTTTTTAAATGGAATCTGAAGCAACTTCAAGAACGCAGCGTCAGTCAGCAGGGAAGAAGAAAGGAACACCTTTTTACACCGGGTTGTTTTATGAATCTTGTGTCTCAGGTTTCTCTCCAGAAATCCATAATTTTAATTATAAAATACTCACAGAGGAGAGCTTTGGAAGAGATTGAAACTGGACACACATTCGGATAAAATGTAAATCAACAACACATGCCTTCATTAATCTCTCAATTATGGCGATCGTTACTTGTCAATTCAACATTAATACCATATTTTTTATTAACTGTATTTATTCTGACAGGTCTCGCCATCATCTGCTTGACCCTACAATACAAAAACTTGCAAATATAGTGCCTTACAAACGCTTGATTTTGTAAGCAGTCAATTGTAAATGTTTTATGAATTCAGTTTACGTGCAGAAAATGATTTCACTTTGGCAAGATTGTAAAATTACTCATATGTCCTCAAGTAACAACCTTCACGATGCATACTGGGCAGTGGTTAAGGTGGTGGATTGCTGATCGAATCTAAAAAAAAACTTTGATAAATGCAAGTGGATGAAGACATCTGCCAAATGCCAGAAACTAAATGTACTGGTTCTTACTGCTAGCAGTACAAACTTTTGTGTAAAACAATCAAAAACAAGGCAGCATAAGGAGTTCTTTTTAATATTACATGTTCTGGTCCTGGGGGTACTCTCGGTCATTTGAAAGTTTTTCCAGCTTTTTCACACCTACGTAAACTCAGAATGGAGTGTTACTAAGCTGATTAGCTGAATCAGACGTGTCAGAGATGTTCAGGATAAGAAGTGTCCTAGGAGCAGTGCTGGTATCCTTTGCGCTTTAGTAATAACATTTCAATCAGGTGTAACAGAGACAGGAAACCTGATACAAGGCATTGATACAACAATCGGGTGTAAAAATAATTTGGGGAATTTACTTATATTTTGCTATAGCACTCTTACATCATCCGAATGGCCTACCTGTTTACTTGATTTATATTTAACTATATGTAATTAATACACATCTCTTCAGCTCACCAAGCCAAAGATTGTAAAAAAACGAACATTTTGAAATATCTTTAGTATTATTACTCCAGTCACATGACCCTTCAGAAATCATTCTGATATCCCGATTTCCTTCTCAAAAATACATTTTGAAAACAGCTAAGCAGAAATTTCCTCAGGTTTCTTTGATGAATAAAAAGGACTCCAAGCTTTTGCATGTTCTAGTGAATAACTCCACAAAAACCTTTTTAAATAAAGGCTGATCTTTCTAGTCATTAAAGAATTCTGAAAAAAAAAATGCACTCAATTGTTTTCAATTATAATAAACGTTTCTTGAACAGTGAATTTGCATATTAGAATTAGTCTAAAGGATCATGTGACACTGACGACTGGACTGATGCTGTTTTTTTTTTTACTGAACCTTTAGTAATAATAAAGACGTTTAAGGCGGTGCTGTAAATCGATCCGACAACGTTTTAATGTTTAAACTGATGCACCCTCTGGGCTGAACGTCGCGCTGCTTAAAGACACGGTGGAAGCAAACAACGTGTCTACAAAACACAGAGAGAAAAACAAACACGCCGCACAACTGAACCGTAAAGAGAATAGAAGGCTCTGCGGCAAGCGAGAGCTCAATAGTGCCAGTCCACAGCGATAAGAAAAGGACAAACGGCACCGGTCTTTTATGGAAAGAGAGCTGCTGGAAAATATCGACATAGCTTTTGGCACTTTTAGATGATGATGTCCTTTGAAAAAAAAATAATCATCATCATCATCATCATAAAAACACAACAGTTGCAGAACTTTTGCACATGCATGGGAGAGGAGAGTCCAGTTGAAGAAGTCCACGGCAGCAGCGGGCAAGGCGAAGAGCAGCTCAGTGTCTGTAAAGATGCGAGGCGAGCAGATGAAGCGCCCTCTGGCTTTCTCTGTCAGACTCCCCCCCGACCCACCACACGCCACCAGCACTAGGGCCCCCCGGCGACAACACGCAGGGGAGGAAGAGAGGACAGAAAGGAGGGATGAGAGCGGCCTTCTTCCATTGAAGGAGGGGTACGTGGAGGCACGTGTTAGGATTGTTTTGAGGGTAGTGGGGTGTAGGAAAGGCTAGCGGGGGAACTGGGAAGGAAGGGGTGCAACCCCTGTGCTATCCGGAGTTGTGTCTGTGTCTGATAGCCTGTCTGTGTTCACACTGTCGAAATCAATTTGCCATCGGAACTGTGGAACAAAGAGAGAAGGAAGCTTGCCAGGTCGGACACACTTAGAAGGAAATGGAGAAAAGACAAGACAGCCAAAAGGAGTGACGAAAGGAAGGGATGGAAGTGACGCTGAGGGGTATAGGACGGATAGGAGTACCGTTTAAACATTTATAAAAAAAAACAGGAGCGCCACAAAAGTACTAAATGACAAAATTGGGTAATTTCACGTGCTACTGTATGCTGGGGAAAAAAACTAAGGGTCATACGTGCGGTGGTTTGGCTATCATGGGTATCTTCAGTGTAATTTAAATGTATAGCTAGATGGGTTCGGACATACAGACAGGAGTTCAAGGCACACAGGTTACGGACAATGAGGTCAGAAACGATGCATTGCATATGTTGATGATGCTTCTCTCAGCCCTCAAACGCACCAACTCGCTCAAACACACCACACAAAGACATGCATCCAACCATCTACAGTCAAATACATAGAGCATATATATTGTCGTGTTCCTTTTGGGGTTGGGGCGTATTTAGACAAGTTTTCACATCTGCTACTTATCTGTGCTGACAGATGCCACAAAAAGCTAATGAAAGCTAAGTACTGATGAAGACGGGTGTTAAAGGAATACTCCGCATTTCAACTACACCAAGAAGAAAAGGAGACCTTGCATACAAAGCTGTTACATCGAAAACCAAAAACACACAACAAAAAAAAGAAATATGATGTTATTTTCTTTTGCAATGCCTCATGTAAAAATGGATTAAAGCTGTATTTATAACTCTCAATTTCCATGTTTTTTTTTTCAACTACTATACAAATAGGCACACGTTTAACTAAAATGAATTGTGATATGGGATTATATCAATTTAGGGTAAGAGGGAAGCCAATAAATGAAGGTTAATAATAACTTTATTAAAAAAATTTTTTTATGAATTCCTCGAGGAAAAGAATATCCATATCATCTGGGGTTAAGTCATCACATGGATGTGTTTGGCCTTCTCACGTCTGTCATGCCAGACATCCGCAATCATTAAGTTGTGACAGTAATGAGTTTAAATACATTCATATTTATTCACTTAGCCTTTTATTTAAAAGTAGCCTGTGTGATTTTCTCCCTCAGTACCCAAAACAGTAAGCCAAACTCTTGTCCATGGTAACCACACCTGCTGCATGATTGTAGAAAAAAAACAAAAAAACCTTGAGTATTCCTTTAATTGCTGTCTATCAGAAGGATGTTGCTGCTAGCTGATTCATGTGGCACCTTACAGTTTACTGCTTACACACAACACATTGGTTCCCCCACATTAAAACTTACCTTGTGGCAAAACGACTGTCATAATCCTCAATCGCTGGCTGTGAATTTGTAAAAATAAATAAATAAAACGCTACCCTAAAGTGCACACACGCGGAGCCATTAAAGAAAGTGTGTTTAGTGTTAGTAAAAAAAAAAACCAAAATAAATAAATAAAATGTCATGCATTGCTCAACGTAATCAGAAACAAGTGTATTAATCTCCAAAAGGTGGCGCCAGTAAGCTTCTGAGCACAGAGGAGTAGATCCCCATTCAGAAGATTAGAATCATGCTGAGCCGGTGTAGGAAATTATAGCTGAGCAAGCTACAGGGTTAGAAGTTAGCAAGCACGCTTGCATCTGTGCGTGTGTGTGTGTGTGTGTGTGTGTGTACCTGTGTGAAGCCAGCCATGCTGTAGGGACGCGGGCGATTCTGTGTGAGGCTCTGAGCCAACAGACGGGCGGTCAGACCGTAGTCAGGCATGGGCAGAGACGTGTCGTCTCTCTCCAGCAAGTTCCCCGTGCTGCTGCTCTTCCCGTGATGCAGGCTAAAGGAAAGTGCACAATCAGCCCAGACTACTCAAGCCCAATAAGGTGCATGGCTGGAGTATGCTGCAAGCTTTTATTCTATCGCTTGATTCAGCGGTGGCTTTACTTAAAAGCAAAAGGAGTGTTGCCCAAAACCCAAGCTTTGGTACATTTGTGACAGAGCACCCAAGCAGGAAATTCCCCAAGCACTTCAGAAGCAACTATAAGAAATAAGTGCACTTTCTCTGTCTAACGTCTAGAAGACTGTTAAACCGGGGGGGAAAAAAAGCCTAAACAAAAAGTTGCTGTCTCAGAAGATTTACATTTCGTACAAGGACTTTTGACTCGGAGCTTCTTTTCAGGTGCCGAGTACGCGAGAGAAAGCATTAGAGTACTTACTTAACTTTAAGCTTGTCACCGTCACTTTCCGGTAACACTCGTGTATAAGAAAAGGGAAACCAGCCTCTCCTAACAAGCGAGGAAAAAAATATCAAGCAAATATTAAGTGCTTTTTAAAGTAATTCAATAAAACACAACCGCATAAGTGCAGTAATAATAAGAACCAAAACGAAGGGTTTTGTTCAGTCATGTCCCAGCTGTTGGTAAAAATGGGTTTTTGCTTATTCCCACGCCACAACAACTTACATCTTGTTTTTCTCGTTCTCCCCATAATGCCATCCATCCCGAGCCTCGGGCACCAGCAGCGTGATGAGGTCACCCTCGGTAAAGCTGAGCAGTGTACTGTTGTCACCAGCAGCATGCGAGAAGATGGCCTGCACACGTGAGCGGCCGTTCTTCTCTAGTCCAGCCGCCATGGAGCTTGACCTGGGCAGAGTGCGTGTCTCTCCTGAGAGGAAGAGAGGCAAATGCCATGAGCTCCGGGGCAATGGGCACAATTATACAAACAAAATAAACGTAGAACTGCACTGCTTACGCAAGCTGAACATTTCACTACGCAACCTCGCTAACGCTTCATTTAAAACTAGCTGTGTGACAATTTGATAGGTGGCTCGGTCTCGTACCCACGGTGGCCTTGCTCTTAGCAGGCTGGGGTCTGCGGACAGGCAGGGTGTTGGAGTAAACCTCGCTGACCTGCCTCTGTGGCTGAGTCTGGGATGGAGGCTGCGGGGAGGCGGGCCTTCCCTGAGGCACGCCCCCTTCGGCCCAGTACTCCTCCCCTTGCATTCCTGTTGTACCATTGACCAGTGACATGCCATCAGGACCCATCAGCCTCTGCAAACAAGAGATGGAAAATATAGCTCATCAAAAGCCTGACTTCAATATGGTAATGAGTTAGTAAAAATGTTAACGAGCGAGTAAAAAGGGTAACTAGTGAGTAATTGAGTGAGTAAATAGGGTAAGAAGTGAGCAAATTAGTAAATATTGCAGCGAGTGAGTAAAAATGTTAACGAGTGAGTAATTATGCTAACGAATGACTAAAGGGTAACGAGTGAGTAATTGAGTAAAAATGTTAACGAGTGAGTACAAATGTTAACGAGTGAGTAATTATGGTAACGAGTGGTAAGTAAGCTACAGACAGTAAAACAGTGTTGGTTATGAGTGAACCAGTGCATGAGTGAAATAGTGATTGAGTTAGTAAGTAAATGAAGCAGCGAGTGTGTAAATGTGTGAAGTAAAGCAGCGAGTGTGTACATGTGTGAAGTGAAGTAGGGAGTGTGTACATGTGTGAAGTGAAGCAGTGAGTGTGTAACAAGCCTTAGCCACACACAGTACATATTACAGATTGTATTAAAAAGGAGTCTGACAAAAAGAAGAGGGTTTAAATGTACATAAGACTTGCGCTGACATTAATAACTTACAAGAGCCAATATAACTAGATGAAGCGTGGATATTAAAATTGGCTGAGGGTGAGGTGCTCTGTACAATAGTGCGGTCTGCAGAAATTACATTCGGAATCTTCAATGGACACCGTGTGCTATGGAAATGTTCTTGCACCAGCCATCCATCTAACCAGATGATAACGTCAGAGGCTTAATAGTCTTATTTACATCTTCTTACCACACAGGAAGCAAATGATGATACAGAAGCTCCTTTGGTGGATGTGTAGAATAATGTATTGATGAAGCGTTTTGTGATAAAATGCTTTAGCTTGGTAATAGGTGGGTAGGTGCCACTCACCCCTGGGTGGCCCATGAGGGCTGCGAGTTCAGGGGGCACAGGCAGGGGCTGGGCACCGGGGATCGGATCAGAGATGACCAGGCTTCCCTTGGAAGAATGCAGCGGGCTGGAGAGAAGAGGGTTTGAGCCAGACATCATCTGTTGCACCAGCAACATGGACCTCTCTGGGAGCTTGTTGGGATCTGAGCAGGACTGCTGCCACACTGGGATCTTCTGGGTGAGCAGATCCTTGCCCTAGACACAGCAAGATCGAATGCAAATGAAAACTTATTTCAAATCAGCTACCGCTTATTTATTATTAATCAATTCAGTATGCAGTTTAATTTAGTTAATCTACTGATACGATCGTGCAAATCTGGTGTTTTCGATTCTGTTGGTAAGCACGACAGGGCCTCAATTTCTCCTCACCTCTTCGCCCTCTATTCAAACACGCTGCAGCGTGGGTGAGAAACCTGCCTCTGTACCCATCCGCCCACTCCTCGGCCAATGACTCACTTGCTCGCGCATGTGCACACACACACACCCTTTCAAAACTCTTCCTACACATGCCCCTGTACTAGCTTTGCTGCTAGGGCTTGTCTTACACCATGCACAATACTAATATCTGGGGTTTGACTAAACAAAGACATACAGACAACACGAACAAAGGCGGAACGCTCGGTATGGAGTATTTTAAAGGTTTACTAAAGAGCAGTCCATAATCTCTCCTGCTTTGGTAACTACAACATCCACAATGCGACTCAAAGCATACATGGCAGGAGAGAGAGCTCCGGGAATCACCATGGCAACTACTAAGATTCCGCCGAATGGCCTTTGCATCGTGTCAGACAGTTTGTTAGCAGATTGCAACAGACCATCAGATGAATATTCTCTCTGGCTCTCTC